>JAIUSX010000129.1:0-600000 GCA_026573805.1 Hesperophylax magnus | reverse complement strand
TTAAATATGAATTTTCGCTAAACCCGGTTTTTTTTGTTCTTCTAAATCGAAAGCATTGGGAAAGCATAACTTTTATAACAAAAAATATATGTAGATTTTGAAACTATATAATCTTATAAGTCACATTATAGTAGACAATTTATTAGAAATTATTATTTTTTTGGTAAACTAATGTTTTTAAGACAAGATTTTTTATGCATAGCACAAAGGGTAACAATTATTTTACAAGCAATAATTGTTCGCCTGAAACACTCATCCACATTGAAAAATCTCCTGATAAAAGATACATGACGCCAACGGGACTCGAACCCGTGTCCCTTCGATTTCCGGTCGACAGCTCTGACCACTGAGCTATGGCGGCTTATCTCTTACCCGCGAAATTATTCAATATATACTAGTGTTTCATTCAACAATTACTGCTTGTTACATTTTTCACCTGAAAACAACCAACTTTATTTTATATGAGAAAGGCATTGTAAGTGCTAACTCTCTCACTAGATGGCGTCGAGACAAATTGTCTACATTTTTAGGCGAAATACTTGAACTTGTCAAATATTAATTATTATTTTTTGGTAAACTAATGTTTTTAAGACAAGATTTTTTATGCATAGCACAAAGGGTAACAATTATTTTACAAGCAATAATTGTTGAATGAAACACTAGTATATATTGAATAATTTCGCGGGTAAGAGATAAGCCGCCATAGCTCAGTGGTCAGAGCTGTCGACCGGAAATCGAAGGGACACGGGTTCGAGTCCCGTTGGCGTCATGTATCTTTTATCAGGAGATTTTTCAATGTGGATGAGTGTTTCAGGGGAACAATTATTGCTTGTAAAATAATTTATTAGAAAATTCTCTGTAAAGATTACCAAGGTCACTTGTAATAAAATCTGACCTTCCAAAAAAATATTTCTTGAAGATGCAAAACAAAACTATAAACTACAAGTTGTTATGAAATCATATATAATATGAAGACATTTTGACTTGTTATAAATAAATAAAAAATATTTTGAATTAATAGTGAATAAGATAGAGTATAGTTTAGCAAATCCAGATATATAGATAGACGATTCAACGTCAACTGTATTCGGAGTAAAATTCCACCAGCTAACGATTACGGTTCTAGTTTTGCAAGTTCAAGGCGGTCATTTCAAAGCTACATTAAAATTTTGCAAAACATACAAAACCTTCTTGAGGAATGATCCTACCAGAGTTCTTCTTAGGAGCCTTTCCTGATTTAATAAGTAATCATTAACTCAGGAATAATAATAAAAGCTTCCCGGAGGCACAGCTGTGCTGCACAACGCAACGCCGGATGCCATTGAATAGATATGGAACCTCTGCCCTTTGCTTCTAGCATAACTCTCAAACCATACAAATGATAAATGAATCGATGAACATGCAGAGTTAAATGTATCATCATCTTCTTCCCATTGTCCTTTTGGTGTCGGGAATCCGTCACTTGGAAGCAGAGCCTCCAGGCGTCCCCGTGCTGCGCTATTTCAGCAGCCTCCATCCATGGCAGGCCGAGTCTCTGGAGTTGTTTTTTCCAACTTTGTTTGAGGCGGTCCACTGGACGTCTTCCATCTGAAAATGCCACCAGTATTTTATATAGATGTCAGTCTTCTGACATTCAAAATGCACGTCCGAACCTTTTCATGTGCTACTTCTGTATGAAGACGAACAGTGGTTTGAAGCAAAGCACATCTCAGATCATTAAGCTTAACACTAGCTTTAATCTAATATTCCTAAATGATGTAATTATAATTAATAATGACTGTTTGTTTTCAGTATTCCCTGATTTTGTTTTGCCTAATAACAACGGACAATGCATTGCAAACGGGACGGAGCAAATCGGCTATCGAGGATATTGTGGAGATAAAAGCCTTTAAAAAACTGCTGCGTTCAAAGACAAACATCCTTGTGTGTTTCATCAACTATCCGAGCACCAAGACTACTCAGGCCCTGAGGTCCTTTCGAGACGCAGCCGATATCCTCAAGGGGCATGGGACCATGGTCATAGTTGACTGTAGTGGGTATGTTACATCTTAATTTTATATCTTTTGTTAGATAAAACCCTAATGGACAAAATGGAAACCATTGGTAAACTTGGGTTTAACTCAGAGCATCTTCTTTGCAAGCTGTCTATACCATTAGAACAGTTTTTTCTGCACTCCCCCCCCCCCAACGGGATCCAAAATAACACTGCCACGTGTTTTCCTAAAAATCTGTCAGTAAAAAAATCAGTGAATGCTGCAAAAGAGTCTCACAAAAAAATACTGAAGCTGAATACTGCTTCTTATGATAATGTCTGCTGGCGTGTTGATGCAGGAAAGTTCACAGAACTCTCAAATTGTGGGTGTACGTTTGGTTAGGTTTAAATCATAGAAAGAAACAGCTGCCAAAGAATGACAGGATTTAAAAATGACAGCTACAGCAACTGTTTGTGAATGAGGTTATGTAAGCATTCTAGTTTTGACGTTTCGAGATTTCAACAATATTTGGTGGCGACGCGGGTCTCAGTATTTCAGCAGTGGCATTTACGAACTGGGCACGACAAGTTGTTTGCGATGTGAGTACACAACATAAGTATTCGATACTTGCGTATTCCTATTGAAGAAATAGTAATATTATTCTTCGCAAATATAAATCTCCGTGGACACTCAAAAAAAATCACCAAAACGCCTTTTGCATCTAATCCTAGAAAACACTTCCTTGCAAATAGAGTAGTGGATGCTTGGAACAAACTCCCACAACATGTCATCCATGCAACAAATATAAATCAATTCAAAGCTCTATTGGATTCACATTTGGAGAGAAGAAAGGACTTAGTTCAAACTTCAAACACTCAATTGCTGTCAAACTTGTTGTGAAACCGGATATGAGCGCATCAGCAGAATGCTGCCTGCTCATTACATAATAATAATAATAATAATAAGATATGTTGGCAACCCATGCACTAGACCAGTCATTCCCAAAGTAGTCGATTTTGATGTAAAAGAGGAAAAAAATCGGGGTTGCATGAAGATGCAAATGGGGATTCATGAGAGTGGAACTTGCACATTTGATACCAGTAGCAACACTTTGCGCCCATGCGCTCAATAGCAACGTTTTACCAAACTTGTGCGACTTGTTTCATTCTTTATTTATATATATGAATGTTTAAGACTAACACTATTCCAGTAATGTCTAGTGAAATTTTAGTCTGAAATGCGTTAAGAGGATACAAAAATATTGTGGGGAATTATTCTTCTCGAAATTCCCTAGCCATCCCTCCCCATTGATCAAAAACATATAGGTGGTGTATTACTGAGCAATTGAGAACACATTGAAATCCAGGGAAATAAAAATTTTGGGCAAACCATACCATCACAGGGGTCTATCCAAAGCATAAAAAATTGGCACATGGTTTACGGGACAAAAAAATTTTGGGACCTCTACACTAGACGGATTTAATATCTTAAGTGTTGCATTTTAAATTTTACGACTGTACTGAAATAATTTCTTAATTGAAATTTACAATAGTATCTTTGTTTTTACTTTCGCGCTTGCCTGACGTTTTTTAATGTGTTCATTTTAAAAACCTTTTACTGAACATTCCCACGTATTTAAAATCAGAGCGGAGACATGCCAAATGGGCTAATGGAGCATAATGATTCACACAGGAATGTTTCTATTCTGCCATGTGTTGTGTTCATGGTGTTGGCAAAGTGACAAAGTATCAATCATGAAAATTCCACCGCAGTAATAAAGCCGGATGTAATGTAGGTCACACTAAAGGCAAACATAGGAAAGGAATCCGAAATTCAGAATAGCTCCAAACATTTTATTTAACTGTCACCCCAGTTTCGCAACAACACAAGCTCGCCAGTGAAATAAATATATATGATATCATTTAATATTTCCTTGTTTTCAGGACTACCAAAAAGATGTGCCGCAAGCTGAAGGTGAATGAAGACGATCCTGTTTATCTGAAGCACTATAAGAATGGAGAATTCCACAAAGACTACGACAGGAAGACCACCACTTCTTCGCTCATCAACTTCATGAGAGATCCGTCGGGCGGGATTCCTTGGGAAGAAGATCCATCAGCCACAGACGTGGTTCACCTGCCTGACCCCGATGTACTTATCTTCTGTGGTTTTATTTACATGATAATGATTAGATTATTTATATAACACGTGGGAATATCACCTTAAGAGAGCTTTACAATTTAATTAATTTAACCATATTGTATTACAATACAACAAGACTCTACAGATCACAACTTGTATTTAAATTATATCTTAACAGAATGTTCAGAGGTCATTTGTTTGTTCTTTCAGTCATTGGTCCGCTTCCTAAAGAAGGGTCCGGTATTGAACAGGCCATCCATAATAATGTTCTTTGCGCCTTGGTGTGGGCACTGCAAGACATTGAAACCCGAATATTCCAACGCTGCCACTGACTTGAAGGTATGTAAATTGCAGACTCACTCGTGCACTTGCGTAGAAACAGACAGAATGTACAGGAAAATCATTTTAAAGAAGACGCGTTGAACGCCGATAGTATTAGTAAGTTTCAAAATACATAGTGTTTTCAACTAGTTTGAAACACCAACTCACACTTCCCTCTTACCCCGCAAATGCCCATGCGTAGCGATTCAATTCGACAACGTTCTTTTTTTTAATTTTTCAGTTTCCTAACAAAAATGAAATTACCATCAAATTATTTTTTTATCACAAGCAAGAGTCTCTTTAAAATTATTTACCTGTACGGTTCTAAGCGTATGAGATTGTTTATTTATCTCTCCAGCGACTGGTAGAACTTTTATTGTGAAATCTGTACACTCTTTATTTCTGTTATATGTTTCTGTCAGCGATGGTTTTCTCGAAGTGCGTTTGTGCAGTGAACTCCCATAAAAATAAAGGGAAATAAGACCAACTTGTATTATAATTTTACCAAACTTTAAACAGCGCGTCATTCAAATTCTCTGCAAAAAAATCAACCCGTCCCAATGATACTCGTACTGCCCCTGGGCGAGTCTGAAATGTATCCCAAATCCCGTAGTTGCATTACGAATAACTGAACATATCTTGTGATCTTCTGTCATATTTCTTAGGTACATACAAGACATACTAGTGGCGCCAGAGCGGTAAACCGTGGGAATCTACTATTTGCCCAGGTGTACAGTAAATGCAAAAAAGTTGTAGTATTTTACAAGAATCATTAGATGTTTTTTTGGGCTACTTTACTTATTTCCTGAACATTCCACACTCTCGAATGGTTTGGACGGTTCTAGAAATTTCTAGAGTGCGAAACTTCCAGCCCTTATATCTTCAAAAGCAAGCCCTCCAGGTAAAAACGGGAACCTTCTTCATGGATGGAGGATAGAGGGCTACCACTCCATATAACTTCCTTCATCGTACCGGGACTCGTTTCTGAGTTTTTGCGGCAAGCACATTGTACACACTTACTTTTATTACTATATATTACCTATGCGAACTCTGTTACAATTTGAAATTTGTATGCACAGTTTTTGTTGCTGGATATTATAATATGTATTTGGGAGATTAAACTACCTCCTTTTGGTTGGATTATTTCCCTATGTATTTCAAAACTCTTTGGCTACCTGTAAACATTTTGGCGTTGAAATATGTAGCTAATTAACTGACCAGACCTCGTTTAAAATTGTCGTGCTAAATTTTAAACATAATTAATTTTAGATTTAAGTCATTTAAAATAATATTATCGGTATTCGAAAACATTAGCATGGTAGATTATATGAATGAGTTGCGTTGCGAATGATATTTTAATTTTAAAAGCTTTTTCGTTTGCTTTAAAATGTTGAAATTCTCCGGACACCTGTGGAATAAGTTAATAATTAGCTCTGTATGTTAATTGTTATTTTAGGGAGAAGCATTCTTGGCAGCCGTCGATGTCTCTAGGCCGGAAAACTCTGGATTGATTCATCAGTACAATATTTCAGTATTTCCAACACTACTTTTCTATGAGTAAGTTTTACACAAATAATCACTAAATTAATAGAGACGATGGAGCTAAGCTCAGTAGTTCTTTGGTAGAAAACCACATTAAAATTATATGTTAATGTCAGCTCTTAGAGGGTTGGAGCTGGCAACACGGTATCACATCTTCATACATAAGCACACATGTCACCACAACCTTAGATTACACATCTGCTCTGATGATGAACACTGCAATACTGTCCGAAACGTTGGCTAAAGAAGGAGGTAGCGCAACGGCAAAAAATACCCCAAAAACAAATCACTAGTTCAATAATCCAAAATATGTGACATTGTGGGGTGGGTTAACCCTTCAGCGTACCTGCCGCCAAGATTGGAGGGCTGCACTTTTTTGCATCGATATATTGCCCGCCCCATTGGGGCGACTGAAACTTTTCCCATATACTTAGATAGTTCATAATAAAATTATAATATCTACAAAAGAATAAAAAGTGTTCAGCAAGGCAATACGATTCGTAGATGAGATCCTTATTCTCATCCCTTACCCATGGAGGTCATCATTTAAAATAAATATTTATATTACATCTGCAGGAATGGAAAGCTCAAGTTCCCGTATGAGGGAGAAAACAACCGCGCTGCTATTGTGGAGTTTATGCGAGACCCGCAACCGATGCAGAAGAATTCCCTCAAGTCCCATATCCCAAAGGAAAAGGACTGGGCTTTGACTATCAGTGACGTCATTCATCTGACCAGTAAGTCAACTACGCACCTTAAATTAACAAGTGGTTTTACAAAACTCTTTCCCCGGTTGCATATATTCTAACACAATGGGTTTTTTGTTTCCGATTTGGTTATTCAATTTGATTAATATCATTCCTCAAAATATTAATTAGGAAACATATATAAACTGCCTACTGCGGTTTAAAGCTAATGAATCCAACCAGATTTCACCGTTTATTCCATATTTTTAGGTTCTGTAAATTTGGTATATTATGGCAAGCGATTGCTCAAAAGTTTATGCTTTTGTTTGTTTACCAAAAAACGTGGTGTAAATAAAAGTGGCGCGGAAGGTCAGAATAGTGAAAAACTTGACTTATTACCGGCTACGGCTTATGCGACTTATGGCCGGCTTTACCACAACAACATTGAACCGGCACGTAAGAATCTAATTAGTAAGATGGTTAGTGTTTATTATGGCTACCTTCCTGGCGAAAATAATATTACTTTGACCTTGTAATATTCCTAGCCCTGTATATACTGTTCAGCCAAAAGTCACCAACCCCGAAAATCTTAATTGTTTACTTTTATCTAATGTCAGTTGGAGCAATTGTGTCATATTTATAATAATGATCTGAATGCTATCTACAGTAATCAATTTTTCCAAAAAATTTAATTATTTATTGTGATAATTGCACTTGCGAGCATTTGTCAATAACGTTTCACCAATTTGCAAATTACTTTGCGAACTCGGCCGACTGGGAATATAAGCCAACCTGTCACAGCGTTTTGAAGATCTCTATCCTCAACCAAGTGTTGAGCGCCAAGCCACTTCTTCATATGAGTGAACAGATGGAGCCATGTCCATGTGAATTGGCTCAACGTGTCAGCAGACTGCGACGTTTATTCTGGAGGGCTTTCTTCGACTTGTTTCAGGAAGCGATACGACCCCTTGTCATTGCGCCGATATAGCAATGACACCTAACCCATTGCTACTAGCTCTACATGACAACAATGGGCATTTACCCTACCACCCTCTTTTATTATCAAATGGCAAAAACAGCAATTACCCTAGATCACTACTAAACAATGTTATTTTTTTTATTTTCCGAAAAAAGCAATGGTTTCTTTTAAATACAATATTCTATTAGTAATCTGCCGTTCGATTATCCAACAACTACTATAAACACCCATTATTTTTCGAGCTCTATAATTTGCAGGTATTTGTATTGCAAATTCGGTCGTCTATCTTAAAAGCGATGTGACTGAGAGATATTTGACTAATCTTGTGTTAATTTTGAACCCAGGTGACACATTTGACCCAATGCTGAAAGAAGAGAAGTCAGCCCTGGTAGTATTTCACGCTCCGTGGTGTGGCCACTGCAAGAGAATCAAGCCCGAATATGAACGGGCAGCTTCTTTGCTGAAAGATAGGGGTGTAAGTACCACTCACTAGATTGATAACTTCGGGCTTTTTGTATGAAATAAATTGGTCCTAAAAAACCATAGATATGCCAATATAGAGATAGGAAAATTCTTATTCGGAGCCTACTTATTATACATGAATGAAAAACTCCATAGACTTTCAGAGTTTTTCATTGGTGGATATAGTTAGGCAATCATTTGACGTCACAATATTTCGGTTCCACTTTTCGATCAGAGTTATACCTCCCTGAATATATACATTAAATTGACAAATAAAATAAACTGGTTGCTTTGGTAAAATTAGAGTGACATCTGTTGACAATATTATATATACATTTTAAATTTATCAGGTACATTTCCAAATAATTTTTCTGAGAGTAACAGAAGATAGTTTTGATTAGTGGCGACTGTTGACTTTTGGGTATACTAAAGTGCTATTATTAAAAATAAAAAAAATGGCATTCTTGATGTTGTAGCTGAAAATGTTATTTTTTTAGTGAAAATTCGTTTTTTGTATGAAAATTTTCAGGAAAACGGTGGAGCTCATTGCCAAACTGAATGAAATGACGGCCGGCATAGTCCAGTGGTAACGCATTGGACTGCCATTCCGAAGGTCGCGGGTTCAAACCCGGCGTGCGCAAATAAATTTTATTTGATTGATTTGTGTTATTTCACAATTAATTAATTAAAATAATATATAGTATATTTGCGGCACGTTCCAGAGTGGAAGATACTACCAGTATCGCCCTAGTGTAAGACCACCATTCAGAATTGAAACGTTGCTCCAAATGGCTTTAGCCGTGTTTAGTGACTAGATCTGAATAGCCAGGTACTTCCCCACCTTCCTCTTTCCCTTCCCCACTTACCTTCAGCCTCACAACACCCCCCAATTGGGGATGCCATAGTCTCACTGGATCCAGACGGGAGCAGTTGGGACTCTTGTGAGGTATTCACTATTAAAAAAAAAAAAAAAAAAAAAACTTAAATTTTCGAAAAAAAATAATATTTTCGGTTACAATGTCAATAATGCCATTTTTTTATTAGCACTCTAGTACACCCAAAAGTCACAAGCCGCCTCTGGTTTTGATATTTTTTTATAGCAACTGTTTTGATTTCTGTGTGATATGATCAAATATTTTACATTTTCAAAATCTGTATTACAAAATACAAATGGGTTTCGCCACAAACTTTTGTCTATCTATTTTGAAACAGCCGTCCAAAATTTCAAGTATTTTTAAATACATCTATTTGAATTTCTCTTTTGTTTTCGATAATGAACAAGTGATTTCTTCCTTCTTCCCGACATCCGATCGACCTGAAATTCGGCAGATAAGCTTGTGTATTCTTTGAACTTTAATTTGTATTTTGTCGACTTCCGACTTTGAATTCCGCTTCATGCAAAGGCTCTTTAAAAAAACAATTTCAGCTTAAATATGTAATGGAGACAATTATTTAATTATTATTAACCTCAACACAGGCTTGTCCTAGTGAGGTTAAAAATTCTAACGTAAAAAAGATACAATGTAAAGAAACAATGAATAAGTTTAACTGTTGACAGGCCAAAGATGCCAAAGAGGATGTCTGTAACTAAGTGGGTCTTCCGACGACCCCATGATTTTTTGTCTTATGGGATTTTAAACTATAGAAATCCCAATTATTCAGTGGTAACTTATGTATTTGCGAGAGAATATTTAAAATACTAAAATGATATGTCAAGTATTTAAGCTAACATAAGGAGGATAGTAATTTTGGGTACTACCTACTCCCCAACTTGGCTGCGGGATAGTTAAGTAAACAAAATAGGGTTTTAAGTGTGCATTCAGGTTATTTTAATAATTTGTGGGTATTTCGTAACCTTCAAACTTAACTTTCATTGCGAAAAAATGTAATTTTAATACATCTTTTACCATCTCCCACGACATAAATAGTTATTTCTTGTAGTAATTAAGTTGAAACCAAGTACTATTTATAATTTTTTTGCGTATTAAACGTGCATCAGAATTCATCAAGTTTATCTAGTAAGTAAAACTATGCTTTTTACAGGTGGTTTTTTTTATGTTATATGTAACATTTATTGGTTTGACCTAGATATAAAATTTTCATCTGAGGAGCTTGTTTTGTGTTCTATGACTGTTTTGTTGTACTGCAAAGTTAACCATGTCAACCTGTATGTAAACCACTCTCTAAACATAACGCTGTAAAATCAATGAAATAAAAAGCCAAAGTTTCGCTATAACCAATTGAATGATTCAATAGATCGTGCCATATCTTCCTCGGGCATCCCCGACTTATTATACCATTACGAACATTGTCTTTTATTTATGGATTATGTGACACCATCAAACTCGTCACTCACAAATGTTGCCCGCAAAGCTATCAGTGTCGAGCAATCATTCATTTTTGATTAGGTAACCTGGGTAACAAGGTAACCAAGGTTAAACAAACAATGATTGTTGTCAAGTTAAAAAAAAAACAAGAAAAAATCCCTTAAACAGCACTAATTTCTTCTTTCAAAGCCTTTTTTCAATGATACACCTTCGAGATAGGTAGAAGCAATTCATCAGGTAATAAATACATTTGTAATTCCATTTTATTTGTTTACTGAGGTTATCTTTGTTTTGTAGATAAGTGGAATGCTTGCTGCAGTTGATGCCACCAAGGAGCCAGAACTAGCATCCAAGTTCGGAGTCAAGGGATATCCCACCTTGAAATACTTTGCGAATGGAGAGTTTAAATATGACATAAGCCTGCGGGAAGAAATGAAAATTGTCGAGTTCATGAAGGTATTATAAAATTATGCATTAAATGTTTGCATATTATACATATATTAAAAGTATTGGTAATTATTTACCTACGACTACCGTTTGAGAAAATATTCCGTACGAGACACTATTTTGACACACCGATTTCTCGCATACTTCGCGTTTGTTTGTGTAGTGGCAGTGTAGGAAACATGAAAGGCATAATCGGCATAATAGACAATTTTTCGATCGCTAGACACGCACCCGTTAATTGTTAGGCGATCAACTTTGATACCAAACATCAGATGATTTAGTTTCTTAATATTTAAAGGTTTACTACGATTTTTTTTTAAATAATACGTTTTCATTTTAGGTAAGGTTGGGTTATTATAGGTTATTACAGGTTAGATTATGTTGTTGTTAGGTTATGTTGGATTATTATAAATGTTAGATTAGGATAGGTTAGGTTGGATTATTATAGGATAGATTAGGTTAGGTTAGGTTGGATTATTATAGGATAGGTTAGGTTAGGTTAGGTTGGATTATTGTATGTTAGATTAGGATAGGTTAGGTTGGATTAATATATATGTTAGATTAGGATAGGTTAGGTTAGGTTAGGTTTAGGATAGGTTAGGTTGGATTATTATAGGATAGATTAGGTTAGGTTAGGTTGGATTATTATAGGATAGGTTAGGTTAGGTTAGGTTGGATTATTGTATGTTAGATTAGGATAGGTTAGGTTAGGTTGGATTATTATATGTTAGATTAGGATAGGTTAGGTTAGGTTAGGTTGGATTAATATATATGTTAGATTAGGATAGGTTAGGTGAGGTTAGGTTGGGTTATTATAGGATAGTTTAGGTTGGATTAGGTAGAATTAAATCACAAACCAGTCTATACAAACCTAGCGAAGCCCACAAACTACTTGAAAACTGGGATATAACTCTAAAGGGGACGCGAGCAGGTTATTACAGGTTAGATTATGTTGTTGTTAGGTTATGTTGGATTATTATAAATGTTAGATTAGGATAGGTTAGGTTGGATTATTATAGGATAGATTAGGTTAGGTTAGGTTGGATTATTATATGATAGGTTAGGTTGCATTATTATATGTTAGATTAGGATAGGTTAGGTTGGATTAATATATATGTTAGATTAGGATAGGTTAGGTTTAGGATAGGTTAGGTTGGATTATTATAGGATAGATTAGGTTAGGTTAGGTTGGATTATTATAGGATAGGTTAGGTTAGGTTAGGTTGGATTATTGTATGTTAGATTAGGATAGGTTAGGTTAGGTTGGATTATTATATGTTAGATTAGGATAGGTTAGGTTAGGTTAGGTTGGATTAATATATATGTTAGATTAGGATAGGTTAGGTGAGGTTAGGTTGGGTTATTATAGGATAGTTTAGGTTGGATTAGGTAGAATTAAATCACAAACCAGTCTATACAAACCTAGCGAAGCCCACAAACTACTTGAAAACTGGGATATAACTCTAAAGGGGACGCGAGCAGGCGTTATTAAAGGGTCAATTTTTGTTACAGAAAATAACATGGAAAATAGGTATTAGAATTAAATCACAAACCAGTCTATACAAACCTAGCGTAGCCCACAAACTACTTGAAAACTGGGATATAACTCTAAAGGGGACGCGAGCAGGCGTTATTAAAGGGTCAATTTTTTGTTACAGAAAATAACATGGAAAATAGGTATTAGAATTAAATCACAAACCAGTCTATACAAACCTAGCGTAGCCCACAAACTACTTGAAAACTGGGATATAACTCTAAAGGGGACGCGAGCAGGCGTTATTAAAGGTTCCCCAACATTTATAGTAACTTTTAGTAATAATTTAATAATATAACTAAATTCAAGTATTAATTCAAAGTAATCATTCCATATTTACCGTGAAGCGGAATTCGTAACCTTTACCAAAAAACCTTTCCTTAATACGTTAATTTTAATAAATAATTTTTTATTTACAATATTTTTTATGTATAAATAAATTAACACATCATTTAAAAAAATGTTTTTCATTGTCTATGATATAAAAAACCGTTTTGCCATATAAATTTTAAAAACTATCCGATTGTGTTTTTTAATTGTTATGTTGGCAGTGCCCTACACTACGTAATAACAAACGCAAAGTATGCGAGAAATCGGTGTGTCAAAATAGTGTCTCGTACGGAATATTTTCTCAAACGGTAGTCGTAGGTAAATATTTACCAAAGTATTTAATGTCATAATATCTAGAAATTATAATTGTCAACTTTGCTGAGGACCTTGAAACATTAAGAGCTATTGGAAATTACCTTTGGACATCACAAACTTCAGTCAACCCGCCAGGGAGAGACTTGCTTACTTTCATAGTTTTCAAAGAGGATACTGTCATAGGTTAATAGAGGCTAAGAACTGTTCAATTTAACGTTGCTTCCCACTTATCGGACCCGAAATTCGCATCAGGCAGTTGTACAACATAGCATTTGAAATCATTATTGAAGACAATATTAGCAATTCTCAAACGAAGATTTGAAACAGAAAAAATACGGGCGCATCTGGGACTTGAACCCATTCATCCTAGACTTGACTTTTAAAACAAACTAATCAGTAGTAGACTGCATGCTCAAGTAGAGAATGTTTAGGTAAAGCTAAAGTAACAACTTTATTGCCATAATTTATTATGTAATAAGAGAGCCATGACCATTTTAAGCTCCCTTGAGGTGATTCTATTTATAAATTAACTTTCCAATAGAACGGTAATGTTTAATTTATATCCATTATATTTGGACTTAGGACCCCCAAGAGCCAACTCCCCCACCTCCTCCCCAGCCGATGTGGCCAGAAAATGAAGCGAGCAATATTGTGCATCTTCAAGCAACCGACTTCCGGAGCACACTGAAGAAGAAAAAGCATGCACTTGTCATGTTTTATGCCCCTTGTAAGCACTTTACTTTTTTAATCAAATTTTCATATGTTTCTTTGGACAAAACTTTTGTTGCTTCGTTAGCATCGTCTTTCTTAACACTTAATTATTGTTTCAGGGTGCAGCCATTGCAAAAGGGCAAAACCCGAATTTTTAAAGCTGGCTGAGGCTTTACAAGAAGACTCCAGAACTATAATTGGAGCTGTAGACTGTACTGAACACCAGAGCCTCTGCCAGGAACATGGCATCAAGGGCTACCCAACCATCAAATATTTCAGTTATTTTGACAAGGTCCGGAAAGACTACACTGGTAACAGAGTGGTAAGTTTCCACATTGATTCTTCTTCATGCGGTTTCTCCTACTGGAGACAAGCAATCGTCAATGTAAAGACTGCTCAGATGGGTTATTGAGTACATACCTACTCTTATATTCTCTTCAACGGAAGCAATCTTCCGAACAGGCCTTCCATTGATATGCTTGGTGTAACTATAAGTGACCAGCTCAGGTACGGGGGCTCCATCGAAGCCAGAGTAAAGTTGGCCTCTCAGAAGCTGGGCGTACTGTACAGGGCCCGCAGATACTTTAATAGTACACAACTGCTGACCCTGTACAAATCGGCCCTACTGTCGAATTTGGCAGCCATCTCTGGTCCCGAGCCCCTAAATACCTGAAAAAAATCCTTGACTCTGTGCAAAAACGGGCGGTCCGTTTGATAGATTCCCCAATCTTAACAAACGGACTGCAATCTTTAGAGCACAGGCGTCAGGTAGGTATGCTGTCCTTGTTCTATCGGTATTACAGTGGAAGATGCTCTGAGGAACTAGCGTCATTGATCCCTTCGGCACCGGTGCGTAGTCGGGATACACGCCAAACGCGCGCCCAACATTTGTACACGGTTGACATTTGTCACATGAGAACGGGTCACTTCTACGATTCGTTCTTAAGTTCAACAACTCGGCTGTGGAACGAACTGCCGGCCTCTGTGTTTCCTCCCTCCTACAACATGGGACTCTTCAAGACCCATGTTCACTCCTTCCTCTCCACAAAAAGACCCTCCACACAGCATCCCCAAAGATGACATAGGCCCTGAGGGAAATTATTTTCTTCAGGGCCTCCTGTGTGGAGTTAATATAAAAAAAAAAATATATTGTTTATTGTAGCGAAATCCTGGTTTGATCAACCACTTTATTTGTCGTTTCGGTGTCCGGTCAATCCTGACCAGATGGTATCTGTGTTTGATAGTACTTTTTTATTCCACCATAGCGCCGGAGCATTGCAACTGGACTGTTGCAAGCTGTCAGCTATCAAGTCGGGAGTAATCAAGATTACGCAAGATGTCTACTGTTCACAGAACTTCATTATGTAATCGGTTCATCAAACCAAAAATTCGTTTTTGAGCAATAGAACACCAATTTCTGTATAATTTGTATATATTTTAAATATCTTTATTGTGTGTTGCAGGCAGCTGACATGATAGACTTTATGAAGGATCCCACTGAGAGCACACCGAGTGTTTCCAAAGCGAAGGTGGATACAAGTCGTTCACAATATGAAATTGACATTTTGGATCTCACCGATAAGACTTTTGAGAAGGAGATAAGTGCTCCTGGACTGACGCTAGTGATGTTTCATGCACCATGTTAGTATAACCTCCTTACCTTTACCCAAATATGCATTTATTTTATATAAATATGTACCACTTTTTCTATCAACTTACACTTGTGATTAAAGAAAAGTCACAACTTGCATCAATAATAATTATTCTTGTTCGGGGGTGTAGAATTACAAGGGCCTATCTACAAAAACATAATTTTGAGATAAACACAAATGAAGATAGGAATGCTCATATGCCCACATGTATGCCCCCCAACTGTATTTCTTAACTGCCTGTATGTACGAGATAGAGCTTTGTGTCACTACAGTTTTTGTAGTTAAGCCCCTGTAATCCTAAGACCCCGTGTTGTGACTTGTTATTTTACTAAAAAACTCCCCATGTATTAAATATTATTATCTGTAATAAAGTTAACCTGATCTATGCGGCTGTGACTTATGTGATTTATCGGCTACTATGTATACCGTTACGAGGATGTACGCGGTTATGTGATCTATTAATTTTCACAAAAACACATTACACTGTGTCAAAATGTGCAACATTATAGGATGAATTGTGCTGAAAAGGTTAGAGTTTTAAAGTTATCATATGTTTTTAAACTATTTATTTATTTATTACAGGGTGCGGCCATTGCACTAAAACCAAACCAGCATTCGAAGCGGCAGCCAAACAAATAGAAAACGAAAAACTGAAAGCCAAACTTCGCATGATGGATGCCACGGTGAATCCCAAGACTACCAAGGCCCAAGACATCTCTGCCTACCCAACATTCAAATTATTTGGAAAAAGCCCGACGGCCTTAACCTATTCAGGAGAAAGAACTATCGATGGATTTTTGACTTATATTAAAAACAATCTTAATGTGAAAGTAGAACTCTAAAATAACTTATCTCTTTTTAGTCTCTCAATAATACATATTACATTTTGTAATTGTCAATCTCAAACAAATCTCTTTTTAAGTTCCCAAACTGAAGGCAGTGAATGGATGAACAAATATTATTGAATCTCATTATGTAGTTTCGCCAATATCGTTAATATACCTAATGGCAATTCTTATAGACTAACAGATGATTAACGCTAGAATGATCTGTTAGTTACAAAGAATGTGATTTTATTGACTTTTATATGACTGTGCATATAAAATATGTATGTATATTAGCTGCCTTACAATATTTACTTCCCGTTTATTTATCTTCATGCAGATAAATATTGGCAATTCCCAATAAGGGGGTGAGTGTTCTTTGCTGTTTCATCATCTGCCCCTAATAATTCAGAATCATTTTTACCTAGTTGCTTAAAATTAATGTACTTATTATTTTGGACTTTTCGTTTAAATTTTCAATTCCATACAACAGCCTCCCCTCACACAAAGATAAACAAAATTTGACTGATTTTTTTTTTTTTACTATAATTCTAATTAGATATGTACGTAATATCAATGAAGCTAATAATTAAAGTGTAAATTAAAATTATCTGTTTGTAATGAATTTATTAAATGTATATCTGTTCGTTTAAGTGTTATATACTATTCATGAGGCATGTCAATTCTATAATAAATGAAACAATAGTATTAATCTGAATACTTGTACATGTTGTAAAGAAATTCAAATTTTAAAAATCTGTTTACTAACCAGTGGAACACCGATGGGTCTCTGGAGAACATGTGAGTATTCTAATATGATCATTATTAGAATAATTTGCTATGCGATTTTGACCTTCATGCTTCGAGAAATGTACGAAAAACAAAATCAGCATCGTTTGGGCTAGTAAAACATTAGGTTCCACTAATATTTTTCTGTTTTATGCTCCGGCCTTCAACAGATTAAAATTCAAACCCGCTAAACTACTTATGTAGTTTGTCGGCAATAAATCACTAACCTCTTTGTCATACAATTAACTTTTGATATTTTAACCCGAAAGGGTTGCAATATGCAGTTAACCAAATAAAAAGCATTCCAGAATAAATATACCTAATCGTTTTATTTATTTATTCATTATCGAATGTGTCCATGTTACTCCCAGGTTCATGACAGGTCATGTCATAAATAAACCACTCACGGTCATGTAATCAAAATAACAAAATATTGTGGATGAAACTAACATTGGATGCAATAACCTAGTTTTTCCCATTATTTTTACATAGGTATGTATGTACATTATATATTTTTAACACATATAAAACAAATGTAAGCAAAGGGAACCCAATAAGGCACTGTATTTTCCATAAAAATTATAGGCGTGTTACACAATGCAGAAATAAAACTTCATCTCCATAATAATCACAAAAAAGTTGATCGCAAAAACTGCCATTTCAATTTGGGAGGCGGGTATGGGTACCGCCGCTTCGGGAACCATTTATTGAATAACCAACACCTCTGACAGGTCATCCCAAGTGGTTTGCTACGTTTGGTGACTAGCAGGGGTTCATGGGGAGAGGTTTGTCTAGGTCGTCTAGGACTTGGAGGCGGATGCGTCTGCATGGCGGGCTGGTTCGAAAATCGGGAGAGACTTTTTACCTCTCCAACGGATTATCTAGATCCATGGCCTTGCACCACCATGGGAGGCATAAATATATGATGGGAGGGATGCATTCAGTCCATCACCCTGGACAAGTTGATTCCCAGATTCATACCCTTTTCCTTCACAGAATTTCCTTTACACTTGTTACCATGGGCCTTGTACAGCCATTAAATGGCAACGAATTTTATGGTTGAGATTTTAAAACGATTTTTCCTGTGAATACAGATGGATATATGGCGCGTAATTTAAATGTATCTTCACAAAATCAGCTTTATTTCGATGATGCTGTTGTTCCATGGGCTGATTTATTAATTAATAATAAATAATATAACAATTTAGACAGAGAGAAAGGAAGTGATAACACTTCCTTTCTCTCTGTCTAAAAGACTATTCTTATACCACAATAATGTTGGATAATTATACTATTTTGCACTGTTTGTTTATCATTTATAAATCTGTTAAAAATCAAAACCTTTCTTGAAATCATAAACAAACATAGACATATGAATATTAGTAGACCTGCCCTAAGTGATTAAAAGCGTATTATCCCCACTCCCTGGGCTGGGCTCGCGTATGGCCTCAAATGAAATTTGAAAACGTGACGTCATCATTCTTGTGCGAACTATGGTCGAGGCATCATCGGTTCATTTTACTAAATAACACGGCAAAATTTTGACTTGTACTATGAAAACTGGTAAAAATAGATGTGAAAAAAGAGAATAAACCCAATTGTCGTATTACATTCCATATATAAGCATTATTTTACTTTATTTTAAGCATATTCACATCGTATAATATGAATCAGTTGTAACTATCACATCGAGAAACGTCTGGACGCGAAACACAAAGCTGGTTGGTTGCTGGGAAGTAAATTATGAACATTTATAAAAGTGTCTTAACTAAATACTCTGAAACTAACTACGACTCTGAAAATAGAAGCTGCCTTACTTTGCCGAATTTGGACTTCGCAAATTTGTTCATAACGTGGCGAGTAATTTGCGCTCCCATGTAAAAATGTCTATTCATTCAAAGCAGATTTTACTTTTAAGAAGTAAATGGTGATATTATAATGCGAGATGCCTATTTACTGTCAGATTGATTTATTGACGAATCACAGTCAGCTTCACTCCCTTCGTTCTTCAACAGTTGATTTTACCCCTCGCCCATATCTTCTCGTCTATTAATTCCTATGTCTGTGTAAACAAACTATTTTACTTACCATAAACAAATAAAAAGTTCTGATAATCCCTTTGCAGCACGTATTGGAACGAAGTGTGGTGGGATCCGCTAATGTCGTAAATACAGGATTTTCCAATAAGAGGTGTTATTTTGATATTCAATCGTAAAAGATCAATGGTTTCGTTGCTTGTGTGGCACGTAGCGCCGTCTTGTTGAAAGTAAGCGTTGTCCAGATCAATACCATCCAATTCCGGCCATAAACAATCATTAATCATCTCTCGATAGCGCAATCCATTCACAGTAACTGTTGCTCCAGCCTCATTTTCGAAAAAGTAAGGTCCAATGACTCCACCGGACCATAAACTGCACAAAACAGTCACACGTTGAGGATAAAGAGGCTTTTCAACAATAAATCTTGGGTTTTCCGAGCCCCAGATGCGACAATTTTGTTTGTTGACGAAGCCACCGAGGTGGAAATGAGCCTCATCACTCAAGATGATTGCATTTGATTCACTCAAGTGAATTTTAATAATTTCAATGCGTTGTTGAATCGTGTATCGTTCCATTTTTATTAATGGCGTTTTTTCTACTTGTCAAATGTCAAAAAATGACAACTTCAAAAGTAACATCTACCGAAATAGCGGGCTATTCAAAATAACACCTCTTATTGGAAAACCTGTAGTATAACAACCTGTTCGCATAAATATACCACTCTCTGCCTGTTCGGAATTTCGGAAGGACTGTTAATACCTCAAATTTTCCTCACAAAAGTTGATATTTCGTAGTTAGGTCCCTCTATAATGTTGCCATCTAGCGTGGATTCACCTGATTGGTTAGTTTTCCGAGTTAACTGCCAACATCGCCCACATCACCTCCTGTCAACTGCCGACTCACTGGTCGATTTCGCGATTACTCAGTTTTGACTTCCCCTTTTTGCGACTTTTTGAAGATGCCGTCGGAAATGTGAAAGAGTTAAAATGTCAATAAACAGCAACACTCATAAAATATGCTGATGTATTAACCAGCGTTCAAGGTTTTATTATTTTTCATAATATTGTATTCCAAGAATGTTCCGTTCATATTTAGAATGCACTTTCAGCTTTCATACGTAACACTAAGAGACAAAATCTTACTTCTTCTTACGAGAATCCTTTTGATTCAGAATCTCTTTTCGTATTATCGTATTTGGCATATTTAGAACAATGTAAATACTTAACAATGTGTACTTGCTTTTTTACCCTATGTATTTTTATGTCATAGCTTGTGGAAGCTATTTGCGAATAAAGCGAAACTGTTATGTTTTAATCTTTGGTGAATTTAACAAACTTATATATTTATTGATAAATGTGATAATGTACCTACTCTTTATGTTTCCTGTTCAATAATATCATTGTTGACATAATACTTTTGCTTATTATCTCCGACAGCAGCTCTGAAGCGATCACAGATTTAATTATTTTCGTGGTTACAAAATGTAATTTAAATAAATAAAAATATCAATGTTTTTTGTTCAAAATCATAAATCTCCGAAAGTTCTTCACCGATTGCTTTCAAATTTTGACACAAAGTTGCATTCGATGTTTATATTATGTGTCACCTGTGACAGGTAAAAACATTTTTGAAAAAAAGCGCCATCTGTTGGAAAACATTATTTTTTGGAAAAACAGCACCATCTGTCGCTATTATTTCTCTGTCTGCACAGACAGTCTGAGCCAGAGCAACGTGTGGCGGGGTACAGCTAGTGTTATATAAATTATCTAATTTGAGTCTTGATAAGCGGGAACCAATATACTGAAATCATTTTGCTAACTGAAACTATCACCAAAATTTTTTTGATTCTAGTTTTCCGTGCGGTTGAATAATTATGTACATTTGCAAAAATATTCATAATTCAATTTGAAACAAATAAGTGATTTTATCAATTTTTATTTGTGAACAAGGAGGGATCAGTCAACGTGATTTCATTGCTCTTCTCGGAACGAAATCAAATTCAAACAAATTGAAATCGCGTTTGCACGACTTAAAACGCAGCGTTAGGATAACGCAAAAGATACAAACTGACCCTTCAGTACAGAAATCTACTTCCACTAATATAATAGGACATTTTGCATACTATGAAAGTAGTTTACTATCAATTACTGAAAAATAATTGCGCGCTTGCCCAATTCTACTTCCTTACATTAATGTCACTTGCTTTAATTTTTCTTTATAGTAATCCAGAATGGCTGATAAATCAAAAAAGAATCCCTGGCATTCAAAAGCCAGGGACAAAACTGCCGCAAACTCCAAAAACAAAAGTGAAACGGTAGTCGCTGCTCCCAAAGACACAGAAACCAGGTTTAAGGAAGCCAGCGCCAAGATGCAGGCATCGGTGCAACGTCACATTCAGGAATATGAATCTTCCTCGGAAGAAGAAGACTTGGAAGATGGAAAGATTCTAGGTAAGACAATACTTAATCTGAATTATAGTCTGGCAATACAGCATCTAACATATATATAATGGTAGTCACTTGTTTCAGATTCCGTTATGGTCAACTATAAAACCAGCAGCAAGGATGCAGATTTGGGCAGGACAAAAGAGTTCCTCGAACAATCTTTTCACTCTGGTGCAGTCATTTGTCTTGTATGTATAGCCTCGGTCAAGAGAACACAAGCTGTAAGCGATCTTTTTTGTTTCTATTAAATATTTAGATGGCATTTGCACAAAGTTTTGAGAAATTGCATTATGAATGTTTGCTTCACAGGAATATCTTATAACTTTATATCTAAACTGAATTAATATAGTCACCTTTCCTTCAATTGTACTTAGTAAAGTTATTCTTTTATTTCAGATATGGAGTTGTGAGTCTTGTTACACGGCATTCCACTTGTTGTGTATACAGCGTTGGGCTAAAGACACAGTTTATCAACAAGCTCAAAACATGGAACCTAGCCTGGGAGAGTTACCAGTTCGTGATAAATCTTTCAAAAAACTTCAATGGTGCTGTCCTAAATGCAGATCTCCATACAGCGAGGTTTGTTATATGTTCTGTTGTTATATGTTAGTAACCGGGCCACTCACAATGTCAAATTGAGATCAAAACATTCTCTCAACTATTAGATATCGTCGGAGTACCGATTTGAAAAAGAACTAATTTAATATAGTATAATTAATAATTTATTAGATTTAAGATAAGATATTTATAAGACCATGAAACCTTTCAACTCGCAGGCCCCAGGCAGACAATCAAATTTGCATATCTGTTCAAGAAAAACTTTCAATGTTTGTAAATGTCATCAACTTCACTCGGAGTTAAATAAAATTGACCTTGCTTTGGTCATACAACACACTTTCACTGTTTTATCTCTTCGGTGGGTATTGTGAATCCAATAACTAGGATGGTCCTGATGACTTTAGGATGGGGGGGGGGGGAATATTAATATTCCATTTATTTGGATTTTATTGCAAAGCGGAAATAATCTGACAGAATATACCAGAGCCTGAGGGGTTGCTTGACATGGCTTTTGCTGTACTTGGTACTCCTACCAAATTTCTGCATTTGGAGGTGCCATAGTTCCACTGGCTGATGTGCTGAAACTATGCATTTTTGAAAGACTTGAGTTGTAATATTTTTCTAGGCTGAGGTTCCCAACAAGTATCAATGCTTCTGCAAAAAGACATATGATCCAGTATTTCATCCGTGGGCAGTTCCACATTCTTGCGGAGAAACCTGTAACAAACCATTACTGCAGAATTGTGGTCATCGGTGCCTACTACTGTGCCATCCAGGTAATTTTATTGAAATCAATTTATTTTAAAACGCTTAAAACTTCAATGAATGTTGTACGCTATAGAGATTGCCCTGAGCTCAGGACTGTCAGGCAAGGAATGAGCCGGCCTTGCTTTCTGAACGCCGCCCATCTCCAAAAACTGACCTAAAAACTGCTTGTTTGCAGTTTTCACAACCGCTAAATCCAACACTAAGTACATTTAATCTTGGCTGAAAAAAACCAAAGCTATAGATAATTCCATATCTAGAGGGATCCAGACACCATGTTAAAAAATCTTTTATCCACTCGAGCGATTGGCACTTTATGGTAAGTTTGCAAAACATTTTGAGCGATCGCTTGCCATAATGTGCCAAATTTATAGAACCTAAACATACGGGATAATCTATTAGCTTTAAACCGCAGTAAGCAGTGTTCATACGTTTCCATTCACATAATTCATATCAATCACTCGAGTGGTTATGTAACAGGCAAGTAACTCAGAGGCTTAGTCTGCAATGGAGGGAGACAAATATACAATAATATATGTAAATAAGCGTATCTCTTGATATCTTTTCTAGGGCCATGTCCACCTTGCCCGAAGATGGTGAGCCTGCCCTGCGCCTGCGGGCAGTCCCAACCCAAGCCAGTTCGCTGCAGTGTTTCCAGTTGGTGCTGCACTCAAGTGTGCAACAAATCACTGGATTGTGGCCAACACAGGTGCAACAAAAAGTGCCACACGGGTGAATGTGATCCCTGCTCCAAATTCAAAGAGCAATATTGTCAGTGTAAAAGCCGTAAGGACAAGATTCCGTGCTCTCAGACAAGTTGGCAATGCACCAAGGTAAATATGAATTACTCGATTTGGGATTCGCAGTTACGGTTATTACGCATCAAGGAATTTGCATGCCATTGTAAAAATTTTATGTATGTATTTATTTTTTATCTCTAAATAGAATAAAACAAAGTTGCTATCCACGTCTGTCTGTTTATGCGCTTAGTTCTTCTAAACTACGCAACGGCATTTGATGGGGTTTTCACTATCATCTAGAGAATTTCTTTCGGAAGGTTTATATATTGTCGCTCTAGTTCGTTTATGTCCAACAGACCAAAATGTAAATCGGGAGAAATATTGCTTAAAAGTTTTTTTTACGAAAAACACATACACAGCTCATTTTAAGCTTACTACAATGATTTAAAATGATACAAATTATTATTTTTAAGTAAAATTTGTTCCAAATATTTAAAATTATGCAGAAAACACGTTTTTAATATGGATGTAGGACAAAGTGTTGGATAAACACGCTCGGAATGTTTAATTTTGGTGGACTTGAGACAAACTGCGTCTTGAAAACACATTAAGAATTTTTTTTTTTTCACTTGTGTCGTATAAATAAATGCTTTCTGAGAACACTGCATAACTCAATTATGCCAAAAATGGTCTGTTGGACAAAAACGAACTAGAGCGACGATATATGTAATATGCACATGCATATTATATTTATAGAAAGTAGAGAAAAGAGATAAAGCTCTTTATGGCGAGGGAATTCAAACTCAAATTATAAAATCATATAAGTAAGTTTTTTAAATATTGTAAATTGCAATAACTTCCTTGTTACAGGTCTGTGGTAAACGATTGACTTGTGGCTACCATACATGTGAGCAAGTTTGTCACACAATAACCTGCGGCCAATGTCCCTTCACCGGCTTCCAGAAGTGTCCATGCGGTGCGGTGCAGAAGGAGGTCACCTGTCCCACGGATGTGTCCTCCTGTGGTGGAAGTTGTAATAAAGTGTTGCCATGTGGGAAGCACATCTGCCCGCACAAATGCCACAAGGATAAATGCCCACAGGTAATTTTGATCAATTAAAATAGAGAAAAACAAGAAACTGAGTGGTTGAGAGTTTTTGGACGACCTTGATTATAAGAAGTTATTTGTTAAGAAGTGAACCACGAATTGTAAATGCTTCATAATTTAAAAATCAAAAAGTCCCTTCTGGGACTTGAACCCAAGACCTTCGCCTTGCCGAGAGCTGCTGTACCAAAAGCGCTAATGTGACCCTATTTCCTTCTGTAATATTTAATTAAATTAACTTCATTTTTCTTACCGCACTTTTTTATTGGCTGCTATCTGCTAATCTAATCTTGCGATCATACTTATATAGCTGCTGCTATATAAGTATGATCGCAAGATTCAACTCAAACTAAATTCAACTAGATAGTGTCTCGGATAAATATATCGTATTTTATTATAATGTGTGACATCAGTTATTATAGATTCAATTATTCCAAAATAATAATTTGTCATTTCCTGAGAAATGATGTTGACATAAATCTTGGAGCGTGACAGCATTAAAAATGTTTGTAACCAACCCTTAATAATGCATGTTTCTAACAATTTCAGTGTTTGGAGCTCGTGGACAAAAAGTGCCGTTGCGAAATGCACACGAAACAGCTGCCGTGCAGTAAGCTATACCTATGCGAGACCAAATGCAAGAATGTGAAAGAGTGCGGCCGCCACCCGTGCAACAAGAAGTGCTGCAACGGAGACTGTCTGCCGTGCGATAAGGTCTGCGGCAGAAGTCTGCAGTGTGGCAAACACAAGTGCATTTCCATCTGCCACCGCGGCCCTTGCTACCCGTGCCCGCAACTGGCCAAGGTGCCTTGCCGCTGCGGTCGCACTTTCTATTCGGTGCCTTGTGGAAGGCAGAAAAAGGCCAAACCACCAAAATGCTCCCATAACTGCCGGTATGTATATCATGGCACTCTATACAGTAGAACCCCGATAATTCTAAAAACAAGTAATTCGAAATTTTCATTAAATTCGTTAATTCGTAATTCAAAAATTTTTGTTTGTGTAATGAATTCGATATTTGCTAAAATATACATAATTCGTAAATTTGAATCTAACAATGTCTGTTATACATCATCCTGATTCGTATTATTATTTTGTAAATCTGAATCAATTTAATTCGATTTTAATCAAATGTCGTATTTTTTCGAATTTACTCCAAGAACCTACCAGAATTTGAAAAAGGGACCGAGAAACTCTTTTTTTTCCTTCTTAATATTGCATGAGAATTCATTAATTCGAAAGCGATTTTTGTTGTCTTATGGATTTCGAATTAACGGGGTTCTACTGTAGTAGCTTGCGATACTTTTGCTAGATTACACAACTTAAAAAATGTATTGTACCTGAATGGATGTCTTGTTGATTAAAAAAAATACTAACACTTACGTCATTCTAAATCACGACAGAACTGAGCCATTATGAAGTGCTTTAACAAGTGGAATTTTTTTTAGGATACCAACACCGTGCAGTCATGTTAAAGAAAATACGCATAAGTGCCACTTTGGTGCCTGCCCCCAGTGCAAGGAGAAGTGTGGAAAGCTCCTGTATTGCGGGCACTCCTGTGTCGCCGTGTGCCACAGCTGTGTGCCCGTTGTGTTGTCCACTGTTAAAGCTGATACTCCTTGTGAACTTCAACAGCCAAAGGTGTGTGCAAACGTACAATGTATAAGTATAAAACTACAAACACAAATTGTTAAATATTAAACTATCGCTATTAGGAACTTTACCATATATATTTTATTTGTGGACCCCGCGATGCTTCGCTATTGCTAATGTCTTTGTTTATGCGTTTCTGACTTCTTCTGCCATTCTCTACTGTATACCATAATGTTACTGTTAAAAAACTACATTACATGGACTTTAATTCCACTCCGTATCTCATTCCAGTGCGGAGATATTGCATTCAGTATTCCTCGGGCGTCTCCGACTTATTCTACGTTTTAAACTACTCTCTAAACACTCGTGCAACTAACAAGAACAACCTTTGAAATTTTCAGCAATATCGGTCCATTACTTTTAAAGTTTTGCGAGCACATATAATTTTTATATATTAAGATTATGAACACTAAATAGAAGCAAGATGGACATTGTTGTTAAAGTATGAATGGTTGTTTTTCAGGTGGAGGTCCGAGCTTTGCCATGCCCACCTTGCAAAAAGCCAGTGCAGCGGAACTGCCTGGGTGACCACGAGATTACTGAGTGGCCGTGTCACTTGGCGCGTGTGTCTTCATGTGGAAGGAGGTGTGGTCGCCCACTAGCCTGCACAAACCACAAGTGTTCCAAAGAGTGCCACCCGGTCGCCGATGGACAGTCTGCGCAGGTATATAACTCTTCTGAATTAATAGCGTTATAACCCTTGGAGAGTTTTGGCCGCCGGTTTCTCGCTGGAGTGCTCCACTTTCTGCAGGGTCCTCTCATCTGGCATTCTTTCCTTATGGCTAGTCCACCGCAGTCTTACCTATCTCAGGATCTACCCACTCGAGCGATTATTTGTAAATATATACATTTACCATATTATTTAATTAATATCTTTCCTCAAAATATTAATATTGAAATATATGAACTTCTTATTGCGGTTTAAAGCCAATGAATTCACCTAGATTTCTCCATTTATCCCATATTTTTAGGTTCTATAAATTAGGCACATTATTACGAACTTGCCAAAAATCGCTCTAGTGGCTACTCAAGTAGATTCTCGAATTTCTCCTTTGCGTTAAGTATGTTTCAATCTCTGTATTGAACATCTTTAACTTATGTATTTCCGCAGCTTGCAACAGACTGCGAGAAATGCGACGATCAGTGCAAGCTGTCACGTCCATCTGGCTGCACACACCCGTGCAAGAAGCGTTGCCATGCCGCGCCCTGCGAGCCGTGCCAGCAATTTCTGAAGCGCAGCTGTCACTGCGGCCTTACAGAGCTGTTCCTGCAGTGCAACCTTTTCACTGCCACTGATGAGGCGCAGAAGGAGAAGAGTCTGTCGTGCCAACAGCAGTGCATCCGCCTTGTGAGTTTTAAATAATATAAACCATAAAATATTAGGCACAAATATATGGCATAACTTTTATGTTATTAAAATTTCTATTTTTTATACTAATGATTCGTGGTGGAATTCCATTATAATTGTAAATATTGAAACAATTTTAAACTATTTCCACTTCTTTTATTTTTCGACTGACACCTAACATAACACCTGACTTGTCGGCTGGAAACGGTATTTAAACGCACTTATTCAATTATTGCTGAAGAAATTAATAGTTTTAAAAAGAATTAGTGGATTGTATTTTATGTATTGGATGAGAGATAATAAATTGCTTTGAAAACGACAGATACGCAATCAAAATTGACGAATCCAGCTGGTATTTGTTTAAAATTACTGGGGGTATTTAATTTACTGAATTTAAGGTTAAAAAATAAATAGAATCGAAAATATACATACCAATCTGCCCCGGGATCCCAACCCGAGCATGGATGCGCTTTCTTCACGTGTTCTAAAAATGTGGATTCAAAATAGTAGATTCAAACTGCGACATGCTTAAATGGTTGTGGGTTGTAGAGATGAATGAAGATGGACAATCGTTCAATAGATTATATTTATTTAAAATACAAGATGACACGCGACATAATATTACCAGAAGGTGAACGTGGGAAGAAAGTATGTACGACACATGGCTGCTCGAGTCGGAATGATTTCGTTCAAGTGACAATTATCAGGCCACGCGATTCTCAGTCTGGCAAGCTGATAAATCTTGCCAGACACCATAAATTAAATATGCGCTAGCAGTTCCTGCATATCAATCAAAAATCCAATGTTACCAACAATATAATAATAATAGCAGTAGACACCTGCCCAAAAACTATAATAATTAAGTGAAAGCCATTAAAGTTAGGTATTCCCTAATTAAATGGTAAATTAATCTTTAAAACTGAGGTAATTATGCCATAATTAATAAATAATTGGTAATAACCAATTAATTGAAAATTCTGCTGTGAACACAGAAATGAAAATGGGAAAATCCATATAATTGTAATAAATCATTGTATACCATCCCTATGATACCCCACCCCATCCCCCAAATGTAGTGTGTATAAACCATAGTTTAAGGAATAATTGTACCAGTCTGAAGATGGCTACAATAAGCTGAAACCTGTAATGGTAATAAAATGTGGAAAAAAGTTTAAAATTGTTTCAATATATCATTTTAAATGTTGGCCTATGTAGGGTCTTCATTGCTCACATTTAAAAAATCTTATTATTTAACTTTGTTCCCTCTGTAGGGAAAATTAATAATTATATTGGTATATATATATATATATATATTGACCTCTTCCCGTAGTATGTTGATCCAGTAAGAAGTTGTTAGACTAAGTTGATCCACCTTTAACACCATATAACTTGGCTATTGTGGAATACATCTGAATGATTTGGCAACAGTGGTACAATAATTATCAATGTTGCCAGTTTGCCAGAAAAACCATTTGATATACTGTTAATAAAATTTTCAAAATTTGTATGGAAATCGGATGCATAATTTATGTTGATCTACCCAAATTGGCATACTTATGTTGATCTCATATATATTGATCTATTCCCGTAGTATGTTGATCCAGGTAAGAAGTTATTAGACAAAGTTGATCTGTGTCCCTATATATGGTTTTACTAAATGAACCAATCAAGGGGCAATCGGTGGACTGTTCATCACAAGGTTTTATGTGATTCCGTAATCTTTTGTGATATTGAACTCAAAGCATTAGTCTCTAGAGTCGAATATCGCATGAAATGACTGTGAGATGGTACCGTTTCAAATCAAAATGACGTGTGTTGCTTGAATTGTTTATAAGAAATGTATGCGTATTTAGATTGAAACGAAAATTTCGCAAAAACAAATCCATAAAAAAATCATAACTTAGCAGGGGTACACGGGTTCATAGGGTGAGGTTTGTCTAGGTCCTGGCGGCGGATGCGTTTGCCCATCTACTGCGTGGCGGGCCGGATCGAAAGAAACTGGTTGAGGGATACCTTTCGACCATAAAAATCCAAAATGGCGGCAAAAGGAATAATGTTATGTAGGAAATTTTGAACCTCTATCTTTTACCATCTCTCCTGATTACGCTTCGTGACTTAGTAGGGGAGGCCGGGTTCTTGGTTATAATGGGTAATCAATGGATGATTGGACGCGGTTGGAGCTAACTAAAAACTGTCCAAAGAAGCGAAGCTAGCAGTCCACAATGGAGTGCTGGTACCTACCCTAATATATTGAAATGAGGCATGGAATTGGCAGAAGAAGGCTGAAAGTAGACAGAATACTGTAGAAATTAGATCCCTGAGGCATATGTGCGGTAAAATCGTGTATGACGAAATGTGCGTATGCTGTGTCTATTCTACAGGTATTTTATAAGAGCCTGTTAAAAGGAGCTAGCAGCATTGATCCCCGGTGCACTGTGCACGTGCTTGATACTCGACGGACACGAGCGGAACACAGGTTCACAGTAAAGTTGATGTTATCTATATATGAACGGGTCGTTTCTCCGACTCGTTTTACCGTAAGTCGGCTCGCATGTGGAACGAGCTATCAGCATCTGTTTTTCCTCCTCCATATAATTCGCGCCTCTTTAAGACCAGCATTAATAAATTCATTCCTACAGCCCCTACCTTAACCCGCCTCATAACGCTGCCCAACCGGTTGGCGACATAGTTTCTCTGTATTTAGAGTGTAAAGACAGGGGCGCTCTAGTGAGAGGTGTCACATAAAAAAATCATACCGCCGAATTTGAATATGGAGACTTACAAAACGAAAAACGAGTTGGAAAAACGACCCGTTCTCATAAAGACAACATCAACTTTATTGTGAACGTGCGTTCTGCTCGTGTCCGTCGAGTATCAAGCACGTGCACGGTGCACCGGGTAACAATGCTGCTAGCTCCTTTTAACAGGCTCTAATAAAATACCTGTAGAATAGATTTCGTCATACATGATTTTACCGTACATATGCCTCAGGGATCTCATATCAACAGTATTCAGTCTACTTTCAGCCTTCTTCTACCAGTTCCATGCCTCACTTCCATATATTAGGGTAGGTACCAGCACTCCATTGTGGAGTTTCGCTTCTTTGGGCAGTTTTTTGTTATCTCCAACCGCGTTCAATCATCCATTGATTACCCATTTTAAATAATTACCCATTATAATCAAGAACCCGGCCAACCCTACTAAGTCACGAAGCGTAATCAGGAGAGGTGGTAAGAAGTTCAAAATATACCATATAACATTATTCCTTTTGCCGCCATTTTTGATTTTTATGGCCAAAAGGTATCCCTCAACCAGTCTCTTTCGATCCGGCCCGCCACGTAGTAGCTGAGCAAACGCAACAGTGTACACCTGCTAAGTTATGATTTTTTTATGGATTTGATTTTTGCAAATGTTTCGAATAGCTCTAAAGATGATTCTTTTAAAATCATCTCATATTTAAAACAATATGACCGGAAGTCGGCATATTGTTTGAATAAAATAAAGCATAAACTAAAAAAACAGCTACAAGGTGGTTACAAATGGAATTATATTTAATCAATTTGTTCGATTATATTCTATGTGAAGTTGTTTTCACAGTGGCCCAATGAATATTATATGGGGCCAATTGAACCAATTTGACTTTAAGCATTTTCTACGTCTTGCGATAAAAACTTAGGCTTACGATAAAAATACTCAACGGCAGAAAACTAGTTGTCTACCAAATTCTTATTTTTTTAATCTCATATAAATTAAGCTATATACTCATAAACCGATCGAGTGAAAAGCTGCAATGATCCCGACCCCGGGGTCATTGCAGCTTTTACGGAATGACGAGGAAAATAATATTTTTTAATTAGTTGAAAAAATTACTTTTCAAAATTTCAATTATGTTTAACGTAATACACTATCTGGCCTCAAGTAAATCAGTTTTATCACGAACCGTAACTATTTAATGTAATAAAATAACAAAACAAATTAATGTTACTATGATAGTTTGCTTTAATCTCAATAAAAAAATAAGGAGAAAAAGTTTTTTTTTTATGATTGAGATAAAACTTTTATTTATATATTGATTAAAATTAAAATAGCAACTTCACATTAGGAAAGAGAGGACAACGAACAAATAAGTACATTGATTAAGTGTTACGGACGGACATGCACTTGACCTTATAAAACTTGGGAGCTGTACTCACAGAAACTGGAGTTTAGTTGTAATACGGGGTCAATTGTACCGGTATAATCATCCCCCAAAAACATTAACATAGAAACCATATAAACTACTAAATGCGGTTTAAAGCTAAAGAATCCACCTAGATTTAATCAATAATCCCATATTTTTAGATTCCATAAGTACCCACTCTATTGTGTACCTAGAGGTAAAACTAAGATATTGCACAGTATTGGCAAAATATGGCAGAAATGGCTCCAGTGGATAAGTAATAAAACGTATTTTATAAGCACTTTTAAAAAAAAATTGTCTAAAGAAACAGATAAATTTTTAAAACAATTATGAATAAAGTACATTCTGGAATCGTTAATAAGTCGTTTTGAAGTATTTCGTCGTGTTTAGTAATCAATAGTATCGCGGTGGCAAAACGCAGAATTCCATAGCCGTTGATTATCAAAGACAATACAAATAAAATTATAATTATTATATGGGTTAAATGTATTATAATCAGGGTGTTGTCACATCCAGGCGCAGGTGCATAGTCTTAACAACGAAGTTTCGGTCTGATCACATTTTCAATACAGTATTATTTTTTTAACGAAATTAGTTTTCATACAGAGAATATACAAATAAACCTTTTTGTGTATAAAAACATAGCTGCTTTTAAGTTAAGATGTAGTGTGATATGATTTGTATTTTTTTATTAAACACTAATATGAAACATGAAGGAATTATCAAAATTTAAATTAAATATATTGAAGTGTTTTATCTTATCTTTTAGTTGGTATTACTATAAACTGCACGTGTTAGTTCTACTTCTGCCATTTGTGTGCTAAAAATACTTTATTCAACTTCTCGAAGTTAGCAGCTGTGGCTTTTTGTAGGAAATATGATATCTGAATATAATATTGTCAATATTTAAGTTTTCATTTTTTACAAATAAAAACTTGTGTGAATACCGCACCAGAGTCATACAGTCCTAACCGCTCCCGTCTGGAGCCAGTGAGACTATGGCATCCTCAAAGGAGACCTCGAAGGAGATGACGAGGAGGAAGATGGGAGAGTACCTGGCTATTCAGATATAGTCACCAAACACTAATTGAAAAATAGTGCAAATTAATTTTAATAAAATTTATTTGAACCCGCGACCTTCGGATTGCTAGTCGAGAGCCACCTCAAGTAGTTTGATATGTTTGGTGACTTAGCAGGAGTGCCCGGGTTTATAGGGTGAGGTTTGTTCGGTTCTTGGCGGCGGATGCGCTTGCCTACCAAATGTGTGGTGGGCCGGATCGATTATTCCTCTTTCAACGCATCGCCTTGCAACGCAATAGGAGAGTTGGATTCTTGTGGTTATCACTCGAACACACTGACCCCCAGATTACTACCCACCCATCATACCTATTTCCTTCCCAGAACTCACTGTCCTTCCTTTCTTTCAAAATACCCCCAACACAGCATTCACAAAGATGACATAGGCCTTGAGAGTTACGATTTTCCTAAGGGCCTCCTGTGTGGAGACGATGTAAAAAAATACAAAAAATAAACAACTATCTCGCTAAATCGTTGGCGGTGACTAATGGTAGGGGTATTGGTTATCTAATAAATGGTTCCCGGGGCAGCGGTACACATAATTGTAATAACTCTCGAGGGCTCTGATGTACAGACATTATGGCTCCTGTTGATTGACGAACATATACTAAAACATCGTTGGTTGGAATCGGTGCTTGAAATGACTTTAGCCATGTTTAATAAAAAACAAATTGGATTACATTTTTCAGCAATTTTAATTTAAAATTTGAAAAATTAAATTCTCACCAATCTAATCGCCGCATTTTTAATAGGCACATATTATGGATATTACGCTTTGTTTCAACTTAATCATTACAAGAAACTTACGTCGGGAGAGATGGTAAAAGATACATTAAAATAAAATTTGATTCAATCAATGTTCAAAATTTCTCTTTTAAAATGACTCAATGAACCTCACCCCATGAGCCCGGGCACCCCTGCTTAGTCACGAAACGTAGTAAATGATGCATTAAAGTTACATTTTTGTTTAATCAAGTTCAAAAGATTTTTTAAGCATGGATTTGACGTTTGCGAAAGTTCCATTTCAATATAAATACGCGTGAGGCAGTCTATCCTCTTTAAGTACAAAGTCATTTTCATAGAATATGAATGTTCTAACAGAATCTAAAAAGTACCACAACGCTCGCGAAATCGGCGGTTACAAGTTACAACGATGCAAGCCGTCAAGTTTGTCAGAAATATATAGATCTACAAAATAAATCGTGTAAAATGTATATGCGACCGAAAAATGGGCGTGGCTTACAGCTAAATCTCGATGACACAAGTTGATCTATGGGGATTTACATATGTATGCCAACTTGGGTAATGGATCAACATATCCGAGGTGGATCAACAAATGCAAACGGATCAACATATACCTGGCGTACCGTCGCGCGAGATCAACATAGTACGAGAGGGGATAAATATATATATATATTTATCTTAAATATATATATATATATATATATATATATTTATCCCCTCTCGTACTATGTTGATCTCGCGCGACGGTACGCCAGGTATATGTTGATCCGTTTGCATTTGTTGATCCACCCCGGATATGTTGATCCATTACCCAAGCTGGCATACATATGTAAATCCCTACAGATCAACTTGTGTCATCGAGATTTAGCTATAAGCCACGCCCATTTTTCGGTCGCATATACATTTTACACGATTTATTTTGTTGATCTATATATTTCTGACAAACTTGACAGCGTGCATGCGTTGTAACTTAACCGCCAATTTCGCGCGCGTTGTCGTACTTTTTAGATCCTGTTAGTACATCCATATTCTATGAAAATGACTTTATACTAACAGAGGATAGACTGCCTCACGAGTATTTATATTGAAATGGAACTTTCGCAAACGTCAAATCCATGCTAAAAAAATCTTTTGAACTTGATTAAACAAAAATTGCAAATTTAATAGATCATTTACCACGTTTCGTGACTTAGCAGGGGTGCCCGGGTTCATGGGGTGAGGTTTGTCTGAATCATTTTATAAGAGAAATTTTGAACTTTGATTGAATGAAATTTTATTTTAATGTATCTTTTACCATCTCTCCCGACGTAAGTTTCTTGTAATGATTAAGTTGAAACAAAGCGTAATATCCATAATATGTGCCTATTAAAATTGCGGCGATTAGATTGGTGAGAATTAAATTTTACAAATTTTAAATTATGATTGTTAAAAAATCTATTCTAATTTGTTTATTACTATACATGGCTAAAGTCATTTCAAGCTACGATTCCAACCAACGATGTTTTAGTATATGTTCGTCAATCAACAGGAGCCATAATGTCTGTACATCAGAGCCCTCGAGAACTATTACAATTATGTGTACCGCCGCCCCGGGAACCATTTATTAGATAACCAACACCCCTACCATAGGTCACCGCCAACGTTTAGCGAGATTGTTGTTTATTTCTTATATTTTTTACAACATATCCACTCAGGAGGCCCTGAGGAAAATCGTAACCCTCAGGGCCTATGTCATCTTTGTGAATGCTGTGTTGGGGGAATTTTGAAGGAAAGGAAGGAGAGTGGGTTCTGGGAAGTAAATAGGTATGATGGGTGGGTAGTAATCTGGGGTTCAGTGTGATTGAGTGATATACATAAGAATCCAACTCTCCTACTGCGTTGCAAGGCGATGCGTTGAAAGAGGACTAATCGATCCGGCCCACCACGCAGTTATTAGGCAGGCGCATCCGCCGCCAAGCCCCTCACATACCTCACCCCATAAACTCGGGCACACCTGATAAGTCACCAAACATATCAAACAACTTGGGGAGACCAATGGCAGAAGTGTAGGTTATCCAATAAATGGTTCCCGGGGCGGCGGTGCACATACCCTCCTCCCAAATTGTAATAAACGTCTACTTTCAAATGTAAAACATAATTTAAAACGTTCCTAAATGACGGCCTCCGTTATCGAGGGGTAAGGCTATCGACTAGCAATCCGAAGGTCGCGGGCTCAAATAAATTTTACTAAAATTAATTTGTACTATTTTACAATTAGTGTTTGGCAACCAGATCTGAAGAGCCAAGTACTCTCCCAACTTCCTCATCTCCTTCGAGGTTCACAATATCTTCAGTCTCACAACAACCCCAATTGGGGATGCCATAGTCTCACTGGCTCCAGACGGGAGCAGTTGGGACTCTGGTGTGGTATTCAAAACTACAAATCTACAGCTAATTTCGAGAAGTTGAATAAAGTGTTTTTAGCACGGCAAAATGGCAAAATTCAATATTATTGTAACAATAGCAATATTATTATTGTAGACTAATATTAGACATTAATACATCAATGAATAACATTCATTTTACATGACCACCCAATGAGAAGCTGATGTTTTTCACAGTTTGTGTAGAACCGAACACGTGCATGTTATACTAATACCAGCTAGAGGAGAGCGTAAAACACTTCAATATTTTTTTATTTAAATATTGATAATTCCTCGATGCTTCATAATAATGTTTCATAAAAAAAATACAAATCAAATCACACCACATCCAGACAAAGAAGCCGATATGTTTTATACACAAAAAAGGTTTATTTGGATATTCTCTGTATTAAAACTAATTTCGTTAAAAAATAATACTTTATTGTGAATTTGATCAGACCTAAACTTCGTTGTTAAGATAATGCAGGCGTTCTTTTGTTATAACAACACCCTGATTAGAATACATTTAATTGTTTTGTCTTTGATTTTATAAATATTTTTAATAAATTAAAAACGGCTATGGAATTCCACGTTTTGCCACCGCGTTTCCGGATACTATTGATTACTTAACACGGCTAAATATTTCAAAACGACTTATTAACGATTCCAGAATGTACTTTATTTATTACTGTTTTAAAAATGTATCTGTTTCTTTAGACAATTTTTTTTTTATAAACTGCCTATAAACTACGTTTTATTACTTATCCACTGGAGTGGCCGAGTTGACATCGCGTTTGGGTCCCACCCAGGCGCGGCGTAGTGTGTTCAATTCCTGGGCTGGCTAAGTCCTCCATCACAACAAAAGCAACATTTTCAGCTGACTGTGGTGGTAGTAGGAGATTTTCAAATATTGCCAGGTTATTCGAAACCCGGGAATGTATGTCTTTCTTTTAAAAAAGTAGTTTATATTGTTTCCGTTTTAATGTTTTCGGGGGATAATTATACCAGTACAACTCAATTACTGTCAAACTTGTTGTGAAATCAGATATGAGCGCATCAGCAGAATGCTGCCTGCTCATTACATAATAATAATAATAATAATTGACCCCGTACTACAAATAAACCCAAGTTTTTTTAAAGTTTTTGTGAGTACAGCTCCCAAGTCTTGCTCAAGTGCATGTCCGTCCGTAACACTTAGTCAATGTACTTATTTGTTCGTTGTCCTCTTTCCTAATGTGAAGTTTATATTTTGATTTTAATTAATATATTTACACGTTGTTTGGGGTAAAGTTTTATCTCATTCATAAAAAAAAACTTTTTCTTCTTCTGTTTTTATCGAGATTAAAGCAAACTATGATATTAACATATATTTGTTTTTCTTTTTTTATTACATCAAGTAGTTACGGTTCGTGATTAAACAGATTTTCTTGAGGATATATAGTGTATTACGTTAAAAATAATTGAAATTTTGAAGAGTAAGTTTAAACTAATTATAAAAACTGCTTTTAGTCATCGAAGTTATTGAAATTGGACAACTATGTGCCTAAATTCTACATTTCACTCAATTGGTTTATGAGTATATAGCTTAATTTATATGAGATTGAAAAAAAATCATATACGAATTTGGTGGGCAGTTAAATTGTCTGACGTTGATTATAAGTATTTTTATCGTAAACTTTATATGCAAGACGTAGAAAATGTTAAAGTCAAATTGGTTCAATTGGCTTTGGTCTCCTCTACCGATGAAGCAAGTGATTTCATTGTATAATATTCATTGGGCCTTGCATTCTTCACATAAAATATAATCGAAAAAATTGATTAAATATAATTGCATTTGTAACCACCTTGTGGTGTTTTTTTAGTTTTGGCATTATTATATTTCACTGAAAGATGCCGACTTCCGGTCATATTGTTTAAATAATATTAAATGTGAGATAATTCTTTTAAATAAGAAGATTTAATTTTATTTAGAGAACTTTAAAATATAACGATTTCCGGTAAGATGTGACAATAATTTAAACAGAATATTAATATTTAAAAAATAATGTTTATTCGATTTGAATGATTTATGCCAATCATTGGGACTTTCTTTTCAAGAGTTATGTGATTATAAAGTTTACGATTTTTTTTAAATCCTAAAAAAAATTGATAATCGATAAAAATTGGGTGAATTCATTGATTATAACTTATAATATAGATCATTTTGTATGTCTCCATATTCAAATTCGGAGGTATGACTTTTTTATGTGACACATCTCACTAGAGCGCCCCTGTCTTTACACGTTAAATACAGAGAAACTATGTCGCCACCCAGTTGGGCAGCGTTATGGGGCGGGTTAAGGTAGGGTCTGTAGGAATGAATTTATTAATGCGGGTCTTAAAGAGGCCCGGATTATATGGAGGAGGAAAAACAGATGCCGATAGCTCGTTCCACATGCGAGCCGACTTACGATAAAACGAGTTGGAGAAACGACCCGTTCATATATAAACAGGCTCTAATAAAATACCCCTAGAATAGACACAGCATACGCACATTTCGTCATACATGATTTTACCGCACATATGCCTCAGGGATCTCATTTCTACAGTATTCAGTCTACTTTCAGCCTTCTTCTGCCAGTTTCATGCTCACTTCCATATATTAGGGTAGGTACCAGCACTCCATTGTGGACTTGCCGGATCGAAGGAGACTGGTTGAGGGATACCTTTTGGCCATAATAATCTAAAATGGCGGCAAAAAGAATAATGTTATATGGTATATTTTGAACTTCTTACCACCTCTCCTGATTACGCTTCGTGACTTAGTAGGGGTGGCCGGGTTCTTGATTATAATGGGTAATTATTTAAAATGGGTAATCAATGGATGATTGAACGCGGTTGGAGATAGCAAAAAACTGTCCAAAGAAGCGAAACTCCACAATGGAGTGCTGGTACCTACCCTAATATATGGAAGTGAGGCATGGAACTGGCAGAAGAAGGCTGAAAGTAGACTGAATACTGTAGAAATGAGATCCCTGAGGCATATGTGCGGTAAAATCATGTATGACGAAATGTGCGTATGCTGTGTCTATTCTAGGGGTATTTTATTAGAGCCTGTTTATATATGAACGGGTCGTTTCTCCAACTCGTTTTATCGTAAGTCGGCTCGCATGTGGAACGAGCTATCAGCATCTGTTTTTACTCCTCCATATAATTCGCGCCTCTTTCAGATCCGCATTAATAAATTCATCCCTACAGCCCCTACCTTAACCCGCCTTATAACGCTGCCCAACTGGGTGGCGACATAGTTTCTCTGTATTTAGAGTGTAAAGACAGGGGCGCTCTTGTGATAGGTGTCACATAAAAAAATCATATTTGCGAATTTGAATATAAAGACATACAAAATGATCATTGTTGGTCAGCGTTATGAGGCGGGTTAAGGTAGGGGCTGTAGGAATGAATTTATTAATGCTGGTCTTAAAGAGACTCGAATTATATGGAGGAGGAAAAACAGATGCTGACAGCTCGTTCCACATGCGAGCCGATTTACGGTAAAACGAGTCGGAGAAACGACCCGTTCATATATAGATAACATCAACTTTACTGTGAACCTGTGTTCCGCTCGTGTCCGCCGGGTATCAAGCACGTGCACGGTGCACCGGGGATCAATGCTGCTTCTCCTTTTAACAGGCTCTAATAAAATACCTGTAGAATAGATACAGCATACGCACATTTCGTCATACATGATTTTACGGCACATATGCCTCAGGGATCTCATTTCTACAGTATTCTGTCTACTTTCAGCCTTCTTCTGCCAATTAGGGTAGGTACCAGCACTCCATTGTGGACTGCTAGCTTCGCTTCTTTGGACAGTTTTTAGTTAGCTCCAACCGCGTCCAATCATCCATTGATTACCCATTATAACCAAGAACCCGGCCTCCCCTACTAAGTCACGAAGCGTAATCAGGAGAGATGGTAAAAGATACAGGTTCAAAATTTCCTACATAACATTATTCCTTTTGCCGCCATTTTGGATTTTTATGGTCGAAAGGTATCCCTCAACCAGTTTATTTCGATCCGGCCCGCCACGCAGTAGATGGGAAAACGCATCCGCCGCCAGGACCTAGACAAACCTCACCCTATGAACCCGTGTACCCCTGCTAAGTTATGATTTTTTTATGGATTTGTTTTTGCGAAATTTTCGTTTCGATCTAAATACGCATACATTTCTTATAAACAATTCAAGCAACACACGTCATTTTGATTTGAAACGGTACCATCTCACAGTCATTTCATGCGATATTCGACTCTAGAGACTAATACTTTGAGTTCAATATCACAAAAGATTACGGAATCACATAAAACCTTGTGATGAACAGTCCACCGATTGCCCCTTGATTGGTTCATTTAGTAAAACCATATAATAGGGACACAGATCAACTTTGTCTAATAACTTCTTACCTGGATCAACATACTACGGGAATAGATCAATATATATGAGATCAACATAAGTATGCCAATTTGGGTAGATCAACATAAATTATGCATCCGATTTCCATACAAATTTTGAAAATTTTATTAACAGTATATCAAATGGTTTTTCTGGCAAACTGGCAACATTGATAATTATTGTACCACTGTTGCCAATTCGTACAGATGTATTCCATAATAGCCAAGTTATATGGTGTTAAAGGTGGATCAACTTAGTCTAACAACTTCTTACTGGATCAACATAATACGGGAAGAGGACAATATATATTGTATTCCCTAAATAAGTGGTTAATTAATAATAACATGGGAATATATTATGCATAGTTTTTTTTAAATCACTAATCTATCCTCATAATACACAATATTATTAATGATAATACATCACAGCAGTTCCAGCCGGCAAACTAAGTTAAATGGATCAATTTTTTTCTATTTCAGCTGGACTGCGGACACAGGTGTCGGTCTACTTGCCACTCTGGAAATTGTCCAATTGAAGAAGTATGCACGCGGAAATCAAGAGTATACTGCCCTTGTCGCAGAATCAAGAAAGACGTACCTTGTCACTTGGTAAGTAGTCATTTCATGCACAGAACCTTTTCATTCGTTACCTGAGTAAAATTCAATCTTACCTAATGATTTTCATGTTTTAAAGGTACAAGATAATGCGCTTTTGTGCGACGAAGCTTGCGAACTAAAGAAAGCTGAAGACTCTCAAGTACGACAAGAAGAAGAAAGCAAACGATTGCTCGAAGAACAAATTAAGAATAATCGTGAAATTGCCGAATTTGAGAAGAAATTTGGTAAAAAGAAATACAAGCAGCGCAAAACAGTCCAGAGTGAAGAAGATGTCTCTTTTTGGGCTAAACACCGCATCTTCGTTGTGTCGGGGACATTCATTTTGGTTTCCATTTTATTGTATGTCTTGTTGAAATAGATGACCCAAGGTTGTTTCAAGCAAACTTTGCAAGAGTTTGACAATCCTACAGACAGAAACACTTTTTAAATGTGATAAAAAGTCCCGACTGTACGGACTCTGGCATTCCCGATTGGGGTATTTTGTGAGACTGAAGGAAGTGGAGAAGAGAAAGAGATCCAGTCACCAAATATGGATAATGCCATTTAAAGCAACTTTTCGATTCTGAATGGTGGTCTTTCACCAGACATAACTTCTTTTTAAATACGTCTATTAGAATTTCACTTTTGTTTTCGATAATGAATGAGTGATTTCTTCCTTCTTCCCGATATCCGATCGGACTCTGGCATTCCCGATTGGGGTATTTTGTGAGACTGAAGGAAGTGGAGAAGAGAAAGAGATCCAGTCACCAAATGTGGATAATGCCATTTAAAGCAACTTTTCGATTCTGAATGGTGGTCTTTCACCAGACATAACTTCTTTTTAAATACGTCTATTAGAATTTCACTTTTGTTTTCGATAATGAATGAGTGATTTCTTCCTTCTTCCCGATATCCGATCGGACTCTGGCATTCCCGATTGGGGTATTTTGTGAGACTGAAGGAAGTGGAGAAGAGAAAGAGATCCAGTCACCAAATGTGGATAATGCCATTTAAAGCAACTTTTCGATTCTGAATGGTGGTCTTTCACCAGACATAACTTCTTTTTAAATACGTCTATTAGAATTTCACTTTTGTTTTCGATAATGAATGAGTGATTTCTTCCTTCTTCCCGATATCCGATCGGACTCTGGCATTCCCAATTGGGGTATTTTGTGAGACTGAAGGAAGTGGAGAAGAGAAAGAGATCCAGTCACCAAATATGGATAATGCCATTTAAAGCAACTTTTCGATTCTGTATGGTGGTCTTTCACCAGACATAACTTCTTTTTAAATACGTCTATTAGAATTTCACTTTTGTTTTCGATAATGAATGAGTGATTTCTTCCTTCTTCCCGATATCCGATCGGACTCTGGCATTCCCGATTGGGGTATTTTGTGAGACTGAAGGAAGTGGAGAAGAGAAAGAGATCCAGTCACCAAATGTGGATAATGCCATTTAAAGCAACTTTTCGATTCTGAATGGTGGTCTTTCACCAGACATAACTTCTTTTTAAATACGTCTATTAGAATTTCACTTTTGTTTTCGATAATGAATGAGTGATTTCTTCCTTCTTCCCGATATCCGATCGAACTCTGGCATTCCCGATTGGGGTATTTTGTGAGACTGAAGGAAGTGGAGAAGAGAAAGAGATCCAGTCACCAAATATGGATAATGCCATTTAAAGCAACTTTTCGATTCTGAATGGTGGTCTTTCACCAGACATAACTTCTTTTTAAATACGTCTATTAGAATTTCACTTTTGTTTTCGATAATGAATGAGTGATTTCTTCCTTCTTCCCTATATCCAATCGAGCTGAAACTCTGCAAATAGACTCGTTGGCGATAACAATGCATTCTATCACCCTTTTCTCTGAAACAAATTACAGCAGTTAATATATGCAATAAATGTCAGTCCTACACGATCGGCATCTGGCAAGGTCGGTAACGCAGTTGACTGTGGTACCTGGGAATAAAAGTTCAATTCTCAGTCAAAATAAATAATTTTAAAAGACATTCGACAATAGATCTATTTTAGTAAAAAGCTTTGTTTAAATGGGTTTGCTCATTTCTATTCAATGCTTGCTTTGCAAGTCGACATCTAGAGTGTAGAGTGAAATAGGCTAAGCCATGATGCGTATAGTGTAATGTCGTCAGTGGAGGCGTATGATTCGGTCGCTATGTGCCTAGTTGCCAGCAGTAGGATGCTGGCCTTTTGGTTATGCAAAACTGCACCTCGATTGTGGCAGGGACAATAATTAAATTTTTGCAACATGATTTAGTCATAATATTGCAAAAGACAAATGGTATGGGTGCACAATTATTGCAACAAAACAAGTGTTTTTTTGTTGTAGATTTTCTTTAAAATGACTAAGTAAAGTATAAGATTTCAAAGCACAGATGTAATTGTCCTCGCCGTGCTTATTACCAAATAATTTTGACAGTGATTGATAGTTATGTTGATTCACTTAGATAATATTATATGTGTATTAAATGTTATTTTGTCTATGGTTAGCACGAAATTAATTTATTATTAATATTAATAATTTGCTGTATTATATAATACAGTTGTTTGCAAAATGTTCATACATTCCTTACTGCACTGCGAAAAAGTACTTTTGATTTTTGACTTACCTAGTAACCATGTATTCGTAATCTTTGTGCTCGGTTAACAATAAACATAGTAATCAATTTTGGAGTATCATTATATGAATAATCCCGAACCTTATACTAACAGCGGTACAGCCTACAACCACAATATAAAAGTGGTGCAGTCGAAAAGCCGATAAAAACCAGCAATCTTAAAGTGTGAATTTTGGAAATCGCAAAGAATAGCGACAAAATTGTAACAATATTTTCGAGGCAGTATCATCGAAAAAATTACAATCAAGAAAGTTTGTTGGAAGCTCAATAAAGAAAAAGATGTTTGTTTTTAGATAGTAACCTGAAAGTATCAATACAAAATAAATCACCAGAAGAAAAGTTGCACACAGAACATAGTAGGAATCAAACCTACAAATCTGATTTAAAAAAACAGTGCTCTTATCACTAGGCCACAGGTATAAAGATTTAAAAAAAACAAACAATCATAGAGATCAATTTATAAACATATTTTTATTAAATAATCACACTAGTGTTTTTCAGAAAATATCGCAATTTAATACAATTATACACTTTAGAAAATGATTGATTAACAATGCAGTAAAATAGTCATGCATTACCTTAATTTTATTTGGATGTCAACTGGATTACAGGAATATACTATTCAATCTTAATTTCGAAGTATTCGTTCGTCTCTTGAGTACCTCTTGCTCTGTCACGACGTGACAGTTCAACGTGATTGCTGTAGAAAAGTTATCAAGTACCTATTATTGCCCTGTCATAACCTAGCCAGTATCTGCTGTAAAAGTGCATAATTATCTCAAGTGCCTGTTGTGATGTGATCTAACTGTATTCAAATTCAAAAAAAAAACATTTATTGCACAAAAAGAGTACAAAAGGTATAGCTTATAGGTTACATCCTATTTCTTCCAGCTAACCCAACAAATACACAATATATTACATAACCCAACAATTACATGTTAACAAATGTATGTAAATAAAAAACAGAGGTATTTAATTTATGTAAGGTATATAATGATGAAATCGATAATATCATAAAGCCGAGTACTGAAATCATATTTGAAGATAATGATAAAATTAAGCAATTCGATTGGGGATCAAATAAAATTAATATTATTCATCAGAACATTAGAACTATGGAAAATTTGGATGATTTCCTTATATTTTTAGATGAAATAAAATCTGTTGTAAAGTTTCATGTACTAATATTCACTGAATGCAGATTAAGTGAATCCTATATCGCCAAACAAATTTCAGGCTATAATGAATACCACACTACATCACATATTAACCAAAATAGCGGCGTGGTGGTTTATATCGGCAACACATTCAATTCCGTAGTTCAAGAAATACACATAAATCAATGTAATTGTTTAAAAATCGACATAAATGAGTATTTAGGGATCCTAGCTATCTATAGATCGCCATCGTTTATTGACATCCAAGTTTTCCTAGAAAATCTCATTGTAGATACAAAAAAATCTAAGGATTATCCACATTACGTGCTAATCGGGGACATGAATATAAATACAATCGGAGAAGTAATGCACAGACAGTGTGACGACTATTTATGTGCTATGGCGGAAAGTAACTTTATTTCCAATATTAATTCTCCAACTAGGGTACAAGGTAATTCAAGCTCGTGTCTGGATCATATATATACCAAAAACATCTAAGGATTATCCACATTACGTGCTAATCGGGGACATGAATATAAATACAATCGGAGAAGTAATGCACAGACAGTGTGACGACTATTTATGTGCTATGGCGGAAAGTAACTTTATTTCCAATATTAATTCTCCAACTAGGGTACAAGGTAATTCAAGCTCGTGTCTGGATCATATATATACCAAAAACATCTAAGGATTATCCACATTACGTGCTAATCGGGGACATGAATATAAATACAATCGGAGAAGTAATGCACAGACAGTGTGACGACTATTTATGTGCTATGGCGGAAAGTAACTTTATTTCCAATATTAATTCTCCAACTAGGGTACAAGGTAATTCAAGCTCGTGTCTAGATCATATATACCAAATATACCAAAAACATAAAGAGTTCAAATGCATTTGTAATGCAGACTACAATTAGTGACCACTACACCGTTGCAATCAGTATCCCAAACTCAGCACCCAAAAAACACAAATTAATAATCGATTATTAAATGATCTTAATAAAAAAAATTGGGAATATATTTATAAACAAACTGAAGTTAACTATGCGCTAAACTATTTTATTGATGAAATCAATACATACATAACAAAACACACAATAATAAAACATATTTCACAAAATAAAGTAAAACTCACTCCATGGATTAGTAACGGCCTTGTTAAATCTATACATGAAAGGAACCATCTTCATAAAATAGCGAAAAGTAACCCATTGAACGAAACTAAAAAGCAAAACTATCACCGATACCGAAATATATGCAAAAACGTTATTCGTAAATGTAAAGAGCGTTATTATAAATCCTTAGTTGATAAAGATAATTCCAGCAAAAATATGTGGAATGTTGTCAGAGACATAACAAAAACTCAACGTAATACTGGCACATCTATGAACCAATTAAATATTGGAAATTTGACTATAACCGACCCTCAAACTATTGCGTGTCATACAAATCAATATTTTGCATCCGTTGGCTCTAAACTACCAAAAAATATTTTAAAAGAGACTCAAAAAACTGAAGACTCTTTAGCGTAGGAAATCAAAACAAACAATCCAACCTTTTCATTTGAAATTAAACCAACTACTGTAGAAGAGATCATAAAAATAATCAACAGCCTTAAAACTACACACGCAAAGGGCCCAGATAATCTAAATACACAGATTATTAAAAAAAATACAATTTCAAATTGCCGCTCCGCTGTCATATATTTATAATTTAAGCTTTGCTTCGGGAATATTTCCCGATCACTTAAAAAAATCAATAATTGTCCCAATTCACAAAAGTGGACCAAATTTTCTAGTTGAAAATTATAGGCCAATATCACTGTTAAGCGCAATATCCAAAGTCATTGAAAAGATCTTCAAAACAAGGCTAAGCGAATATGTGGAGAACCATAAATTGCTAAGCCCAAACCAGTACGGCTTTCGGTCGGGTAAAGGAACGGATGATGCCATCGCATGTCTCACGGAAACTATAGCAGAAAATGTGGACCGGGGCAAGAAAACCATTGCCCTATTCCTGGACCTGGCTAAGGCTTTCGACACAATATCTCATAAAATACTCCTACAAAGACTGAGAAATATAGGAATAACGGGAAAAGCTTTTCAATGGATACAGAGTTATATTTCTAATCGAATCCAACAAACTAGAATTAATGTGGATATTAGCACTTCATTAGAAAATAATTTTGGTGTGCCACAAGGAAGTACGCTAGGTCCTCTTCTCTTCATTATATATATATTAACGAACTGTGTAATCAACATATAGGTGGGAAAATTATTACGTTCGCAGATGATACCGTTATATTGTTTGAAGGAGACGATTGGAAGGAAACACACCACCTTGCTAACACCGGTATAAACAGAGTGAAACAATGGCTGGACAGCAATTTGCTTACTTTAAACGTATCAAAAACCAAATATCTAACATTCAGTTCTACTATTTCAGGGCAACCCCAAACACCTCACCACCTTACAATACATAAAATTCGTTAAATTTATTAAATATTTAGGCTTTTTTTTTTTTTTTTTTTTCGGAATAACTTTATTGAGTAAAACCTCAAATTGTAATATTTAAATATTGAAGACAATATTAGTGATTTCTAAACGAAAATCTGAAACAGAAAAATTAGAAAAGGAAACGGTCACATCTGGGACTCGAACCCAGGACCCTTGTCTTTCCGGGACAGTGCTCTACCGACTGATCTAATGGGACCCTATTCCCCTCGGTCACTTTTAACTGTATCATACTTCGAATAAGAACTACTAACATTGTCTTCATTTTTTCACCGCAAATTTTTATTGGCAACTATCTTTATGTATAATCGCAAGATTCAACCCGAACTAAATGCAATCCAGACAGAGTCTTTTTAGATAAACCTATCTTATTTTTTTTATTTTTAATGTGCGACATCTGTTGACTTTTCTGCAAGTCTAAAATGAATATTTATTTTTCGGAATAACTTTATTGAGTAAAACCTCAAATTGTAATATTTAAATATTGAAGACAATATTAGTGATTTCTAAACGAAAATCTGAAACAGAAAAATTAGAAAAGGAAACGGTCACATCTGGGACTCGAACCCAGGACCCTTGTCTTTCCGGGACAGTGCTCTACCGACTGATCTAATGGGACCCTATTCCCCTCGGTCACTTTTAACTGTATCATACTTCGAATAAGAACTACTAACATTGTCTTCATTTTTTCACCGCAAATTTTTATTGGCAACTATCTTTATGTATGATCGCAAGATTCAACCCGAACTAAATGCAATCCAGACAGCGTCTTTTTAGATAAACCTATCTTATTTTTTTTATTTTTAATGTGCGACATCTGTTGACTTTTCTGCAAGTCTAAAATGAATATTTATTTTTCGGAATAACTTTATTGAGTAAAACCTCAAATTGTAATATTTAAATATTGAAGACAATATTAGTGATTTCTAAACAAAAATCTGAAACAGAAAAATTAGAAAAGGAAACGGAATAAAAAAAAATAAGATAGGTTTATCTAAAAAGACGCTGTCTGGATTGCATTTAGTTCGGGTTGAATCTTGCGATCATACATAAAGATAGTTGCTAATAAAAATTTGCGGTGAAAAAATGAAGACAATGTTAGTAGTTCTTATTCGAAGTATGATACAGTTAAAAGTGACCGAGGGGAATAGGGTCCCATTAGATCAGTCGGTAGAGCACTGTCCCGGAAAGACAAGGGTCCTGGGTTCGAGTCCCAGATGTGACCGTTTCCTTTTCTAATTTTTCTGTTTCAGATTTTCATTTAGAAATCACTAATATTGTCTTCAATATTTAAATATTTAGGCGTTATAATTGATAATAACCTCAAATGGTAGAACCAGATTGACAATGTAGCTAAAAGAGTGCGCACCCTGATTCACATATTTATTTCATTACGGGAAATTTTAAAAAAACAAGACTTTAAAAACATATACTATGGGCTGTGTAACTCAATCATAACCTACGGTTGCATTGGATGGGGAGGTGCAGGAAGAACAACATTAAACCCGTTATTGAAGGCACAGAAATCTGTTTTACGTGTTATTATGAAGAAACCTTTCAGATATTCGAGCGACGCTCTCTTCAAGGAATTTAATGCACTAGATGTCCGACAGTGCCATATAAAAAAAATTGTAATCCATGTTCATAAAAATAAAAACAAAATGAAAACAGCCGAACATAAAAACCAAACCAGAAGTAAGGGAAGGAATGACCTTTCCGTTCCAACAAGCAACAGAGCGGCTTATCAAAAAATATTCTCATATCTCGGTCCTAAAATATATAATAAAATCCCCTCTCAGCTGAAACTGTGTGAATTGTCATTCTTCGGTCCAAGAGTGACAAAATGGTTGTTGGATCTAGGCAGGACTGATTCCGAAATGATACTAAAAAATGTAATTTGAAATCACGAACGCCTCTATGTATCTTTTTATGCATCTTCGTTTTAACATACTTATTTTAGCTAGTCTTAAATCCTGTATTCGTCTAGGATAACTTGAAACCTGTAAATTTGACTGTCCTGAAACGGGAATCCTTCCTAGTTGGACAGTCAAAATCATAAAATGTAATCAATATTATAAAAAATAAATAAATTCACTTAAGGTGTAGTGACATTTGTTTAAAAGAAATGTTTTTAGTGTTGATTTAAATTTAAGTATGTCGGTTATTTGTTTGATGCTACGTGGAAGGTTGTTATATACTTTAATGGTCATGTAGTGTGGTCCTTTTTGAAAAATAGTTTTGTTTGCTTTTGGGATTAATAGGTTTTCTGTGAACCTTGTAGCGTGTTTATGTGTTGAGTTTTTTTGTGGGAACTTTTCTGGAGATGATCGTACTAACAGGCATAACTCCATTATATATATGTCCGTCACTGTCAGAAGTTTAAGATTTTTTTAAATTGGTCTACATGAATCCCGGTGATTATGGTGCAAATCAACGGTAGTGTGGGCCCCACTAAACCATCAACCGAAGACTTGCAGCCGTGAGTTTGCTTTATTGTGTGATTACTCTTCTTTGGTGTGGGGCATTCAGACAAGCATTGGGAACAACAGGTGTTCATTATGCAATCAATTCCTTTTCTGTGACCCGTGAGATGTCGCAAACAACCGTGTCATCTGCAGTACATATTAGAATTAAGATAACATATGATATCTTTCTGCCTTCACAACACAGATTGCTAAACAAACACAAAAAACATGTGAATTTATTTGGTTCCTACAATGATGCCTTAATGGTACGTAATCTAAAAAGCTCGAAGAAGATGGCGCTAGTGTGATGGGCGGTCATTAGCATGACATGACAGCTATGAGATACAGTTTAAAAGATATTGTTTTAAGGATTTTTGCAATGCACAAAAAAACTCATGTAACCCTTTCCGTCATGGAGTTTTGGCTAATTCTTTGGTCGTGCAGAATTATCTGACTCCTCTTACCCTAACCAGCAACGGAGAGTGGTCTCTTTTTAGAATACACACGCCTCTCGGCGCCACAACCCTTGGGCCTCTATATATATTTAAATATGACAACAAAAGCGTTTCATCGCTAACTCTGGCATGAACTTAGTATGGGGGCTTTTTTATAACGTTTTCATGTCAAAAATTCTATAAAATCCAGATTGTAATGCGTAGCAAAATAATATATTAGAACTTAAACTACCGTCTATTCTACTGTTGGACAATTGAAAAAAATCTAAATTAATTATTGTAATAATATGAAATAGAAATCAATGAGTAAATAGGCCGATGTTACTTCCCAGTCCTCCCAACTATATTTACACAAAATATCACGTCAATCGGTCACTCCGTTGCGACGTGAAAGGATAAACAAATAAACACTTTCGCACTAATATTTATTTTTTTATTTATTGCATCACTTTACATAAATCATGTTTTTTCTCATAAATATCAACCTCACTAGGACTATAATAGTTAGGATATTGTTTTTTATTGCTGCATAACACAAGGTAATATTGCAAAGAACTTGCAGCTGCATTAATAACATACAACGAAATTAAAACTAAAATATGTACTTGCAGAACTTAACATTATTAAATTTGATTTACTTTAAATTTAAAAAAAAAATAATGGAGCTCTAGGAATTAAACACAATAACAATAAATAAATAACAAAAACAAATACAAAACGACTTTTAGTCATACTTCGAAATAAAGTTGTTCTTAAACAGGATAAATTCTTAAATATTTTATTTATCTCCATAATACAGAGGTTTCTTACAAATACGCACAAATATTATTATTATCATTGAAAAACTATTATTTTTCCTTAAACCACAAAATTATTCAATACCTAATATAGAATGTATATGTGATTGTTATGATGAGGCAAGTTAACATAACATAGGTTTAAAAAACTAATTAATGGATTTGCAAAAATGGTTACTGTAAAAAATACACTCGTGTCTTACAATTCTTTATATGGTTTTTTGGTATAGCGGCCATTTACAATTTATTACGGTTGTTCAGATTTAAAATAAAATGGGGTAACCCCAATGAAATACTGATACCAGAATTCATAAGAAGTCATTAAGCAAAGTTCTTTTTCTTTCTAACATTGTGAGGAAAAAAGTGGTAACTTTATCAGGACAACCCTTTCCAACAGGCAACAAAATAATGTTATTGTGGGACGGAAGTTTTAATTAGCATATGTTACACAAATTGCAATGAGGAACTCCAGTGAAAAATATTATTGCTTAAAAATATATATTCATATAGGTCAACAGAGGTCGGTTCTGAATATACATATAAGTTTAGTTGTATATTATTATTAAAACACCCTTCTTGATTGGATTTAGCTTTTCTAGTGGCATGTGTTCTTCGCATGTTTTAAATTCTGGTATTGTATGAACATTTTTTATGTTTCGTTATCAGAAATTTGTGAATGTAATAAATTTGATATTTTGAGGTACAGTCAAACTTGGTTATAACGAGCACGAGGGGACTGTCTAAATTGGCTCCTTATAGCCATTAATCGTATTCCAAAATAGGTTTTTTAAAAGTCGTATGTACCTACCTACATGCCCCTACTATCAATATATTAGCAAGTACGATATATTTTCAAAATACAAGTAGGTTTTACCTTTTAAAAAAATTTATTAGAATAATACATTAATATTACTCAAATTTATTATCATTGATTGTTTTAAAGATTTCCCTTTCATGCTTCTCAATTTCTTCTTCAAAGCAATCAACGCATTATAACTATCATCACCTGGTTCAAGGCTTCCGAGAAGTATATCACCAAATTGTCTATATTATTATCACTAGCTTGTGCTTATTGTACCTACCTGTAAATTTCATACGGCTTACATGGCTGTAGAGAAAAATCTAAACGTTTGGGGTAATTCTTGAAAACCCTGGCTGAGAACATTTATTAAGTTAGTTTTTTTTTCGTTTCCTAAATGCAACCAAATTTGAAGAACCGGTTTGCATAATACAAAATTTAACAGAAACCTTAACTCTTCAATTTTGCTGTCAACCCCCTCCCCCTCAACTTAACAAAAAAAAATCCGCTTGTAGATCACGGCCTGTTTTAAAAATAGGCAAAGCGGCCCCTCTGTTGAAAAACTTGTGTATCATAAATGTACCCCATTTAGGAATGTAGGTACTCCTAACTAGGTACCTTCATAAACATATTTATTGGTTTTTAAAAGAAGTTCAAATTTCGCATGACTTTTTCAGATTTTATGACAATTTGTACCAATTTGTGGCCCCTTTGTTACTACTTACTACGAAGATAATTCCAAACAATTTTTTCGGACCCAACAACCCATTCATGTATTCATATAATTGTGCTGACAAAATTATTTGCACGGTATATCAGTGAATCGATCTCGCTATAGCAGTCAACAATTATATGAAGATAAGCCTGAACTAAAATATCATTTTGTAATTGCCGTGAACTCCCTATTGCCGTAATCGTTATAACCAAGTTCGACTGAACATCAAAATGAATCACTGTTTTGAAAGCAGATGAAAGACTTCAGATTTTAATATAACGAATGGATAAATTCAATTTAAAATTCTGCTTTCAAAAATAGAGGAATTTTTTAACTATTTTTTGTAGCTTACTGATTTTTCTTGTAAACTGTAGAAATACCACTTTATATAAACATTTTTAATTACCAGACGTGTTATAAAGATTACTGTCACTTCACTTAAATCTTTTACAAACATGTAAAATTTTACAGTCAATGACTTTTTGGAATATATTAATATTGTATGGTAAGCTTTTAGATTCAAATACAAAGCGAGGTATTACCTCTTACTTACACTTCTTAAATCATGTATCTTACTGTAATACATAAAAGGAAATAAATAACGACTATATTATGAGTACCTCTCAGTTTAGTACTGAGATGACCCAATTGATAAAAAAAGTTCCTTGTGACGTCACGGGCGTTTTAGTGGGCATTCAAAAATGAAAACTATTAAAACTTACAATATTCTGGTATTTAAGTTAGAAGGTAATAATGATAAAAAATAAAGATAAAAAATTGACTGGAGTTCCTTATTCTACCTTTAAGTTGTTAATGAGCGTAATTTCAAATGATTATAATGTATTAAGGTAGCTACTCTACTAGTCTTTTCCTCATAGGATCAAATAATTAAGCAACGAATCTTAGGCATAGAATGGTTTAATGTACAACCCAAACTAGATATGTAATATCACATTTACTTATTCTAATGGAAAAATTGTAATAACTCAAATGGACGACGAATAAGTAGAAAGATTAACATCGCTTGACTGTTAATTCTCCAAATATTTTTTATATCATACTATGTAGATACCTATCACACAGGCAACATAATTGAGAAATATAAACCTCCAGTGCAGTGCGTAAAATAACAAAAGGCATTAAATATATTTCTTCCAAGCACTGAAAAAAGAACATGAGAAATGTGAAGTGGGCGTGATACTAGTCTGACCATTCTTCACTTAAATTTCAAATTCAGTCTCTCAATACATACACAAAATCAAATGGAATGCAAAATACAAAAAAAAAAATACAATGCAGACAAAGTAAGGTGTGCTGTATATACAAGTGGCGGAGACATTGTGTGACATAAATTATACACAGACAAAAGATCTATGGAGAAGTGCGTCCGCGCCAAATCTCTGCCACTCGCCACTTGTGTATAAACCACGCCTTAGAAAGACACAATACGCAATGTTAATTGGATATCTCGATCTAATAGTCAAAAGGTACTACAACATTGTTTGAAGGTAAGTAACAAAAGGATAACAATTGGTTCACTCTTCTATCAAAGTTCTTATTTGTCACACTGGAGGTTTTACCAGTGCAGCTATATTATATCGATTCAAACCTATAGAGATATCGGAAAGAAATCGTATTTGGCCAAGGTTTACAATGAACTTTTGCAGTTCTTTTTACACTGATCATCCGTCATACTACCAAATAAGGTCAAGAGCTGTTGCCACGGCGATTGTGCACGGTGTGAGGTATTTGTTCACAGGGCAACAGATGCAGGCTACTTGGAAGACAGCCCAGCCCGGTTAAGTTGTGCCAACTGATTGGCCAAGCGATCCTCCTTGATTCGGCGCTTCAGTCCCAGACTTCGCTTTTCTGTGTAATTTTTCAAAAAAGTGTCTAAATCCATGTTACCGGCCAAAAACTCTTTGGCAATATTCTCCGCATCTCTATCGGCTTGGGTTGCCAGGTTATGTAGGGATTCCTAAAATTACATGTATGGTGAGATTAAATCAGCCTTAATAAGCTTAAATGTGCGACATCTGATCAATATAATCAACAATATAAAAATCTCAACATCTAACAATAATTTTTAAATAAACACTATTCTTTTTAGTTTTCCATTATATTTTACATTGTTATGAGGAGTTAATGCGACCGTACATTCCGTTCTGAACGAGTGCGTCTTGTTTCCCCCTCCAACCCCCCACGCAGAAGTTTCAGAGAGGAGGCGTTTAGGGAAAAAGTAAATGGAATGGAGTACTATGTTGCGGCCAGCGTAACGTGGCAGAGTTAAATGCTCGATTTAATGACCTGGAAAAGGTGAACCGTCCATGTGGGAAATATTCAATTGAGGATCATTCTGGAAGACATTGATGTTAAAAAGGACAATGTACTAACGCATCGCGTAGCCTTACCAACAAAACTGTAAAATGCAAAGAAGTAAGTACTTAAGTTTCTCACCACGATAGCTTTGGGAGTGTAGGCTTGGGTTAGCTTCTTGTGTTGAAAATATTTTTCTTCAAATCTCTTTTTCAATTGTGACACATGATCGATGCGTTGGTTTAATGCTTCTTTCTTCTTCGCAATTTCAATATCTTTTTCCAAATTTTCTTCTGCAAATCAAATAAAATACAACAATTATTTTCAAATCTTTATATCCATAAGTTGTTAGAACATAATTAGTAGTTTTGTGAACAGTAAACATCGCATCCAAAAACTTATGTTGTTATTTTCTTTCATTTTATCCTCTTGTTCGCCAGCGTATTCTTAAGAATACTGTTAAAAAATATTAGCTATTTTGGAAAAATATTACTATATACTATTATAAATGTATAAACACATTATCTGGTAAGACGGTACAATTTACAAAAACATAATTTTGCAAAAAACAAATAAGTTATTACGAAAATAGAATCAACTGGCGCACAGTGAAAATTTAGCATCAGCGATCAAGAAGTTAAATCAAAACTAAAATTTCTTCTGAAATCATAAGATTTATAAGTAGGTACTTAAATACCAACCTACTTAATTAAAATTTGAAATTAAATTTCACAAAATTTTCACATTGTGTCAGCTGATTCCATTTTCGTAATAACAGGTACCTACTTTGTTTTGCAAAACCATATTTTTGTAAATTGTACCGTCTTACAAGATAATGTGTTTACACAGTGTCCGGAAACTCATAGTACAGAAACTGGTGAATCTGTATCATTTTAGGAGTCGATTTTGCAGAATAACTTTTTTCTGGTTCCATGATAAATCAACACACATTTAAAAGTGATATAAAGTCATTAGAAACGATGAAAAAAAATAATTTAAACCTAACCTAACCTACTTAACCCAGTTAATAAAGTTTTTGTTTTATCACTTTCCATGACTTTATATAACTTTTAAAGATGTGATGAATTATCATTTTGATGATTTATCCGGTTACCCTTTTTTCTAACATGAGATCTGATGTTGGAATTTTTTAGGTAAAATTTAAAAATAAAATTGTAATGCTCAGATCGAAAAAACAAAAGTTCTTTTGGTTTTCTATGTGATGTAGATTCACCAGTTTTCCACTTATATCACCAGTTAATAAGTTATCATAAGTATGTTCCCCAGAATAGCTACTTATAAGTATATTTGAAGAGAAATGATTTTTTGATCATGCCTTATAGACTAGTGCGGCGCAGGACAGGTTAAAATGGCAACCATCTTTAATCACATTTTCACATCGGAACCGAAAAGTAACAAACGCATTTACAAAAAGACAAAATGCAAAATACTTGAGCAGTTTGAGTTAAAACAGGGCTTCAGTCAACTATCATGTAATATGTTGATTTAGAAAACACAAAATTGAAATGTTATTCCATTGAATGATATTTCTCATTTTGTATTTTCCACATCAACTGTAGCAATGTATGTTTTGAATGATGTTTCCACATCAACTGTAGCAATGTATGTTTTGAATGATGTTTCCACATCAACTGTATGCAACACATAATGACCGTGTCCATAGAAGACATTCATATTAACAATTGATACCGTAGATACAGCACCTTTTTGTTTTTATATATCGTATACATAGGCATGTAAAACTCTAAATTACGCACAATTATGAATAACACAATTTTTTTAAATAATGAATGTAGTAGGGAATGCGCCGCTGCTAAATATTCCAGAATATTTTATGTAACGAACTTTAGAACAGAAATTTGCTAGAATTTTTTGCAGTGCGATTATAATCTTTATGCTGCGAAAACTGTATAGAAGATAAAGTCCCGCTAATAACACTTTCAATTCCATTTTTCTTCATGAATGTATTCTGAGGATTTTCTGCTTGTCTTCAACAGGTAATCAATCGCCCACAAAATTTTTATAAAAAGATGTAATATATTTTTTTACAAAGTGAAACCACGCATTCAAAAATACCATCCACAATCTGTACAATATTTTTTTACGCCATAATAAAGCAAAGATGAAATGAATTGGTTTTGAATAAGCTTTTTTGGGTTTGGTGACATTAACCAGCTCAAACGAAATGACACGCTTTATGTGGAACAATCAAATTCATATAAGAAGACAGTCTGCAGATAATTTGAGAGAAACATAATGAACATACTGGCTAGAATTTCAATATCTTCCATGGCCTTATTTAAATTGTTTTCCATTTCTGTGGATGCGGGCAAACCTTCGATGAACTTGTCCATGTATTCCGGGTGTTTGTACATAAGCTCCAGTTCTTCATTAGAAAGGTTGTCAAATCCAGGGACAGATGAACCTAAATCAGAAAAATGAATTACATATGTACATAAATATATTAGCAAATCTGATGTAAATGTTGGCAAGAAGTAACAATTTAAAAAAAGAGAAGATGTGCAACAAATAGTTGTTCCTAAAATAACAATAATTTCAGGACATTCAAGAAGTTTGCATTTATTCAAATTGATTGTCCCAATGAAAAACGTTGGTTGGGCAAATGGATAAATATTTGTTGGGTGGAGGGGTGCGCTTAAGAAAATAGATAAATGTGATGAGAAATTTTACCTGCGGTGAGGGCTGGGGCAAGAGGGGCGGCCGCTTGGGCCGATGTGGCACTATCTTCCACCATCACAAGGGGTGGAGGGGTGCGCTTGAAGTCTCGAATTATTGCCTGAACCACCCTTCCTAAATCCGAATGGGTTGTGAACTGAAAAAAAAACAATATCATAGAATGTCTCTTTGTGTAACCAACCAAAATTAGTATGTGAAGGGGTTTAGCGATGCTCAATGTCAATTGTCAATGTCGTAAGGACATCGTTTACATCGTTGATAATGTCCTAATGTCATTGACAACATTCTTACATCATTGACAATGTGCTTATGTTATTGACAATATGCTTACGTCATTTACAATGTCCTGATGTCATTGACAATGTGCTTACGTTATTGACAATATGCTTATGTCATTTACAATGTCCTGATGTCATTGACAATGTGCTTACGTTATTGACAATATGCTTATCTGAATGATCTGTTAAGAGCTATAGCTTTGTAACAGTTGAGCACAGGTTGAAGAATTTTGAAAAAAATTAGATTTGCGAAAAAGAACCAAATAAATACAAGATTGTAAAGGGGAAAATATTGCCAAAAAGTTTTTATCCTACTTTGTTGTCAATTAAAAACTATATAACTATATAACTGCTCCATATTTAGATTACTGCTCTGTGATATTATATTCAAAACAAAGCTATGAGATTTATTCTAAGGAAAGGCAAATAAGCAAAAATTAAACAAATGAGAGAGGAGCTGAATTGGATTCTAATAAAAAAGGGAATGATATATAATATGTTAATTTGTGTTCATAAAATTGTAAACTTGTAATTTAAACCAAATTCCAAAATACTTTATGAAATAGTTTTAGATGAAAATATACATAATTATGAAACCAGAAATATAAATAGAATTAGATTACCGCAAATGAGAATCACAGAACTGCTTAATATATAGAGGACTAAAAATGTATAATGAAATGTCTGAAAGTCTGAAAAATAAATGTATTTAAAAAAAGTTGTTATGCCTACTGTAAAAAATTATTTTGATAAACTCACTCAAAGATTAAATTATTAACAGTTAATAGATTGAAAATGTAGATAAATGCAAAGAGATAGGAGTTTAAGGAGAATTATAACAAAAAATTATTTCGTAGAAGTCTGGGATGCCCCAGGAAAACATTGAGTCAGACAATTATTATCAAGAGACATAACAGTAGATTATCCTTTAATTGCTGACGTGGGCGTTAGTCAGATGGCACGCATACATTTAATCCTATATTTCCCTCTCCTTCTGTCCTACCAATCCATCCCTCCAAGTACCTTCCTAGGATCTTTTGCTCTACCGATCAGTTGCGTCGTCGGCGCAGTGTTTGTCGTATGCAAATCGAGTGTTTGGTCAGCAATAAAGTAAGTATTTACTTGCCGTCACTGAGGCAGGTTGTCAGTATTAGTGTGATTCTCTCGTAGAAACTTACAGGCGTATAGTCAACAATAATGTGTAATTTTATTCGGAATAAACACATATGTACTATCTGTCGCGCGAAAATATGGAACCTATTGAAAGGTTCCTATTCATGAAACAGGTGGTAAGGGAACTTGTTTTACCTCAATTTAAACAGAGAGTCGGTCAAGACAAACCTCCACCACCTCAACCAGAATCAATACGTAACGAACCTGCTGTGACTGACAAGAAGAACTGTTCGGTATGTCCATATCAATTCAAAAGACGCACGCGTTTTGCGTGTTGGTTGTGTAAGAAGCCCATATGCCTGGGTTGCAGCAATATTACATGTCACCGTTGTGTGCTGAAATTCACCTAATTGGAAGCCTGCATGATTTTTTTGGTTAGATTTATAGTTGGTATTTAGTTTTATTCACTATTTACTTGCACATGCAAAAATTGAAGAAACTTTTTTTAATTTTGAATATATATATTTTTTTAAATAAGAAACAAAAGCTTGTTAAATTTATTTATTCTGTTGTGTATAAGTTAATAAAGTTCCTCCTATTCTGAATTTTCTTTTTATTTAGTTTATTTTTAATTCTAAAATTAATAAAGATATCCGGATAAACATTTTGAACAGATTTCTTCATGTTTGTACAAAATGTTGAAGGCAGTAAGTGCTACACAAAAAACCCGTCCCTCGGGCGGGTCCTCAGCAATAGTGTACTTACTAACCCACGTCAACAGTTAAAGGTAATGTGTGAGACAAGAGACGATTTATAAATATAATTACAGCAAGCATTGTTGACGAGGCAAGTTTGTGTGGAGGTACGTGCTCTTGAATGATTGTAAGTTAGTTGACAGTTCAGCGCTTCAAGCTAAATAGGCTTGGTTTCGACTTAATTACTACAAGAAACAACTATTCATGTCAGGGGAGATGGTAAAAGATGCATTAAAGTTCCATTTCTTTACAATCGAAGTTAAGTTTGAAGGTTAGGAAATATGCATAAATTATTAAAATAACCCAAGATTATTACAATAACCTAAAAACCTATTTTGTGTACAGACAGTTATCCAAGCTAAAAAAGTCGACTTACATTGAGCAAACCAGGAGCCCCGATAATATCTCTAGTGTTTGGTGTAATCCACGGGTGGGACACCATAGGGTTGACACGTAATATGGGCTTTTCATTGGGGAATTCAGGTCCCAGCACAACTTCGATACGAATCTGATTGTCCCCTGAAGTGAATTCTACTTCATATTCACTGTTTTCAGTGACCTCCACAACACTGAAACAAAAAGCATGAATATTGCATGAATGGTAAACATCAAAGTGCGCCAGGGGTCATTCGACAAAGCCTTTAAATACGTAAATAATAAAAAAATGTATATTTACCAGTCATTGAAGATCTTCAGTGTATCGATTTGACGTTTACGATCTCGGGATTCCATGTTGTTGTAAGTCCATACCATTATTGCAATTCAAAAAATACAAATCGAGGATTATCAGACAGTTCATGCACTTCAAAGAAGTTTGTTTAAATTAATCTTATATAGCGCACAGCACAGTATAGTTAATTTCTCGCAACAGACGGACTGAAAACAATGACTAAATGAGTCAAAAACTAACAAACGGCTAAAAATTAAAAAAAATAGTGAGAAATCCTAGCATAGACATCAGAAATACCACTCCCATAGATAAGAGATTTTATTTTTTCATTACTTTTACCTTTGTATGATAAAGGCTTTTTAGGTCCATTTACCTTTGTGGGTGGGTACTGGGTAAAAGTACTAACCGCAAAATAGGAAACTAATTTTTAAATATTCCTCAATTTTTGTGTTCTGTTGAAATGATTATGTAATAAAGGGAAAAGTGATGGATTATTATGTATAAGAAAATCGAGGCTTTGATTTGTGAGTTGTCCATATAGCTTACAATAAAGGTACAATGAAGTAGTCAAAATAAACTAGAAATATTTATACTCAAGTTGACGTTTACCCGGCGTTGCGCGGGGTTATTAACAGGGCCGTCTTAATTAGCGAAGGGGCCCATGGGCATACTAAGTTTGAGGTGCCTTTTCAAAAGCCGTAAACCTTCAAAAAATACCAAACCACATTTTTTTCCATAATTTAATTGAAAATGTTCGTGCAAGACAGTGCTATGCCACCTAATCGTGGTTGGAGATATATGAGCATCTTTAAAAGTTTAAAATATTTGATAAAGATTCTTAATATTGCAATTAAAATTTTGAATTGTGTATTACCCAATTTACGTAAGAAAATATTATTTTGCATTTGGAAGGGTCACATAGACATTAAAAGTATTGTGGGGTATTATGCCGTGCTACGCTACCTCCTTCTTTAGCCAACATTTCGGATAGCGTTACAGTGTAATAAGACATCTGCCCTGATGATGAACATTGTAAATAAAGCTGTCCGAAACGTTGACTAAAGATTCTAAAGAAGAAGTTAACGCAACCCGGCATAATACCCCAAAAATAAGTCACCATAACAACTCTCCTAACTTTGAGAGTAATAGCTGTGGGCATTGCATTGTTGTAACAAATACCTTCGATTCGAATGCATAGAAATAGAGACCTATCCATCTATCAATAATGAGATGTTTCCTGTAAATTCTTTGGAACTATTTTTTACTGCAATGGCAATGAATGTGGTAAACATAAATAATCCACAATTCTGTTATTTCTGTTCTTCTTATTGAGTTCTGTGTTTCAAGTTGTAATTGATTTCTCCAATTAAAGCAATTCTAAGAAAGGTTGTAAAAAATGGCACTTTATGGTAAATAAAAGTTATTGTTTTAAAGTTGCTCTAAATATGTTTTTCTCGAGTGGACAACTACGCTTAATTCTATTCCAATTCACAAAATAAAACGTGGTTTATTTTGTAGCTCCTTGCAAGCAAATTGCATTATTTTGATTCACCAACAAAGTTTATTTTTTTGGTAATACGAATAATGCACTTTTGTTTACATGCACAAGTTGTCAATATTTAAGACGAGTGATTATTTTGTCAAGTGTGTATTTCCTGTCATGTTTCGATCACTGCCATATACGATTTTACATATTTAGACAAATTATTAAGAAATTTCAATAAAACATTCCTTGCTATCTAAAGTGCATTTTTAAGTTTACAGAAGGAAACTTTACATCAATTTGTATCGTATTGTAATATGATCTCCAGCCACTTATTTATATATCTTTGCTATCCCACAATATTCACAAAATACTTTTCTCAGTCAATACAATATCTCAACCCAAGATTTCAATATCATCACAACAAAATTTTATAAATAGATTATGATACATGTCTTAAAATTTATACGTAAAACATATACGTTTTAAATGAAAATTCTGACACTGCAAAGCTGTTTCAAACAAGGAAGGAACAAAATTAAGAGTGGAGTAGTTTTTTTTTGTGGTCAAGATAACAATAATGTAGTTTGTTTAATTTTTGCCTAAGATGCAGTATCCATATTTGTTTAATTATATTCTCGAGTGTTTGTTAAGGTTATTTAAATTGTAAAGTGGCCTTGAAGTGAATTTTCACAATAACAACTTAAGTGTTTTGGAAGACTTTCTATTACCTCCTCAGGCTAATTTGTTCAGTTTTGCGAACAAACAGCTATTACCCGTAGAATCAATTTGTTCGCTTTTCAGAAAAGTGCATATGGTCTCATGGAAATCATTATGATAGTAATATCATAGTGAGAAATATGACCTTAACAGTGTTAGAAAGAGAAGACGATACGCTTTATATTCAAATCTAGAAATTAAATACTGAAGAATTAAAATGTGTAACTCTATGAAACCAAAGGTTCCGACCGCAATTTGAGAAAAATTTATAAACTATTTTTATATGAAACAGCAAAAAATTAAGGTGACATTAATGTTTTAATACATTTTTCAGTTAAAATGTGTTTTTTTTTGTTATTTTAGTTCAGTGGTTAGATGAAAAAACTTAGTCAGCCATTTTTAAATTTTTTATGTTTGCATTCAAAATTTTATATTTCAAATATTATATGTTTATTTCTAACAATAAAATTTGAAAATGTATTTTATCACCTTTAAAAAACAGTTTTCGAATATGTTCAGAAATATTCCATTTATTTGGATTTTATTGCAAAGTAGAAATACACACAAATTCTCCGACCTTCTGACAGCGCCTTAAAGAAATATAACGATCAATATGAGTCCTGAATAGTTAATTAACAGATTGCACCCATAACTAGACTATAAATAATATTTACTCATATCAACAACTCTCCATGAAAATATGAAAGAGATAAAGATATAGAAAATAAATGGTTCTTGTTGTGATTGTCACTTTTTATTAGTATCTATCTCTTTCATATTTTCACTGAGAGTTCTTGATATTATATTCTTCAATGATTAAATATTACATATTTATAAGCTTTATAAGTTAATTCCAATAAATTTCATAATATTTACATTTTAACGCAGTTTGATGTCCATTGGTCAATATATTGCATTGTATATATTATATTATTTAAGTTTTGTATTATGATTTGTTAGCCATAAGTTGTTGTAATAGATTGTCTATAGTTTCTAATAATACATTGAGAGCATTGGAGAAAAAATATTTGATATATTTTTTTATAAAAACGGCTTTACACGAATCATCCAAATGTTTTGAAATCAATTAATTTTTGTATGCGTATCGAAATTTGAAAGTAAGAAAAATAATCTTAAATAACTCAGTACGGTACTCGGTACAATTTAGCAAAATTATAATGATCAAAAAAGTTTGTCCAAAAAATACTTTATTAATTTTATACTAAGTTTATCCAACTTAGTTCGAAATGTGACATTGTTGTCTTTCGAAAGTCAACTGTCAAACAATGTGTCAAAAAGCGCCGTATGGTGGGATTGACTGCGATAAAAAGGTTAAATGGTTTTTGATCATATGCTGGTGTTATTCCAGGTCCAATGTTGGTGTTGGTAGCTCTGCTGGTGGGCTGGGCGAGCCGAGGGGAGAGCTCGCTGTGCAACGAGGCCGTGTGCGCCAGCGTGGTGTCCAAGTGCATGCTCACGCAGTCCTGCAAGTGCGAGCTCACGCACTGCTCCTGTTGCAAGGACTGTGCCAACTGCCTCAGCTACCTATACAGCGAGTGCTGTGCGTGTGTCGGTAATCTTATTCTATTACATACTCACTTTACAACTTTGTCAACATTGACGACCCCTGTGACGATCTATTTATCGTAATTTTTATTATACGTTTATCCTAATGAAGAAACCATTGGTTTTGAATCACGGCGTTTTTTTATTAAATAGTGGTGTAGACAAAGTTATTTATTTTATTTAAAGTAAAATGACTCCACTTAGTGAATTTGAAGAAGTGATCTATTTATCCTTTGTCAGATTTCCCATCCCATTGCTGCATTCCCTGATCTTAGTTTGAATGGTCTAGCGTTTTTTCATTGTTTAATAAGAAAGCGAAAATATATTTAACACTGTAAAATATTTTGTTGTTGCGAAGGGTTATATCTGTTGACATTTTAAAAATTAATCAGGGATCTACAGGATCACCTACATTGTTTTACAATCTCCTTTCCTAATTTGAAAATGTTACTTGACAGAAATTACCTGTGCAATGACTATTTATATAATTGTTCTTGGCGATTTTATTATTTATTACCACAGAATAGATAATCCCTATAGGTGTGATCTGTACGAACTTTCAGGAAAGAACTTCGAGCTTATTTTTGGCACTCGAACGTGCCCACAACACACTTATATCTGCTTACCTCTTCAGTGTAAAACATGTATGCCCTCTCCAATATTATTATTTTACCTATTGTATTGCATTTGTTGGTAATCTGCGTAACAATATTTATCAACTTGTGCACATTCTCAGTAATATTTGAAACAACAAAACTCCCCTAATAGAACACCAGGAACTCTGCGCTGATGTTTTGTTTATTTTTCAACAAACTTCATCCAACATTATGTTTTTTAGACATGTGTCAGGACTTGGTGGTCCCCTCTAACAATCTCAGCCGGTCGTACAAGGAGAAGTTTGCTGATCAGGACATCTTCCCCCAGCTGTATGCAGCCCTGACTATTCCAGAGGAAACTGAGACTGGAAGGCTGTGGAATGTGTTTGTTCTCCCCCCCGTTCCTGCTATGGACACCTCGCTCCGTAAGTCACCATTTGGAATCATTTTGATCAATACGCTATGTTGCTTGTATTTTACTCTTAATCTTTGAATTCAGACTATTATGTGCATTGCTTCTCTATTCAAATTGGATCACTGTCTCATGCCGGCTGTACACACTCGCCAAGACAGACCTAGAGTGAATGTGTACAAGGTGCTCTCATCTCGTCTCGTCTCACTCGCTCCCACCTCGACTCGTGTCGGTATCTTGTACCCGCTTGGACTAGCGAGGTAGGCGAGAGCACTCATGTACACTTGTTCCTTTAATTGATAATCTGATTTTTACCCCTGGCACATAACAGAGGTCAAACATCAAATTAGTCGTGCTAAAAATGTCAGTATTATTTGTATATTCGTTTGCTAAACTATAAGTGAGGAATTGGCGAATTTGCTTCATAATTTTTTGGGTTCTGTGATATTGAAATACGTCCTTATGCCTAGTGTGTCGATTAGGTACTCTTATGTTGACTAGATTCAGGAGTTCGCGACAATCGAGCTCCGAATTTACAATTTTAAAAGGATGTACAGGTCCTTGCTTACCCTTCTTTGATACTCCAGTGTATGTAGTTTATTTGTTCTAAGAGAATATTTAACATAAAATAAGTAAATAGTAAAAAAAAAACACTGTAAAATAGCTCAATATCTTTTCACAATGATGTTATGCTGCCTTAAGTCCCAAAATTAATGGAACGAGATGAGTTCCTCCAGTTAGCTCTCACTTCAGAAGATAACTTGAGTGGCAATCGGTTGACATGGGAAATACCCATCTCATACACGACCCCGCTGAGAGACAGCCTGGGTTCCCACTGCCTGGTCCCTCAAACTCTGGTCAGCCATCAATGAGATAAGATTCTCTATGAATGTTTTACGGTGCAGACCACTGAACAAATGGTCAACGAATGCCCTCTTCTTTAATTTCCCAAGATGAGGTACATAAGGCGACTGGCTTACAGACGTAGATTTTTCCCCAGATCCATAGACAAAAGATGTGTAACAAATAAATTACTTTTTAGTATTTAATAATTGTAATTGTTTTATTTATTTTCATTTTTCAGAAACCCTCGAGCAAGACCTGAAGTCAAACTACCTTTGTGTAAATTGCACGGTTACATATTACATACAGTGCATGTCTTGGTCTAAATGCAAAAGCAGTTGCGTAAGCATGGGCGCTGCTGGTTTCAGGTATGTTTTCAATTAAATTTCTCATCACTTGTTAGTCTACACATCAGCTCTATATTCACAAATGAGGTGGTCATCGTACAGGTAGCGTAACAAAATTGTCAAGCTGAGATAATTCTTATTGAAATATTTTGTTTGTTGCCCTTACCACTTCTATGTGATGAAATATATTATTGAACACAATCCAACAAGAATACACGGGTTTTAGACTAGAAGGAAACAAGGTTTTAGTGCTTTGCTGAGAAAATAAAACTAAGTAAATTGGTGAATAAAATTTTAAATTAACAGACACAATAGACACAGGCACAAATTGTTTGTTTTTTTTATGGCTATTTTTTTTGCTATTCATTGGGGTGACCATTATTACAACTTGCTTATAAGTGTACATTTTCAAGGTCAAGCGTAACAAAGACCGGTGGCGGCTTGGGTGAAAATGGGTGGTGCACTAAAAGTAATACAATAACTAACAATACTAGTTGTGCGCACCCCAGTCACCGAGTCAGCAGTCAACCTATTAAATGCCCTTCCGATTGCTAACTTCATTCAGGCATTTTGTGGGTACACCACTTCTGTCAACCTGTTGAATGCCCTTCCGATTGCTAACTTCATTCATGCATTTTGTGGGTACACCACTTCTGTCAACTTGTTGAATGCCCTTCCGATTGCTAACTTCATTCAGGCATTTTGTGGGTACACCACTTCTGTCAACCTGTTGAATGCCCTTCCGATTGCTAACTTCATTCAGGCATTTTGTGGGTACACCACTTTTGACAACCTGTTGAAGGCCCTTCCGATTGCTAACTTCATTCAGACATTTTGTGAGTACACCACTTCTGCCAACCTTTTAAAGGCCCTTCCGATTGCTAACTTCGTTCAGGCTTTTTGTGGGTGCACCACTTCTGTCAACCTTTTAAAGATTTTTTCCAATTGCTAACTTCATTCATGCATTTTGTGAGTACACCACTTCTGTCAACTTTTTAAAGGTCTCTTCCAATTGCTAACTTCATTCAGGCATTTTGTGGGTACACCACTTCTGTCAACTTGTTGAATGCCCTTCCGATTGCTAACTTCATTCAGGCATTTTGTGGGTACACCGCTTCTGTCAACCTGTTGAATGCCCTTCCGATTGCTAACTTCATTCAGGCATTTTGTGGGTACACCACTTCTGTCAACCTGTTGAATGCCCTTCCGATTGCTAACTTCATTCAGGCATTTTGTGGGTACACCACTTCTGTCAACCTGTTGAATGCCCTTCCGATTGCTAACTTCATTCAGGCATTTTGTGGGTACACCACTTCTGTCAACCTGTTGAAGGCCCTTCCGATTGCTAACTTCATTCAGGCATTTTGTGGGTACACCACTTCTGTCAACCTGTTGAAGGCCCTTCCGATTGCTAACTTCATTCAGGCATTTTGTGGGTACACCACTTCTGTCAACCTGTTGAAGGCCCTTCCGATTGCTAACTTCATTCAGGCATTTTGTGGGTACACCACTTCTGTCAACCTGTTGAAGGCCCTTCCGATTGCTAACTTCATTCAGGCATTTTGTGGGTACACCACTTCTGTCAACCTGTTAAAGGCCCTTCTGATTGCTAACCTTTTTCATGCATTTTGTGGGTACGCCACTTCTGTGAATTAAATATATCGATTTCTAAATATGATTTCTTTTACAGATGGTTCAGTGATGGTTGCTGTGAATGTTTTGGAGATACTTGCGCTGATTATGGGTTGGATGAGAGCAGGTAACTATATTGTTTGTCATAAGTCTGCAGTGACTTTTTCACCACTTGCATGATTTTCCAAAATTATTTATGTTTATATTAAATTATGCCATTTCAACAACTGATCGGTAATCTACTGCGTAAGCATTTTTATTGTACAGTAAATTATTTCAAATATGTATCAATAATTTAATTGTTTCCCATTTTTGTCAGTGACTTTTAAAGTTTGTCAAATTTTAAATTTGATTGCAAATTGTCCAGAAACGAGTTCTGATTTCTACCCTATATGTATCTTGTAACTTTACAATCTCTGGTATGGCAGTGAGGCATGGATCTGGCAGAGGAAGGATGAAAGTAGACTGAATGCTGTTGAAATGAGAGATCATGTATGATCGTTTGAGAAATGTAGAGATTCACAAAGAATGCAAGGCTGATGTAAGCATAATGAGTAAGATTAAGAAAGGAATTCTTAGATGGTTTGGGCATGAAGAGAGAAGGAATAAAGAAAGTAGTGTAGGGAGAATATATGAAGCGAAAGTGAATGATAGAAAAAGTCGAGGATGCCTGAGGAATACACGGCAGGGTCAAACAACCCAAATACTTGAACTGGCCTTGTCCAGAGTCAGAATAGCAGAAGGGTATGTATGAATGAGAATGAAGCAAGAAGTGTGTTCATCATCTCTACCAACCCCTTTGTTGATACGGCGTGATGGTTAGTAATAAGTTTCCCAAGTATTGTATAAAAAAACAACTTAAATACCAAAAAGGATTGTATTTATTGGAATGTTGTCTCCTACAGATGCTTGGGTTGCAAAGACGGAGTTGCAGTTATGGAAGAAGATCCCCTGGAAGATGAGTTAGACTACGGAGAGGACGTGGACCCTCAGAATGCTGAATCTTACAACAAATGAACACTCTGGTTGATCATTTTACTGTCTGTATTATTCTTTTAACATAACATCACGTTAATAAGCTTTTTGAAATGCTTATTGCAATCTAGTAATGTTAGTTATTAATTATTAAATTAAATTCAAAGTTTCACTAAAATTATAGCCGTGTCTTTTTTGTAAATCTTATTGTGTCCAGTTTATACTTAGTTCATACATTAATACATAATATAGGAAAATATACTTTGCATAGCAATTTCATAACCGGGCAAATTCGAACAAATTAGAAAGTTGAGATTATTTATGTATATTTTAACATGTTATAATTTATCTTGTCCGTCTATAATTTAATTTATTTTTTCCCCGTGAAAGTGTCTCATGTTATCCCACATAATAACTTATGCACTTGACACAGAAAAATATATTTTATTATCTATAATGAATACTTTTTAATTTATGTTTTAAAAACCACTCGGGACTATTATGGTCAGACATATGATTTCTACTTAAACTCTCTTTAACCCCAGGCTAATTTGTTCACTTTTGGAAACAACTCATAGAAATCGTTGTATCTCCCTTACTGTCATAGTGAGAAATATGATCTAAACGGTGTTAGAAAGAGAAAATACCACGCTTTATATTCAAATCTAGAAATTTACTACAAAAAAAAATTATTTGTCATTTTTATGAAACCAAAGGTTGCAAATGCAATTTGAAAATAAAAATGAAACTTCTGTGAACATTTTTGGTATGAAATCACAAAAAAGTGAGGTGACAATGACGTTTGTAATACATTTGTCTAATATGTAGAATGCATATGTTTTATGTTTCAAAAAATTAGGGTGGGCCATTTTGAATAGAATTTTGCATTTGCATTAAAAAAAATTTATTTCTAATAACACAATTACAGAGTGTATTTTATCACCTTTCAAAAATAGTTTTCAGTTTTTGGATACATTCAGAAATATTCCACTTATTTTGATTTTATTGCAAAGCAAACATACTTTGACCTTCTGTCTTAAACTTAAAGCTTAATATGGCCTTGAAGAGTTAAGAAAATTCTTGAGCCGTCCATTTTTCAAATTAGGATGGGTTGTTTCGGAGAATTTGAACAATTCATCAAATTTCAACGTTCATTTTCAAGATCTGTGAAAGATTTTTTCAAGTTCTGTTTTTATTTCAGTTTTGTCAAGCAACTAGCCTACAATGATATAATAACAGAACTTGAATAGGACTTTCACAGAACCCGAAAATTAATGTTTAAATTTGATGATTTGTTCAAATTCTCCGAAACAACCCGTCCTTAGTCTTCAAAGAATCAAAAAAAAACAAACTTCTTATGCAAGAAAATATGCATGGGAACAGTTTTAGAAAGAGAACACCAAACTTTCTCTTTCATTTAAAAGTTTCCATATACATTCAAAAAATTTATATTGAAAGTCTAGTGGGAATATTTCAAAATCAATCTGATAGATTTTGTAACTTATGCACATGACATTATATTTTCTAAACCCGAGTGGTTATGTGGATAGATATTAAGCATTTTTGTGTTTTTTTATATTATTTTATTTATTTTTGCCAAGTTTTTTAAAACAAGTAAAATAGTTCTTAATCTCAATAGAATCTAGGATTTTGCCAATCGATCAATGCATTTGGTATACATAATGTTATTCTAAAATATTGAGGTGTTTGCGTAATAATAATGTGTAGGTTTAACATATCACTTAACTCGATTTATATTTTGCACAAAATAAAAGTAAGCAGTATAAAGCCCGCCACAGATAGATGCGTTTTACACGTGGCTTTAGCTTTGTTCACAATGGCAGCCCCATGCATATTAACGAATAGCGGGCCACGCATACGGTATTCACCGGCCGAGCGAAGCGGCAGCCACATTGCTAGTCCACGGCAGCCACATTGCTAGCCACGTTTCTTCCCCCGCTTACCCGCTAATAAAGACATTGAAATATTGTCAATAAATACAGATATATTTTAACTAATAAAACAAATTCGCCTTCCTAACACTGTAGAGGCGAAAGTGGGCGTTGTCGTGGCGTAGGTCAGCTAGCAATGTGTGGCCGCATCACTGTATCAAGCCACATAGCTTCCGTGTCAATCGTAGCTGTGCAGCTCTCTGTGGCGGGTTTTGGTGGGCTTCCCATTGGCTTTCCCGACATTGTGCCTTGTATATATTCTAGTATATCCTGCTTGTGATATTTATTTGATGCATTCATCACCGTGATAGATAATTGACTTGTCTGATTCTGAAACATTTGATGATTTGTTGCTTGAATCCGGGAAGCGTTTATTTTTTGTATTCTGTGCCATTTTTGATATTATAATTCCTTCCACATTCTTATACATATTATATAATTGTATAGCAGCATTTCTTAAATTAAATTTTTTTTTGTGTCGAGTAAAATGAATTTACTCATTTTTTGTATATTCAAGATTTATTTTTGGGGTACTATGCCGTGTTGCACTTCCTCCTTCTTTAGTCAACATTTTGTCCATCGTAAGGGCAGATGTAAAGTCATAATTTAAATGTGAATACAATATATGTATTAACATTTAAATCATGTGTAGGAAACCAGTTTTAAAACAATATTATTTTGTACACCTGGCAGTGAACACTTGACACTGAACAAACCAGTTAAGATTTCATTTTAAATGATTTTTTGCATAATTATTACTGCTTTCATTATCTACTCTTTTGTTGATAGTTCAAGTTATGCAAATTGAAAAATTATCTTTGTTTTTTTTTTTCATTTGCACTTGTATTTTGTTTTTGAAAATTTTAACATTGTTGTAATTTTGAGGGAATGGTTATTTGCCTAAATAAATATTTTTAAAATATGTATCATGCCATTCATCTGTACATTATTTGTAATTTAAATAAATCACATTTACTATGAAAGTTTTTTATTTTAATTTCACAATTTCGAATCATCAACTCGAAAAACATTGCAGGTTCTCAGACATCACCAAAATCAGGAATCAAAAACATTGTCTGATCTTAGCCATCACCATTAAGGCGATGCACTACGTCGTGTAATATTTTAAATTGAGCCGCTATCAATAACAACCCTTACGTAGATGGCGATAAGGTTTAAATTCCCGATTAAAACCATCTGCCTGTTTTGATTTATGCAAGAAAAAAACATAGACAAAAAGTGCCTTTTATTTTATTCTGTGGATGTTCATGCATTAATATTTTTTTTTTTTCCGATCATTTTATAAATAACTTAATTTGCCACATTATACAATAAAATTATAACCGAAAATGGGTTCATAAGTGGGAGATTTTGAACTTTAAAGCTGTTTTCATAGGCCTTTACATTATTTTTTTCTGGGCTTATAAAAAGACTTATCAAAAAAATACTCAATTATTTCAAAGGTCAACATGTATTCTACTCGCAGTATTTAATTAAAGCATCTGAAACATTTCTAGGCGACCAAATTTTCAAACCAAAACACATGATTTTACATTGCTAAATCACTGTTTTGATTAATCTTTATAACGAATTGGTTTACATTGTGAATACCAAAAAAATATGCTTTAGATAAATTGAAGGTTTTCCTATCGTTTCGCTTGATACAAATAAAAAAATAAATTACTCATTAAAAAATAAAAATGTGAACTACTAAAAAAATATTTTTTCAGTAGAAATTGATGAACGCGTGAAGGAAACAACTTTAAAAATAAACAATATTATAGCTAAGATTATCTGTGACAGTTTTATTAACTTTTTGCTTTCTTATAAAATTATTTACAAAATAAATAAAAATCAGTTTTGGGCTTGAAATCGAACGGTTCTAGACTCCGTTTGTCAAGCGATTTTAATGCCTATTACCTACAATATAAGGTATACCAAGAATATACACATTTTTGGCTTGTAGCTTCCTCTTAAGTCAAGAATTTCGGCAGGTGGAAAATTTTAAACTAAGGAAACAATTAACAAGGGAAAAGCTCATATGGTATCATAGAAATCGTTGTCTCCCTTACCGTCGTAATAATAATAACATGGCATTTATATAGCGCAGTTTAGGGTCATTTCACGTCAAGTGCGCTTAACAGTTAGAAATATGAACGGTGTTTGAAAGAGAAAACACTATGCTTTATATTCAATTGTAGAAATTAACCACAGAATAATTAAAATGTACACCTCTATGACACCACAAGCGTTCCAATCACAATTTGAGAAAAAATTATGGAACTTTTAGGCGGTAATGTTTATAATAGATTTGTCTAATAAAAGTATGTGCTTTTTTGTAATCAGTAAATTTAGGTCAGTGTTTACACAACAACAAAAAATAAGGTGAGTCATTTTTAAAACTTTTTAATGTTAATTATTAAGTTTATTTTTAATAATAAAATTTGATAGCATAATTCATAACCTTTCAAAAACAGTTTTTTAGTTTTCGGATACATTCAGAAATATCCCATTTATCCCATTAGCCCCGAAGGGTTAAATATACAAATAAATAAATAAAAACAAAACTTTTGCCTGAAATGAGTCATGAGCAATAATGAATGTTTGCGTTTAGATTGCTGTTACCAACTCCAAGAAGGAATATGTAAATATTGTTAAAACGCCACCCAGAATGATTTTGTATTATGAAGCAGGCATGTTATGTGTAATGTTTCGTAAACAGTTTCTGGGAGGCCACCCCACATAGGAGGCTGGGTACACTTGTCAATGTTTCATTCTCGGCGAGTGTGGCGAAAGTTTGGAGTGAAATTTGAAGCCAAGTTCAGAAAGGAATTTATTTCCAAATCTGAGCTGACGAAAAGAATTTATTACTGGCAGAACTGAATTTAGTACTAAGTAAAACATATTTCTTGGAGACTTGGTGATGGTTCTTCAGTAGAGAGGATTCCCTTTCAGAGGTAGTTGTTGAACTGACTTTTCATAGAATTCTGTTCTCTATTTATAGTACAAATTCAAATCGGGCACTCCTGGAGGAGGTTCCCCTCTTTAGTGAGGAGTAAATTGGTGAGGTATTTTACCTCTCAGCGGTTGGCTTGCTGAGAGGAATGTAATATTGTGGTGTGATACCTTTAACCAAGTCAGTTCAATTTACCTAAACCAGTCTCGTTTATTTGTTTTATAATAAAATATACAAATTTCGTTTATTTGTTTTATAATAAAATATACAAATTTCGTTTATTTGTTTTATAATAAAATATACAAATTTTCATATTGGGTTTGAAGTTAGACATCTTTGGTTTGAACATTTCCCAAAGAGCAATAAATATATTTAGGTCTGATTTTTCATGTTATTATGTTAGCATATTATCATTTCTTGATGTTGATATTTGTTTCGTGGTTATATTTACGATCATTTTCCCGTAAATTGAGTCCGATGTTATCACAAATAGTCACTTTTGAATTTGTAATCATTGTTTGATTAAATTCCCAATGGACTATGCTGTGTTGTGATTGGTTGGAGGCGGCGGCCATCTTGGAATTCCCTCTGGTGAGTAGTGGAGGGGGATCAACGTAAATACTGAGTCGGTTCCTTTCGTCATTTCGTTGACTGGTGGCTCCCAGTGAGGTGGTGGATGTTTATTTTCAGATGTGTTTCAGGATCTGTTGCTATATCACTATGTAATTCTCTTTACTAATCACATATAGCATATCATTTGACAGAGTAATTGTGATGTAAAAAATTTTAATTGTATCGGCGACACGGTAACAAGCGGTTTCGGGGTTTGAGTGTTTTTACAGTTTTTACATAAATATGAATTTCATTGAAAAATGCTGGATATACTGGATACGTGTGATACAATTACTACTTACGATGATCCCCGCAGCAAAATTAAAGGAATAACCCGAGATGATACAAGCCTAAATTTATCTTTAAAAAAAATCTGAGCTTGGGAATGCAACAGGTTTCGATGAAACATGCAATCCATGCTACCGTAGATCAGATAGATGTCAGAACTCCATTACAGTCCGCTTCGCTATTGCTAATGTCTTTCTCGGGTGTCTTTGACTTCTTCCTCCATTCACTACTGTACACCGCAATGTTAATTCGACTCCGTATTTCATTCTCGTGCAGAGATACTGCATTAAGTATTACTCGGGCGTGTCTGACTTCTTCTACAGTTCAAACCAGTCTCTAAACACTCCTGGCACTAATAATCGGTCGACTACTTTTTAATAAACATACGCAGGCAATTTTTATTTATTTATATTATGTAGATATATGGCAGTGGAACTGGACTACTTGGAACTGGCAGAGGAAGAATGAAGTAGACTGAATGTCGTAGAAATGAGATCTCTAAGACATGTGTGTAAACCATGCATGATCGTGAGAGAAATGTGGAGTTTTGCAAAGAAAGAGTAAGATTAAGAAGGGGACACTAGGATGGTTTGGGCATGTAGAGCAAATTAATAAAGGAAGGAGGGTAAGGAGAAAATATGATGCTAATGTGAATGGTAGAATAAGTCACTGATACCGAAGACACGGCACGATTAAGTTAACCAAATATTCGAGTCGGGTCATGTCAAGAGTCAGAATAACAGAAAGGTTATCGAAAGAATTACTCACCCTCTTTGCCTACCCCTGCGGAGAAATGGCGAGAGTATTGTCTGCATTCGCTATTTTATCAAAATCCTTATCAGCCCTCCTGTCTCTTCTTGAGCTCACAAGCTTACTTCTCTTTGTTTCTTTCATCCTTAGTTTGCTGGTTCCTCAGAGATATTCATAATACTTCCACGTGAGACATAAGAATGGATCATTCTTACGTTGGACAGCATTTACCTCCCACGGTGGTTTTGCTTCATGGCCCTTCCTCAAAAGGGTCCTCTACACAGCATTCCCCGAGATTACATTTGTCTAAGTGAATAAATCTAAACATCATTCTGATTTATGAGTGTTTATACCCACTGTGGATTTTTATTACAAAAAAAAGGTTTTCCATGGTATGCTTATTTTTTTCATGTTGGAAAATAAAAAATGAAATTGTTACTAGCACATATAACACCGCTTTCATTGCTGGATCCTAGGTCTCAAGAGGCTGTTTGTTGATTGTTACTAGCAGATAAAACCCCGCTTAAATTGCTAGGTCCTCGGTCTCAGGAGGCTGTTTGTTAATTTGCTGATAGTGGAGCTTCGCACTTCTGAATAACAGCTAATTAATTTCTACTAAGTAACAAATTCCCTAGAATAGTGGTTCTTAACCTGGGTTCAATCGAACCAGGGGTTCGGTGAGGCAGTCTCGCGGGTTCGGCGGAGGTCAAGATACACATCCGAATCATATGATATGTTCGCAGCTCTCAATCATCTCGGTGGAGTCAACATCATCGAAGCGGAAGAAAACCAGAAGGCTTTTTAAAAAGCTACCGTTATGGAAACGACGAACAGAGAACGATAACTTCGCAAACTTTCCCCTGCTAGACGACTGTGTAAGTAAGATCGAAGATGTATCTGGAATCGGAGACATTTCTGTACCCGCAGAACTGAAGCAAGCAATTGCCACGAACTTAGATGAGCTTGTAAAGTCTCTCGACGGACACTTCTCTACAAGAGAGTCATATCCAGCATGGGTGAGACAGCCGTTCACGTTTAGTGTTCAGACAACAGATGTCAATGATGAATACCTCGATGAAATCATTGAAATTTAGCAGAGCCAGGTTCAACAGCAACTCTTCAGAACAATAACGCTCTCAACGTTTTGGTGTCAACAAATGGTAACGTACCCTGTTATTTCTAAGAAAGCTCTGGAAATTTTCATACCGTTTGTTACAGAATATCTTTGCGAGCAATCAATCCTTTTCGAAGATGCTGGACATAAAAACGAAGAAAAGGAACAGACTTTGTTGCGAAATGACATGAGAGTGGCACTTGCCACTAACAAAGGCAACGGCAGAAGTCACACTGATGACTGAGTCACACTAATTTGCAGTAAATATTCATTTTTATGTTTTTGTTTCTTTGCGAAAATCATGTTTTAATCGATTTATTCTTTCTTCTTAATGATTTTGTTCTTTCATTGTTGTGTTCATTTTGTGCATCTATGTACAAATATATACCTATGGTTTGAATTTGAAAAAATCATATTTTATTTTTCCAATTAAGAAGGGTTTGGTGAATGCGCATATGAAACTGGCGGGGGTCAGTACCTCCAACAAGGTTAAGTACCACTGCCCTAGAATATACTCAAAAAATTTAAGAACGGTGGAATTGTATATTTCAACATAAAATTCAAGTTCATCTTAACTTATAATCTCTTTAATTTTATTTAAAATTAATAACTGTTTTATTGAAACTGATAAAATATAATAATCCTGTATTCCATAATCACAAAAATGTAAATTTTGAAATTTTTAGGTATTCTTTAGCAGAACAATAATATTATTTTTAATTAAAATACAGACTCTAAAAGTTTTTAATTTTTTCAAATTAAAAATGCAGTATCTAAGAAATCTGCAGAAATTTGTCGATGGTAGGTACTTTTTATAATATGATGTTTTCGCGTGTGTGATTTATGGTGCGAGTCTCCATGTTTATGTTTTCTATGTCTATATTCTCTATGTTTTCTATGTCTCTATGGTTTTACCGGACACCTTCTCTCTGGTTTGAAACGGCTTCTGATCAACAGGAAATTCCAGAGCCGGTCGCAAGCGTCTCTCATTTTCACTTCATATTCCGTTGAATTAACATAACAAGGTTGTGTATATTACTGTTCAAACTTATAATTCATCGAGTGATATTTTTAGAAGGTGAAATACCATAAATAGTTGTGTAACCATTAAAATTTCCCGGCATTTTATGTCCATTTTGGTTCAGTTCGCACACCACGCGTGATAACAGTCAATATTATTAGTTGAGGCGGTGTTTGTTTATCGAGGTTGTCAGTGTTTGGCACTTCTAACGTCGTCTTGTTGTCTAATTGTTGCAGTAAGATGTCCGAACAGGGAAACGGTAAGTCTCGCAAGCGTCCATCTTCGAAGGCATCCGCTGCTGCGTCGAAAGCCAGAGCAAAGAAGGCCGCCCAAAAGCATTCCGATTCGGAGAGCGATGACTCCACCATCCACAGCCCGATTCAGGAGCCGATCCCCATCTTGGAACCCGAGATGCCTGACGCCAAACTGCCGGAGGTAAATTAAAGTACAATACTTGCTGACAATTCTAATTGCAAAACAAACAACATCTTTATTTTAATCGACTTTAATTCCAGTTATAATCTCGAATTGAGATACCATGCTATAATTATTTAAAAGTAGCTGACGTGTACCCGGCGTTGATCGCCTTTTCTCTACTTTCAATAAATATAATAACCATGTATTATATATATAAACCTTCCAGAACAAATTCTCTAAATGATAGTGAAAACCCTATCGAGCTTCGTTGCATAGTTAGGAAGAACTAAGCGCTCAAACAGGCAGATGCGAATAGTGACTTTGTTTTATACTATTTAAAGACCAGTGTATTGTCACGATTACGAATTTACTAAAAGTTTATCAGGAAAGGGCCTGTAACCCCATTTTTAGTTCGTTATGATCTGGGATTTTCCGGAATGTTCCAGTGTATTCCAGAATGTTGGAATGTGCTCTCGAATACTCTTGAATGTTCTGGACTGTTCTAGATTTTTCTAGAGGGCGAAACTTCCAGCTCTTATATCTTCAAAAGCAAGCCCTTCAGGTAAAAATGGGAACCTTCTTCGTGGATGAGAGATAGAGGTCTACCACACCATATAACTCCCTCGATCGTACCGGGACTCGTTTCTGAGTTTTAGCAGCACGCATCATATTGTGTTTTATAATATAAATTTATTAAAATTTTCTTAGCTTTGTAACTAATAAGTTATTTGATCCCTTCCGCAATGGAGGTTGGTGAAACCCGAAAAAAACTCATGTTTTATTATTGAATACTCTCAGGAACTCATCAGGAAGATGTGCAAAGAGCCAGGAGTGCTAATGATCGCTGGGCAGGTGTCCTGGGATCTGACGGGCAAACGCGAGACCAACAAGCTGGTCAGAACTCACCCCAACTTGAATGTGTTTCATCGCTTCACTGATACAAAGGTTACTTTTTTTTATTGAATTAAGCCTGTGACAGACCACGCTGTAAGCGCTCTATATATTCCCATTGGGATTGTATTGCAGCCATATGCTGAAATAAGCCAAGCCATGATGTGTATAGCGTAATCTGTCAGCCCCTTTATATATATATTATTATTGAAGTCTTTGGATGTGAACATCAACTAGTGGAAAAACATACTCCCAAGATTAAGAGTTAAAATTTTCCAAACTTTGTATTTTTATCTCCATGCTTCAAAAACTGATTCCTAATGTGGGCAGTATCCCCCACCCGTGGGCGAATTAAGTTGCTTGTGGGGCGATTAAGAGTGAAGTGCTTTGATATTATTTTGGGCGAAAGTTACTTTTTTAAAAACACTCTAGATAAGTCAGCTCTGTTGGGTGTTGAACACTCATGATAATACTCCTGACAGTTCATGATATTACTTTTAAATGTTGGATCATTGTTAAATTATCAACCAACTTATTAACTCACAACCAAACTTGCTGTCATTTTTATATCCCGTCATTCTTTATCGACTATTTTGTTCCTAGCATTGATTTAAATCACATGCAATGTTACAAAATAACTGATTTGGTCGCGGGAGATCTGTGTCGCCGACGTACAAAATATCGGCAACATTTGCATGTGTTCAAACCTCCGGGCAGATGTATGGCAGAGGTCGCCACGATACTTGAATCGTCGTATTATCGGGTATTTGCGTATCCCTGTCTTAATCTTAAAATTATGAGTTGCTGCAGACAAAGAATTTGATGTATTTGATGTATTTTTGCAGTATCGCCTGATTGTCAGTGGATGTAACTCAGCCCACTCTCTGTTGGTTAACGCTGACGGCAAAGCTGTGGCCTTTGGTAAGTAATAATAGTTTTATCTCATGTGTTTTATATAAAATTTACTGTCAAACTTAGTTAAAACGAGCTGGAACTGACTAAATTTGCTTTTCAATTCTTAATGCACTTCCTAAATGGAACTTGATTTGAAGAACCGGTTTGCAGAACACGAAATCAAAACATCCCCAGAAATGTGTATTTATGTATGTGTGTATGTATATACATGGGTGTATGTATATATGTGCACATAAATAAATATTTTTTTCCTTTTTCTTTAAATAACAATGTACAATAACCATTAAAAAAAATATATATTTAAATCCCAACTTACACTTTTATATAAGAAAATTTAACCAATACACATAAATACATGTACCATTTAATCATAACCACGTAAACACCTCAGCACAGGTTCTCCCAGTGAGGTGTTCACGAAACATATAACATTACCCACCACAGTGTCACCTACTCAAACCTACCTCACACCCAGCATAAAAAAAAAAAAAAAAAAACCCCATATTAACAACAGTTCTAAATTTATGTATTATATATAAATGTAAATATTTGGTAGACACTGTAATGTATGTATAGAAATAAATAAATAAAATAAAAATAAATGTGAAATCTTGAATTTCGCTGTCAACTGGAGGGGGTTGAAGGGCTTCTCAATGAAAACTTTAAAAAATTCACTGTACAGGGGTCGCACGCGGCTCTTTGCACAGGCGTTTATGGCTCTTCCACACCAACTCCAATTTCACTTCCACTCAATCAGCTTTATGAGATGAGCCGAAGAACGAACTTTGACTCGAACAGCGAATCAGTGTGGACAACCGCGCTCTTTCATAGCTAGTTTTTTCTAGATATTCTAGTTCCTTATTTTATACAGAACTCTTTCACCACATAAAATCACAATTTTAAAGTTACTTGTTTAAGGAGCTGGTCATTTCTGTGTTGAAATATTTGTTTTTATCACAGAATTTGTCTAGCCACACACCCCCTCCCCGCTCCCATCATATGGCTGTCTGTCGACCCCTCTGCTAAAAAGTGTGTGTATTTATTTTAGGTCGCGGAGCTTGTGGACAGCTTGGGCTCGGCGACACCCTGACCAAGGATCTGCCTGAAGAGATTCCAGCTCTTGCAGAAATGAACATCATCAGCGCTGCTGCCGGCCGCAACCACTCCCTTTTCTTAACTGGTAACTTATTGAGTACCATATAACATGCTGCCATTTGTTTCTAGCTTTAAACCTATAAATATATTTATACTTCAACTATGTTTAACAATAGATTCTGGAGTGGTGTATGCTTGCGGAGACAACAGGAATGGTCAGTGCGGAGTTGGGAGCGTGTCCAACCAGCAGCTACTTGTTCCCACAAGAATCAACTATCGGTGAGATTCATTATATAATTTATTTTAAGACATAGTTGGACATAATATGGATAAAAATTATAATTTAATTGGTTTGTTTGTTTAGTGGAGCACCCATCATCAAAGTTGCCTGCGGGGCCGATTTCTCCATGGTACTGGACTGCAAAGGAGGACTTTACTCTTTTGGACTCCCAGAGTATGGCCAGTTAGGTAAGAACTTCTATTGCCACTTAAAAAATATGTTTAGTATTTCGTCGGTGCATACATAATATGAACAATGTAACGTTTTTGACGAAAATGAACTAAATATACAGTTTTTTTTAGTTTTTTTTTCTCCACCTTCTACAATATGAACCATGTCCTAATAACCAATATTTATGGAGATAGAAAACGAATCATGTGCAGGCAGTCAAAATTTTGCATCTCAATAAGAACCATGTGAACTTATTTTACATGGTTCATATTAAATGTGCGCTTTTTTCCGCATCTATGGTCACATTGTTCATATTCTACATCTATGATTACACTGACAGTTGTCAAGTTGTTCCCGCATATTTTCTACCTTGTACACGCTCTAGCTGTTTTTGAAGTGAATAAATAAATAAATCCGACATAATATTATTGTTTGACGGTTCGTGGCCATTTGGTTTATAAAGTAGCGGTAAGTTATTATGTTTTATTTTATAAATTTCACGTATTTTCCTAAAAACAGTAACAAAATGTCATCCGAGGATTTATGAAAAATGGCTGCCCTTTGAAGCGTCAATAATTTGAGTCCAGTGTTGTGATAAACTTCGAATTTTGACACAATGTGGAAAAATATTAAAGTTATTTTGTTTTTATGTTTCAGGGAAAGTTTAATACTAAAATTTAACTCAAAAATAAGAGAAATACATGATTATTCTAAGCATTACATGTCATTATCATCTGACTGGCATCTGTAAGTATTTGTCTGTCTTTTAACTATATTTTACTATATTGTTGTCATATTTGTGCGTACTATGTAATGTATATTTCAATCTGTGTATCTTCTTTTACAGATAAATATATCTTTGACTATAATAAGAGAAACGTGTAGAGAAATCACTGTTGTTTGCTGACAAGTTCAAAAATTTTTATGTGAGTTCATATTTTTATTACTGTACTAGTACTGTAGCAGGAAAGATGTTGAATTATGTATTTAATTTTGATTTTGTTCCAGAATGTACCGAAACCGCACGAGGGAGATTGTACGTTTAAGTACGATACGTAGTTCTGTATCAGAGGTTATGGATGTTGGAGATCTTGAACCAGTCAATCAAATGGATGTTGAAGATCTTGAACCAGTCAATCAAATGTATGACAACATGATGTTATGTCCTGTGACTGGAGAATTTATTCCAAACCTGTCGAATAACATTGGCTCCACACGGAACGATCTTATCTCTGGAGACAAAAGTCTGTGTGAATTAACTGGAGAGTGGATCCCAGAAAATGATAATACAAATGTTTCTTTACCATTAGATTCTGATTCACTTGTTCAGAAGATTAAAAAAAATAAGAGATGTAGAGTCTTGGGCAAAGAGTATGTCGGATATAAAAAGCATTGCGGGAAATATGAGCAAAGCCAATTGAAGTCAGCAAAGTCTATGGGAATAAGATGTGAACACGAACAACCCAAATTTGCACTTAAAAATTCTTTTTATTGTCATAAAATAACGGAAGAGGATCGCCTGCACACATTCAACAGTTTTTGGAAATTGAAAACTTGGTCGGAGAAGAGAGCTTATTTCCTGGGCTTTGTAGCAGTACGTGCTATAAGACAGCGTCGTCGTGAAAGCGCAGATTGCACGAAAAAGACACAAGGACGTGATGTATATCTGTTTACCAAGGACGGGGATAAATATAAGGTGTGTCACAAAATGTTTATGAATACGTTGAGCATTACAAAAAGCACTTTCAGGAGGTGGAGCTATCATAATCAAGTTGTCAATGACGAGGATAACGTATCCCCTAACACTGTAAGTAAAAAAGTTGCCAAGCATACTAAAGCAGTGGATAGTATTAAAAAATGGCTTAATCTTCTGCCAGTTGTTCCGAGTCACTACTGCAGATCACAAACAAATAGACGATATGTGGAATCGTTCTTTTTATCGAAGCAACACATGCTTTCAGTCTTCAGTATTTGGTGCACTGAAAATAATGTGCCAAAAGTCAACAGAAACTTATTCAGTGACGTTTTAAAAGCTGAAAAGGTTTCCATTCACCACCCACGCAAAGATCAATGTGATATTTGTGTGGGTTTTAAATGCGGTACTATTGGAGGAGAAGTTTATGAGCAGCATATTATACGCAAGGATCAAGCGAAAATTGCTAAGAATGCAGCAAAAGAATCTGCCAGTGAGACTACATTAGTTGTCACTATGGACTTGCAGAGTGTACTGTTATGTCCCAAATTACTAGCGTCTGCTGTATACTACAAGCAGAAACTTCAACTCCACAACTTCACATTATACGTCCTAAACAATGCAGATGTCACTCTCTACACGTGGCATGAAGCAGATGGAGGTGTGACCGCGAATGAATTCACAAGTTGTATAATCAACTACCTGGAGAGCTTACCCCTACAGTATAAGAATGTCATCCTTATTTCCGATGGTTGCAATTACCAAAATCGGAACAGAATACTGGCAAGTGCATTGAGTGATTACTCTAAAAGGTCGTCAGTCACAATAGATCAAATTTTTCTGGAGAAGGGCCATACTATGATGGAAGCCGACAATGTCCATTCGGTGCTGGAGCATTACTTCAAGCCACCAATATATTCTCCAAGTGATTATTTATCTCGCATGCAAATGGCTCGACCCAAACAGCCATACAATATAAAAAATGTCCACTTCGACTTTTTTTTAAATTACGAATCATTGAATACAAACCTAACATCTTTGAGACCGGGAAAGAAAGTAGGGGATCCCGTTGTCACAGATTTGAGGGCTCTTAAATACTTATCGTCGGGGGATATCCTCTATAAATTAGACCAGTCGAAGGATTGGCTGGAATTGCTCCAACGCCGCAAGACTGGCTATGTTCCCCCATTGCCTCTATACACCAAACCCCTTGCTTTATCAGATTCTAAATTCAGGCATTTGCAAGAGTTAAAACTGGTAATAGATAAGGATCATCACCCATTTTATGATTCTCTAACTTATGTGTAGAATTGTGGGAGAAAAAACAAATAATTTAAGTGTGAATTATGTTTCCTCTTTTTTAGTAATTATATTCCAATAAAAACATCATTAAAAAATATAATATTGTGTTTATTTTACTATTATGTATTTCATTGAAGTATGATTTTATGCTATTAATATTATCGAGTTATTAAATTTATTCTTAAAGAATAAACTTACTAAAACTAGTGTGAAAAATGAGAGCAATGGTCCACTCACTGAACTTGTCAGGAGGTTACTAGTTTTAATTAGCAGAGCTCTAAGAATGTGAATGGTAGAAGAAGGCGAGGACGCCCAAGAAAGACATGGCACGACCAAGTGAATCAGATACTTGAGTCGGACCATGTCAAGAGTCAGAATAATAGAAGAGCGTTGTATTAATGTGAACGAGACAAGGAATGTGTGCCAAGACCGAGTTGTTTGGCGGTCCGTCCTCTCTGCCTACCCCTGCGGAGAAACGGCGTGATGGTTAGTTAGTTAGTTATCTTTAAGATATTTTAGAGATGGATTTTCTTCTGTGTAAATATGGGTGTTGTGATGACAAAGATGTGTGTCGTTAAAACTTGGGAATCTTAAAATAAAAAGTTTCATTCACATAATTTATACTTTTCCAAAATATTATACAAAAATTGATATAAATAATAAAACAAAATGTCATATCCTTTGCACACCACTACATTCACATAATATATTTTGTGATAATAGTCTCCCATTTTAAATCTCTACTTTAAACACAAGACTTGAATGAAATATTTTGACAGCTGCTATTGAAAATGAACAATGTGACGAAAACCGTGCACAGAATATGAACCATGTGAGCAAAATCGCATTAAAATGTGATTTTCTGATACAAAATAATTAATATTTGCAAATAACATTTTATTTTACTGAATAAAATGTATATTTCCTACTTTGTTCATAAATAGAACTTTCGTTTTCCGTTTCGTTATTTTTTTAAACAGTTTTTATCGATTATCTCAGAATGTACTAAAGCTTACATTGTTCATATTATGTATGCACCGACGATTTGTAGTGATGATTCTCATTGAACAAGCGTGGTGTATTTTTAAATACTTCTATTTAGTTTTTGCGAATGAATGAATGCAAATTAACCCACTTTCCGAAATCCGACCAAGCTGAAACTCGGCAGATAGACTCATTCTATCATATATGCATTTCTCTGAAATTGGATGACTTTAAGGCAGTTAATATATGAAATTATTACTCAATACTAATTACTAATTACTTATTCTATCAACAGAGTCGTCTACGCACTTTGATGGAGGCTAAAAACTCAAACATCAGTACTGTTTACACTATAATACATACATTGTTTGTATTTCTTCCAGGTCACAACACAGACGGCAAATACTTTGTCACATCCACGAAGCTCTCGTTCCACTTTGAGCCTACTCCCAAGCGAGTAGTTCTCTTCATCGAGAAGGGGAAAGACGGTCACGTTCAGCCATTGGATGATGTGGAGATTGTAGATGTCGCTTGTGGAACGAGCCACTCGGTAAGTATTCTGCATAGAGTCTGTCTACTATAGACCTCATTGAGAAGTCTGTCGTAACTTACTTTTATGAATTAGTGGTATACAACAGTTTGTTTGGATTCCAGGTGGCCATCGACTCAAAGAAGCGAGCCTACAGCTGGGGCTTTGGAGGATTCGGTCGCCTGGGGCATGCGGAGCCCAAAGATGAGATGGTCCCGCGTCTGATCAAATACTTTGACACGCAAAGCCGTGGAATCCGCTCCATCTACTGCGGAGCCACTTACAGCCTGGCCATCAATGATCTCGGTAAGTGTTCCTTCATCTCTCTAATAATACTATCTAATTTTTAATTTATTACATCTACTTATTTATTTGTTTGTTTGTTTGTCATCAGGTGGACTGTTTCTGTTTGGACAAACTAAGCGCACCGGTGAAGCTAATATGTATCCAAAGCCGGTGCAGGACCTTGCAGGTTATTTTACATTATAATTTCGTATTTCATGTAATGATTATATGGTCGTTGTTTGAAATTCTAATTTTTTGTTTTGCACACTGCAGGCTGGAATATTCACAGTGTAGGAGTGAGCAACACTTCCATCGTGATTGCAGCCGACGACAGCCTCATCGCCTGGGGAGCATCGCCCACATACGGAGAATTGGTAACTTACATACATTACTCTTTCATTATAAGTCTTCTCGAATACATATTATTGAGTAAAAAAGGATGTTGTTAAAATATCATTTTTCATTCCAAAAATTTATTGTATTTAAGAGACTTGCGGCGATTATGAAATTTAAAATGTATCAATTTGTGCGTAGATAATATTTTTTTGTGACACCAATTAGCGAAATTTTACATTCCCTCCTCTTCCCCATCTAACTTTCAACAGCCAACCACCAAACTTTCTCAAGTGCAAAAATAGCACATCTCCTCCTGCACTGCGTGCTAATAAATTATTATTTTTTTTGTGTGAAACCAATTCCCTTCCCTCTTCCCCATCTAACTTTCAACACCACCAAACTTTCTCTAGTGCATAATAATAAGTCCTCCTGCACTGCGTGCTAATTGATGGTGTGTGTGCTCCTAAACAGTGGTGGTTGGTGCTCACATAAATGGGTGGTGTGCTAAAAAATTTGGGCATACTATATACCTACCTATTCCAATAAAAAATACCCTACCTATTTGTACGTTAGGTCGATCCTCCGTTGTCTCAAAGATGTCGGTGACCTTGCAGTTGAAGTCCGGTATAGATTGAATGAGGCGTTTTTAATGCTTTAGCACTGACAATGCATTGAGATTATCTCGACTAATTGTATTTCTTAAGAAATATTTAATTCTTTTTATAGATAAAAACACCTTTCACTCTGTACCAATGTCATAGGGATTGTACACAGTTAAATTTTAACAATTTAACTCAGAAAAAGCATCCGAAGATCCATTATTATAAAATAGTTATGTTAAAAATATTACAATGTTAGCAATATTTCTCTATAAAACTATTTAATATCCTCCCTCTTGTAATAAAAACCATTAAAAAAATAACTGACTTTAAAAGAATTATTAAGAAATGGTTTATGGACGCCGGAAGGAAGAATATAGATAAAATGCTGCAACATAACAAAGATTGACGGTATATTATGTTTTTCTTCTGTATGTTTTACCACTATACATTTTTCTTGAATAATGTTATGTTTTTCTTCCATTATTTCGATTTATAATTTACCTCCTTCATATTTTGACAAAAATTAAATTAACAAAATTAATGTACTAAAAAAACTTCATCAAATTTATAATTAACACAAATTACCTTGTACAATGTGATCTTAGAACGGGGTACCTTAGTAAGGTCACATTCTTTTCTACAAATTCAAAACAGAAAAAACAGATATTCACCACTTAAAAAAATAATTTATTTAAATCAAATTTAATGATATAATTATTAAGTTCTGCAAGTATTTTTTGGTTTTTGTTATTGTTACAGCTGTTTCGGCTTTCAGGGCCATTTTCAAACTATCTTAATAATTAGAACTTAATAACGAATTAAACACAAAAACAATAAATAGATATTCACCAATTGGGATTTGTAAAGTCATTGCGATTGTAAATTCTAAACAGTTTATTCCCTAATTTGATTTAAGATTTTCACGGCCAAAAGTATTTTTGTTATTTGTTTTTGGGGTGTTATGCCGTATTGCGCTAATTCCTTCTTTAGCCAACGTTTCGGACAGCATTGCAGTGTCCATCATCAGGGCAGATGTGTTCAGTTAAAGGTTTTTATTTTTCACTTGCACTCTTGTTTAGTACATAACCGTGATTCAAAGTTCAGCGCAATGTTTTTTTTATAAAATCAATGTTAATAATGAAACTCATTTATAAGTCATCCAATAAACGAATCACAATGATATATCTGTCACAACATGTCTATTGTTTATGTTGGTAGAACGCTGTTCAGTGAATGGAAAAGAGTTGATGTTAAATTAGAGACACAATATCGAATAACGATAAGAATATGACACAAACGCGTCCCCTTTCAACATACCACTGAACAAACCTCTCCTTTTGATGTAATTTGAAACGTCAACTGCCTTGGGGTAATATTTGCGAAGCAATGTACTTACCCTACAGTTTCGACTCAATCATAGAATATGTAAATGTTCTCATAAAATCCTTTGAGCGATATGCGAAACGAACCACTGCTCTGAATATAGGTACAAAATGCTCTGCTTTTGTTACGCAGGCATTATATAGACACCTATTTGTACCAATGCGTTATGTTATAACCGAATCGAGTTTCTTGTTATAATTTTTGTGATGAGGCGTATGGGAAAATTAGTATGTTCTTGGGCGCTGGGGTATTTTTAGATTGGCAAAAATTCAGGGAGTGCGTTGGAGTCCGCTTAGAGCTAGCTGCCAGTGCTCCTAAACCATCACAATCTGCCAATTGGCTGCGAGTGTATTCCATGTGACTGTTCTGGTCAAACTACTAACTGATTTTTGTAAATTTTCATATTTTCAGATACTATTGGCAGATGTACTTTATTATTTAGTTATTGTATGTGCAGTCAGACAAAGAGGTTATTGACTACTAAGTTAACAAGTCCGTGTTTGTTCCTTCCAGGGATTGGGTGACCTGACTAAGTCCTCGACGAAGCCCATCGAAGTGTCGCGCATGTCGGGAACCAAAGTGACCCAGGTGACCATGGGCTTCTCGCATACTCTGCTGCTCAGCGACGACTCCACGGAAGCGGTCAAGGAGAAGCTTGAGACCCTGCCAGTATTCGAACCATAAGACTAAAGAATTTTCTCTATAAACTTGAATCTACCTCCATTTCATGTTTTTATAGTATTATTTTTGGAAATGATAACGGTATCATAGGCAACAAAATTTATTTTATATTCAGTCTAATAGAATTTTAATACCTAAATGAAAGATAAGAATTTATACGTTAGATATCTAACAATACATTACCAGTAATGTGTAATTTCTTTGTTTAAATTATTTAATATTAGTCTTTAATCCAATGGCCGCAATTGCGAGTTTGTCATCAGCAGTCACTAACGTGTGTGACCAAACAGGATTCATAATAAATTTCTATTATCAGGACTAGATATCATGCTTCACTTTCTTTAGGCTGATGAAGACTTCGTAATTGCAAATAAAATTTTATTGAAAAAAGATTATGTTCTAATATTATACAATTTAAAATGTTTCAAGTCATTTTATTTTCAAATTACAAAACATATGAAATCAATTCTGATCAATTTACCTATGTATTTTTAGGTTCCTTTTCAAAGCCATTCCAACTGACATTTCTAACTACTTTGAATGTTTTATATGAAAGGGTGATACTGCCCTTTAACCTCTATTGATGTATAACATTATATTTATGTGTGTACTTAGGGTAAGATGATAATTAGACATTGGATTCTATGCATTTGCATGTTTGAGCATTTTCATTTCAGTTATTTAAATCTTCATAATAAATGAATTGAGATTTTCACATATTACGCCGGGTATTATGCCGTGTTGCGTTACCTCCTTTATTAGCCAAGGTTTCGGACAGCATTACAGTGTCAATCATCACATCTGCCCTGATGTGTTTGAATTTCGCAGTCCCCCCCCGCCCTTCCCATAGAACTGGCTTTTGAGAGACACCTACACCTACCTGTGTTTATCATCTTCTACTTTTATAATACATTTAATCCGATGTCTAATGATAATTATTGAAATATGTTGATATGTACAACATTGTCCAAACCCCTTTATTTTTTATAAACCTATCTTACATTTTTGTTGTAAAATTTAACTTATTCCTTAAGAAATGAAAAACAATATAGAATAAGTACGTGTGGAAATGAAATGTAACATCTTATTTTCCCTTGTAAGTTGGGGTTAACCTTTGCAATCTACCCACCCACGATGTACGTGTTTTAGTAGAACTTCACAGCGACATGCGACAGCCGCTTCGACAAGGTTAATGGCCCGCTAGCCGTTGTTATAATATCTAAGTAATTTACATTCCTTGAAATATGTAAATAAATCAAAGTTTTAATCTTAAGTCTAAATCTTCACCGCGATCGCTAAATATTTTACGGTTTTCGAGGCATTTCTTTTGTTGTGAAATTATGCCGTTAATGACACGTCAGAAGTACCAAATAGTAAATCCTGAAACAGTATAATTGCACCGGGGTAGATGGTTTGGAGATCTCAAGTGAAATCCTTCACTTGTAGTGTCGGTCTTCAGAAATACTTCCAATCGTCTCTTCCAGCCTAATGTGCATATTTACAGTACAAACTTATTTTGTGTAAATCTTATTCCAGTTCATTCGATGCTATTCTTTGTGGAGTTATTTTGTACTTTTCTTCGGGATGGCTCAGTACTTAAAACAACTCTCTTACGCCGCAAAGCACAAGTAATACCTTTCTTCATCAAGACCAGTGACTAGTAACTCTTTATAGAACCTTAATTAATTACACTGCAATAATTGTTTTTTAATCTTCCAAAAGAAAGGTTTTTACAATCTTAGCCCTCTCAAGTCACCGGCCGCCACTGACTTGATGAAGACTGAAAATGGCTTTAAATTCGTAACGTATTGAATTTTAACATGTTATATACATTTTTTGTTTTATTTTAGTAACGTAATGTACACAATTTTACCTGAAACATCCAACACTTTATACAAATAATTGTCTTGATGTCTTGGTTTTTGGTGAGGGGAGACATAGATATCGATTCTCCAATCCAAATTACATACATTGGTCGAGATTCTTATTCTTGAGTCTCGTCGAAGGTTAATTACGTACGTCAACAGTCATTCCACTCCAACAACGAGTGGGTCGAACCATTGTGGAATGACTTCGTCGAGAATCGAGGCCCGGGGCGGAATCAGAACAGGGTCGCCAACGTTTGGGGGCATTTCATATGATCATCGTTTACTGTAATTTGTAGTACGTGGGCTAGAATGCATCTTTTTCCTAATAACTATTAATTATTTGTTTAATTGTGATGCAACAAATATATTCATACGTTAATAAGTTTGTTCCACGGACTCGGTTCGAGTCGGAACCCACCCAACTTGCTGGAAGTAACACCCATTAATATTTGGCTAATTTATATAGCGCCGTTTTCGTGAGAAATCACCTCAAGGGCGCTGTACCCTGTTACCCCACTCTGCCCTGGTTTCCCTTACTAATGTTTGGCCATACACTACACATTGAATGAATTAACCTTGTGTAAGATTTCACAAGACGTAGTATTATTTGGTCTAAAATGTTCTTTACTAATTCATTATAATACTAGGAATGACTAAGATTGATATTACAAATGTTGATATTCTTGAGAATGTCATCAGATGTTTTTTTGTGTACCTTATATAATAAGTATTTTTATTATGTAAGAATTACAATTCTGAAATTGTTATTCAGATATAAGACATTTTATATAATTTGTCCTTTTTCTTATATAAAAAAATATAAAAATCCAATATGTTTTTTTTTTTCACATTTTCTTCAACATTTATATGGTTCAGTCACTAAACAAAGGAGAGCAATGAAAAATTGAAAAGCTTGTTTTATGTGAAACAACTTCAGCAAAAAAAAACAGCGCAACTTACAGAAGTGGGGTTTATTTTATATTAGTCGGTACATCAAGCCCTTTTACACATAAGTCCTGAAGATGACAGCAGAAAGATGATCTCCCCCAGCAGTGATATATTGATGAAGGCGATTTCTGAAGATTTTGGCAAATCTTGATGGGTATAGCGGCCATTTCCTCCCGAACTCCCGAGTTCTTTGAAGGTGTGAGACTGACGTTTAAAAAATTTTTTTCTTCATGTAGCCCCACAGGAAAAGTCGCAAATTTTCAAATCAGGTGGGCACGGGGACCACCCCTCATAGAAACTAGGCGCGCAGGGTACATCTCGCAGCTTCGTCATTGAAACTTGAGCAGTATGGGCCGTAGTACCGTCCTGTTGAAATCAGATTCTCCCAGATATGTTTCCTCCATTAGTTCTACTCATTGAGTTTCAAAAAAATTTTCCAACTTGAAACATAACGTTGAGTGTTGACAATCACGGTTTGTCCATTCTCAAAAAAATAAGGCCCAATCACCCCCAAATTTGAAAATTGCACAACACATGGTCACTTTTGGGGAGTGGATTTGCCATTTTCTACCAGTACTTACCAAAAATTGTGTTTGTTCACCGCTCCACAGGGATGGAAGGCGGACGAAAGAATGACCATTTTCAAGAAACGTGCAGACGGCGAAGCCCCGGTGTTGTCCGGACCAAACCATGGTAACGACTAAAGCGCTGCACCCAAATTGTCACTAGGAAATTAGGATAATTTTTTTTTCCTGTCATTTCCCTCGAGTAGAATTACAATAAATTTGTTAACTACTTTTTATATGAGCGTAAACTACTAAAAATGTATTTTTTCATTGGAAATGTATGAACGCTTATAAGAAACAACTTAAAATACAATATGATGGCTAAGATTATCTGTAACAGTTTCTCTTGATCATTTTTTTAAATTAACTAACTTTAAAATAACTAAAAACCACTTTTGCGCTTGAAATTGAGCGTTTTTAGACTCCGTTAGCATGATTGTTTTTACACTAAATCATCATCTACAGACATTGAACTTCCAGGACAAGTTATATAGTTATAGGTACATAATTTTAAAAGGGATACCACAGTTTGATACATTTAACGCACTTGGTGGCGTCGCTGGTGGATACAAAAAAAAATTATGTATTTAAAAAGAATTGAGCTCCTCCTTTGGCTACTTGCAAAAGTAAAGGTAAGGACAAACGGGGCCCATGTCGCAAAGTATGCATTATGTTCCTAGGTCGACGTGCACACTTGTCAGGTATCGCGATGTTCAATGGACATTTCAAACAGCCTTGCTGTGTCCATCAATTAATTGTATTATAGGGAGTAGAAAAGTGTTATTTAGGTAGCAATGATAATGTGTTATGATAGCTATAAAGGCTAACAAGGACAATAAGAATTCGTACAGAGCCTCTCCCGATGAGCAAGTATGTTAATAATTACCAAACTTGAACATTGATGGGAAGGCCTGAATACATTGTTATAGTTATTTTGCCCTTTTGACTGCTTTGAAACCATTGATGAAAAAAAACTAAGCAAAAACACATTCATAGAGGTGCCCACAGACAGATCCAGATTTGCCTGTTCAATTTCAAGGAAACATGTCTAAGGGATCGGAAGAGTATAGAAGGAGCCACCAGCCATTGCAATTCACATTGATAGACCAGCAAAACAGGAAAAATCCCTTTCTGTGATTTGTTAATAAATGAATCTGACAAATTGTAATAATCAGTATTTAGTCATCCAAAATAAAATCTGCTTACAAATTATTAGTCCTTTGCAATGGCGCGCATGTTGCTGACTGCGTAAAAAACTTAACTACAAATCCCAAATCGGGTGATGTAAATGAAAGTTCAGGTTTGTTTCCAAAACTGAATATTTGGTTATTTTTTTTTTATTTTTATTATCAATATAAAGTTTCTTTTACAGGTTTTTTTTTTCGATGTCTGTCTCACTAGGATAAACCTGTGTCGAGACAGACGTATTTGGTACATTAAAAATGTTTACATATTTTTTGATACATTAAATATTTCACTACATTAAATGACATTGTGAAAAAGATAGAAAATAATAAATAATAATAATAAATGATACATTTGTTAATCAGCATTTAGTTGGAGTACATACTTATGTAGGGATTTTTATAAAAAAATTTATCATGGATCTGTCTTGGCTGATGATCCAAGATTTGATGTCTGTTTTATATTTCAGAAAAAATTCGTTCAGTCTAATGGCTAGTGGGAGAGCATTATATAGCCTTGTTGCAAAATATCTAAAATTTCTCTGGCCAAAAGTTGTTTTAGCGAAAGGGATTTGTAAGAAATTATGTCCTTTTGTTCTAGTATCACGAGCAGTTTGGATATTGTCAAAAGTAGTTTTGTGTTTGAAGAGGTATGTTAGTATGTTTTTGGCATAAAGTTGCCTAATGTCCATAACACAGATTTTCCTAAAGATTTCATCCGAACTGCTTGTGATTGGTAGTTTGAGGATAATCTTTATTATAAGTTTCTGAGCTTTAGATATTGGATCAATGGCGGCAGCGTTTGCTCCTCCCCATGCTATGATACCATACTCTATTAAAGATTGACAAAGTGCATAGTAGATTGTTTTGAGCTGGCTTAGGTTGAGAAAGTTGCGAGTTTGTCTAAAAAAATAAATGAATTTTCTAAGTTTGTTTGCTGTAGAGGTTATATGTTCTTTCCACTTTAAATTGCTATCAAAAATAATACCTAAGTATTTAATTTTAGTTACCTGTTCTAAATAAGGGCAATCACATATTATCGGATTTGTCAGGTTGCAAGCACAAATTTTAATTTGATTTTCTGGGTTTCTTAAGGAAGGATTAATACTAAATTCAATGTATTTAGTTTTGGTCACATTCATTGTTAGTGTATTATTGTTTAACCATCTTTTAACCACAGTTATGCCCCTGTTAGCTTTTATGTATACATCATTCCAATTGCTTGATTTGAAGAGGAGAATCGTATCATCAGCGAAACTTACAATTTTGGCATCTATTTGAAGATTACATAATTCATTTATGTATATTAAGAACAGGGTAGGACCTAAAACACTTCCTTGAGGCACGCCGTAGCTAATTGGTAATTGATTGCTATTGCAGTTGTTGATTTTCACACTTTGCTTTCGGTTTGACAGGTAATCGCTAATAATAGTAAGTTCATCACCATTTATACCAATATTAGATAGTTTTTGTAAAAGTTTAGAGTGAGAGATAGTATCGAATGCTTTGCACAGGTCTAAGAATATTGATATGCATTTTGATCCCTTGTCTAAGTTTTCATTTAGAAAATCGGTAACTGTTGCCAGGGCTTCCGAGGTGCCTTTATTTTTCCTGAATCCAAACTGGTTGAGTGATAGTATGTTATTTTGTTCAAGGTATTCAATTAGTTGATTATTAATAGTTTTTTCAAAGACTTTAGATAGTGAATTTAGTAATGTAATTGGACGATAGTTCGTTATGTCCGCTCTAGAGCCTCCTTTATGTATTGGGATTATGATTCCGTGTTTTAGGTTGTCGGGGAATCGGCCTTTTAGGATGCTTAGGTTAATAAGATTAGTTAAGGGAGTGGTTATTTCTGATACAAGTTTTTTTAAGGCAATATTTGATATATCGTCCAAGCCAGTTGAAGACGAGTTTTTTAATGAGTTTATGATCAATCTAGTATCTTCATTTGAAATTTGTTTTAGACTAAAATGCAAGTTGTTGGGCAAATTTGTATTACAGCTTAGTGAACTGGAGTTGGTATGGTTTACATCGATATTTTTTGCGAGTTGTTCACCTATTTTTGAGAAGTATTTATTTGCATGATTAACAATAATATCGGGATTACTAGAAAAACTAAATATTTTATCATTTACTTTTAGTTGTTTTAAGTCATTCGTAGGATTAGGTTGAGAGTGGGTGGCTTCTTTAAGTGTTTTCCAAAGTTTTTTAGGATCATTATTACAGTTTTCTATTTTCTGTTTGTAATATATCTCTTTAGCCTTTCTTATTATTTGGGTACAAATGTTTCTATGTATATCTTTTATAAAAGTTTCGAAGTTGTATATCATAAGGATTGTTAATAACGTTTTTGTGGAGTTTGTTACGTTTACGGATAGATTTAATAATAGTGTGGTTAATCCATGGCTTAATTGGTAAAATATTATTTGGTATATGTTTTATAATTATGTTTGTATGTTCGTTAATGGTAGTCTGTAAGTAATTGATAAAGTACGTCCAGGCGTCTTCTGGATTTATAATGTTAAGTAATTCTGACCATGATTTACTCATCAGAGATTGACGAACACAATCATAATTGATTTGAATGATTTTTTTCTTATTTATTTTTCGGAATAACTTTATTGAGTAAAACCTCAAATTGTAATATTTAAATATTGAAGACAATATTAGTGATTTCTAAACGAAAATCTGAAACAGAAAAATCAGAAAAGGAAACGGTCACATCTGGGACTCGAACCCAGGACCCCTGTCTTTCCGGGACAGTGCTCTACCAACTGCGCTAATGGTTTTTTTTTCTTATTTGTTGTGTTTTTATGTTTGTATTTTCTGTTGCATGTTTGTATGGAAAGAATAGTGGTGTAGTGGTCGGTAAGTGTAGATTCATATACAATAGATATTACTGGGCAGTTGGATTTGACCATGATGTGGTCGATGCATGAAATGGAGTCTAATGTAGCACGTGTGGGAGTGTTTATGGTGCTTTGGAATCCATGGTAAGTGAGCGTATTTAAGTATTCTTGGCACTGGGAATGTTCGTTTGTGGGCAGAATATTTATGTTGAGGTCACCAGCAATAATACAATTTTTAATATTACATAATTCAGTTAAACAGTTATTAATTGATTTTAGGAATGGTGAAATATTATAAGAGGATGGACAACGGTATATTGCTAAGATACATGTGTCATTTTTGAGAGTTATTTGCAAACAGTTTGCACCGCTGACTTGGATTTCCTTGACAGATAAACCAATCAGGTCAGTTCTGGTATAGACAACAACTCCATCATTTTGTTTAGTATGTATTGAAGTGCTGTAGTGATCATACCCTTTCAAAATTTTAGGAGCATAGTTTTTTGGTATCCAGCATTCAGTAAGAATAATTATATGAAAAGAGGTTCCAATATTATCAAGTTGTAGCAAGAATTCGTCAAAATTCTTGGAAATTGATCTAATATTTTGCTGTAAGATTTGAAGAGAGGATGAGTGTGTTTGTAGTACATTTTTATAGAATTTAGGATTTGACGTCCTATAATTGGTAATACATTCCATTTTTAATAATATCCATTACAGTAAGGGTTTTCTCTAGAATTAAAAATCTACAATACCATTTTTTTAATGTCACTTTCATGTTTGACTTGAATGATTTTTTCTCCCGGACCCTTACGAACGAGTAATTTATTGGCTTTAAACCACACAAATTCGAATTTTGTTTCTTTAGCCTTTTGTTTTGCTTTCCACAGCAATTCCTTATAGTAAGGCGTAAGCACTTCACTAATATAAATAGGTGATTTTGGGTTAAGTATTTTGGCTGTATTTTTGAAAGATAAGACCATATCTCTCGTTTTCTGGTTGTAGAAATTTACTTGCAGTTTATCGGGGGCGTTAGTTCTGCGGTCCTGGGTCCTGGTCACAAGGCGTAGATCCTGCTGCAACAATGGCATACCAAGGGAATTGGCTACCCGAAGAACGGCTTCAGCTGGTTGTTCTCCCGGCCGCAATTCAACACCCGCCATTTCCACACAGTCGCAGAGATTATTTTGTTCCATAGTGGCTAGTCTGGTTTCCAGGCTTGAAATTCTTAAGTCATTCTTTATATTTATTTCACGTAAGGATTGTGTATCTTTTTGTAGGTCTTGTAGTACTTTAAAATTTGATAACAGATCTTCATATTGATTACTTATAAATTCGTTGCTTCTCTTCAGTTCCTTAATTTCGTCTTCGAACATTTTTTTAAGTTCAGTGACCTTTTGGTCAAAATGTTTGGTCAGACGAATAAAGAGCATATCATCATCATCGGTATTTGCAGCCGAGGATGTAGACGGTGATCCTGGTCTGATTAGGCATTTTGGGCATTTCCAAGAAGTTTTATTTTTTTCTGCCATTTTTTTGTATTTGGAATCAGAGATATTGAGGCAATTATTGTGAAATGTTATTTTGCACTTGGTACACGTGAACATATACTCATCTTTATTTATTGGGTTGAGGCAACCTTCACAGTTAAACATTGTGGTTAATAATCCTCAACGCCTAAAAAATAGTTTTCCGCAAAGTTTTAGCACGAAGCGATCTCACTTTTGACCAATAGCGAGATAGGTATATTGTTTTGTATATTGTTTACCCACCTCACTCATTTTTAGCACCGGTACACGCCAGGCGGTTCGATTAAAAATGAACATTCAGATCCTGCGCAGAAAAGTCCCGCAATGGACTCCAATGCAAACCACTGCCTTACTTTAGCGAACTTTGCGCTCTTCGGTGGTCAACTTACAACTGATGTCGTAGTTTAAAAATATGGTCACCTGCTTTGTAGTTGTTAGGGCAAGTCTAGCATGTTTCTTTCGGCTAGGATGGATAAAATTGGATCTTCGATATACGAATACATAGATCCCGTAACATCGAATTGGTTGGTCCCACTTTACATCTGCTTCTAAACTGACATTACATAGTTTGGTGGAATGACCCGTCATTTTTATGCCGTAAGATCTATACACGCACTGGTCATTATCATTGCCAAAACACATTTCTACAAGGTGACTCAAAGGTTACAATTGAAACAATGTAGGTACTTTTAAAGGGGACTTTAATTTTTCTAATAAATATAATAACATTTTTATTTATCACTAAGTGGCCCGTTTACAACATATTAAAATGGGAAGGACCTGTTCAAGCTACAATTTAAAATACACTTATTATTTCAGGATATCGAGTACATACTATAATAGGGTACAGTTTTACTAATATCTAACATTTACTAGAGGTATGATTAATCAGTGCCTAAAGGCCAGAATTTGACAATCTCTAATTCAGGGGTCTCGGGGGCAAGTATCTTCTTACAAGTTTAGTGTTTAAATCAAATTAAATAATGTTAGTATGAGCTCTGCAAGTATATTAGTTTTTATTATTGCGACGGCTTTTTGGGTTTTCAAGGCCATTAGCAAACTGTTTGATAATAGCCCTGAACTCCCAAACAGCTGGATTCTTTAAGAAACAGCTGGTTTTCGGAACATTTGCGGGTCGAATGCTACGTGGTCGAAAATTGTATTCTTTTTAACTTTCAAATCGCATACTGTATTTACCAATGTTATCATTCTCTTTGTGCAAATCTCTCCACTTTGTTGAAATAAAAATGTATTACTTTTGTTCACCGGTAACTAAAATCATGAGAAAAATGAAATGATCCTGCACAGAAAAAAAAAACCTGGCTTTGTCCCCATTCACATACATCTTTTCACTCATTTGCAAAATATCATCCCTGTTTCTTTATACAGCTTAATTTCCAATGGTGAAGTGGAATACTAGACAAATTAAGCTGCCGATCGTGGTGATAATATCAACTCTCAAGTGGTCGTATATAAATATTCTTTCGATACATTTTAATAATATCGCAAATGGTACATCCTTTTAAATTCAATTTGATTACCAGAAGCAAAAACCGAACGTGACATCACTGATTTGGTCAACCACACATTTGGTTTTAATTTCCTTCAAAATTAGTGACAATACCTACTGTTTATCTTCTTAGTAAAACAGTAGTTATTAAAATAAATTAGGTAATAATTATTTAATCCAATATAAACAAAATTCAATTCTACTCCGTGACCTACGAGATCGGATTTTCACTTCATTCTGTCAGTCTTCCTTTCTTTTTCTGTCAGTTCCAGCCTTCACTAACATGGACATTCACATTGATAGAACAGCCCATTAGGGAAAGGAGTGGGGGGGGGAGGCATGACCGTCTCCATTTATGTGATTTATCAAATAAACGAATCTGACAGCTTACAGGCAACTCGCATTGTAATATCACTATTAGGATTGCTCACTTTGTAATAAAAATACTTGAGAATCCCATATCGGGCGAAAAAAATTATGCTCGTTTCCAAAATCGAATATTTTGTAACTTTATTTATTTCGACTCTTTTACAAATGCGTTATAATTTACTCACCTCACTCATTTATAATTTTTTTTGTGCAACCGATTTGATAGTGCATGAGAAAAATCGGTTAAAAATTAACATTCAGGCCCTGTGCAGAAAAGTCCCAAAACGTCCCACACGCTGAAAAACGGTTGCTTTACTTTACTTTTCTGCACAGGATCTGGTTATTTCAATGTGCGCCTCTTCGGCAGTCACCTACGACTGATGTCGTAGTTTATTCAAAGCATTCTCCGTGCCTGGAGCCTGGTCATGTGCTTTGCCTCCCAGATTTTATGCTGGGGCAAGTCTATCAATTTGGATGTCTGTGTTCACTACCATATGAATATTCTCAGAGATGGTATAAAAGATCTACATTAGTTGGTCGCTGCATTCCCACCAATACTAACACTAACTGTAACAGCTGATTTAATGAGGACTTGTCTACACACACATATTACAGGGCAAGTAAATTGGATACATAGTTAAACTATTCTATAACAGTGGAATATAATTTCTTGTACACAAAATTAATTTTATGATTTAAAAATTCTCAAATAATTATAAAGTGTAAATGGGGTATTTAATGAATAACTTGTTTGTGCGCAAACGGAAAAGTCATAAGTAAACGTAATACTTTCTTCTTCTATTTTCACAACTCTTAAAGAATATTAGAATTAGCTTAAATAGTGTGTTACAATTAGATTAAATGTAAGATAAATTATTAATTTTAGAAAATTATCATCTAGAATAAAATGGAATGACAAGATATTAATTAATACATTTTTAGAAATAAACCTCTGATAGTGGAAAGAATTTAACAAGTGTAAAAGAATTAAAGTTGTACATTGCTGCCAATCATCAGTCTACGTACATGGACATATTTTAACATAAAGGGAATGTAGAAGGATTTCATACATATTAAACAGTCATATTTTACATAAGATATATAACAAAATAAAATAGAAAATGCAGACTTTTATATTCACTCTCTATAGCATAATATAATAAATATATATTTTATACATTACCCTTTTGGAAGAATTCCTTTGACATAAGAAATAAAAACAATATTGAAAAACAATATTGAAAAACAATAATTGCAATACAAACAACCCAGAGGACGTAATATTAATAAATAGATTAAATAGTTGGCTACGGAGCCTTGAATGAGTAAATGTAATAATACTGTCTTCAATACAATAATGTATATTAGCGATGAGTCGTTCCTGAGCGAGCCGCACAATTAATTGAGCTAGCTCTTTATAATGTGCCATATTCGTACGTCTCTCGGTAAACCGTACCACGGCTCTATTGAACAAGACAAATAGCACCCTTCAAATATTGATTGTTAATACATACTCAGACACGTGAATGGCGTCCGACATTTGGACTTGGACATACATACTAACTACCTAGCATCTTATTTTTCTTGTGGTACGAGACGGCATGCCGGTACAAAGAGTCGCATGATCATTGCCATGCTGGGAGAGCCGTATTGGGGGAGCCGTACCGAGTTTTCATTGCTAATACAATCTGAGCTCACAATTGAGACGTCGTTCTTTCTCTTTGTGCCGAACGAAAATACTGAACTGGTACATTTGGACTTGGACATACATTCTAACTACCTAGCATCTTATTTTTCTTGTGGTACGAGACGGCATGCCTGTACAAAGAGTCGCATGATCATTGCCATGCTGGGAGAGCCGTATTGGGGGAGCCGTACCGAGTTTTCATTGCTAATACAATCTGAGCTCACAATTGAGACGTCGTTCTTTCTCTTTGTGCCGAACGAAAATACTGAACTGGTACCGTGGCTCCCGCACTTAATAAAATGAGTTATGACCCATCGCTAATGTACACGTTATGAGGATCATTTAGTGGAATCAAAAAGTGAAATATTATGGTTTGCAAAGACATTAAAATGATTTAATTATTGTTAAAAAAAAATAAAAATTTACATGAATTATATCACCGGTTTGGGAAAGAAAATGGCAAGAATTTATGGTGAAAATATGTACAAAAAAGGGCATACTTTCAGAAAAGTTTCCAATAAAGACGATTGATTTACTTTTGGATAAAAATAAAATAATAAAGTAATAGAAATACTCAATAACAAATAAATTAAATAACTTTACATAGAGATTCAAAACAGATCAAATCTTTAGTTTGGCAAGCAAATTTATTTATAAAAGTGGCAATATTAAGCGTCAAAAAGATTTTGAAAATTAAAGTCAGCTGAACGCCATTGAGAATTAAAGAATTTATAATAATAAATTTCTTGTCTTCTTTTATACCACAAAAAAAAAGAATTCAGATCTATAGGCAGCCAATAAAATCATTTGGTTAATAATGCGCCAATAGCTTTAAAAATAAATAGTCAAAAGACTGCTCGGGCCGGGCTGCGGGATCTCATTTCTAGTTGGTCTTCCTGATGAGGAGGCAGGCCGAGGTCAGGCCGGCTGATATCTTGGACAGCTCCGAGTAGCAAACAGAGCGTCGTGCAAAATCCACTTTCTCACAGAATACCTACAAATTATTACAATTCGATTTTATTACAAAACACGATGACTTCGAATAGGCGAATTTACGAAATAATTATTTGCAGACATAGGAACATTATACAAAGCCGTCTGTCGTAGGGAACGGGTAGGTAACGCAAGGTAAGACTTGTCAAATCCAGGGCATCAGACATACTAAATCATCCACTGTGATATGATAACTAGGCTAGGTTTAGTAAGTCTATTAAAAAAGCATAATTAAGATCTTCAATCAATTTTTAGTTGGTGAATCTTATAAAATCTTAAAAAATAGCACAGATTATCGAATTATACTCAGGATTGCTTCTCACAACTAGGGAATAGTAATTTACAGAAATTCAGTAATTAAAAATCTTTCACCATACTAGAAATAAACCTCAAACATTTCATGGCCTTGCTAGATATTTAATTTATATTATGAACAAAAGTTAATTTACTGTCTAATATTTTAACAAAATCTTTAATTTGCTCGACTCTTTTTAGGTGAATGCTCTAAAGTAATCATTAAAAGTTATAGTTTTAAGTAAAGAAAATTGATTCAGTTGAAAAACCTACTTGGAAGGATTGTGGGATCTCCTCTATGGCGCGGTGTATGAGCGTGCCGTTGACGTAGAGGCAGTTGGCGGCCCATTCCTCGGGCACAGTGAGCGTAGTGTACGCGTGCGAGGCGGCGCGCTCCAGGCGACGCAGCACAGTGCGCGCGCCCTCGCCCTCGCCCACACACAGGACGTCTGGACCCGCCAGCGACACGTACTGGTTCAGCTTTCCTTCGGGCACCTGCAAATACAAAAGGGATTATATAATCATAGAAAACGATGTTAATAATAAACAACAAGACCTAGAAGTTGACGTTTCAGATCAATTATGAGTTGACACAAGACGTCTCGTAGGTGGCAACAAATCTTCTATATAAACAAAAATGTAAATGTTCGTTTGTTCAAAATCTTAAATCTCCGAAAGTTCTTCACCGATTGCTATGAATTATTATTTTTTGAATGATAAACTAATGTTTATAAGACAAGGTTTTTATGATATGTTTTAAAATAAATAATAAATAATGTGCAAGTACGGGGTGGCGCAGATGGATCGGGTGGTTTTAAAATACTTGTCAAACTGTCAATTTTAAAGGTATTGGATTGAAATAAAGTGCAAAACGTGTAGTTACAATGGAAGTTTATTAACAAACAATTGGTAAAGCTAGTTTTTAAAAATTACATCCATCAAATGCCCTCCTTCTCGAGCGACGCATTCTTGGAGTCGGTCCTTAACGTTCCGCATTGCCCGCTCAAGCACATCACCAGGAATTAATGTGATTTCGTTGTGAATTGCTGCCTTCAACTCCATGAACAAGTAACATGATAACATATTTTAATTAGTTTCTATGGAGGTGCTATATTCAGATATGTATTTTTTTTAGTTTTGGCTCTTATTTCTTCTGTCGGAGTTCTAACTGATATATGAGGATATAATTACCTTAATAGGAGTGCAGGGGAACTCCGGGAAGGTCTCAGCAAGCGCCCGCGCTCCCAGTTCGTTGCTCCAATTGGACAAGCCTACGAAAAATTCCCGACCTAAAAACGTTTTTTTGGGATTAAATTCACATGAAGAACGCTACTATGTGGTAAATTAGTTACATTTATCTTAATAAATCCGCACACCTATGTATTTCGCAAGCAAACGCAAACAAAGCAACATGTAGAGTTACGTTATTGAGAGAGCATTTTCAATAAAGAAAACAGACAGCAAAGCGGATTGTGATAAAGTATTTTTTGGAAATAATTTACTCAAAGTTTTGATGTGTTCGCAAAGTGGCCCTTCTTCCACAGGGATACCGCCAAACTTCTACGCGGAGGTTTTCAACCGCAACCAGTGGGACGAGGTTGTCGCCATTCACATCTTAGAGACTTTAAACATGGCGTCATTTGTGTCAGACATTTTGCAACAATGATGTGCTTTAGATCAGATAATGTTAGCTACAGAACTGTTTTATTGTGAGTGAGGTTGATTCGAGAATTCAATGATGATTGGTTGTGGCGCGGGTCTCGTGATTTCAGTGGCGATGTATATATACAAATTGTTTGCGATGCGATTACACAACATGAATATCAGATTCTTGCGTATCCCTGTGGAAGAAGGATCTTAAACAGATACAAGTACATTGTGGATGTTCCTGAAGTAGTCAGTTTTGATTTTAGTTTTTTTTATATTATTCGATTTACAAAAAAAATGTTTATTTATATACAAGTTCTGCTGTGTAATTATTATTACGCGTGACAGCTCTTTCACCTTCTAAAGGCATTATCAACCAAATTCTACAAATTAGTTTGATAATGCCTTCAAACAGGAGTTTTACAAATTATACAAAACGTAAAGTAAATTTATCTTAGTTTTATCTTACCCCATCGTCCCATGGGTCGGTAAGCAATCGACATAAACCGAATGCTGCAAGAGCCTGCGCAGAAAATTAAGATCGTTATAGAAAGGTAACGGTTTGCAGCGCAGTTCAGTGTGGAACTTTTCTGCGCAGGGACTTGTAGAATTTGGTTATGTCGATTTCTTACCGACCCGTGGGGTGACGGCCAACTTAAGATATCAAAATTATTTCTTGAATAATAATAATAATCAACTTCATTGGCTTGTCTGAGGTCTCGGTGTCGAATGTTCTTATGTACATAAATAGGTGACATTAGGTTTCTTTCAAATCAGTATAGATTGCACTTGCATCTTTTAACTGTTTCTGATATCCAAAGAAAGCTGAAAAAGAAAGCAGCAACCGCAATACAAAGGATCATCGCACGCGCAAATACAGATAAATAGTAATCTAAATGATGAGTAAATAACCTGTAAATAGAATATCTCCCCCATCCAGTTTTGCGTTCATCGCCAAAAGGACAATGGCGTTAATCCTCAGTTCTTTTTGGAGTATTTCGATCGTCTTTTCAACCTGTAACAAGGAGAAATAATAAAATAACATAATCAGTCAGTGAAATACAATATGTAATAATTAATAATTTAACAACTCTGCTAATTTCAGTTACCACTGTTCAATTTCACTGATATTTGAATACCTCACTGGAGTCCCAACTGTTCCCAGTTAGGGTATGTTGTGAGGCTGGAGGGAAGGAGATGGGGAGGAGGAAGGTTGAAAAGTTCCGGGCTATTCAAATCTGGTCATCAAATATATAGTATATTTGCGGCACATTCCACATGGTACATACTATCAGTATCGTCCAGTGGTATATGTTGCTTGAAACGGCTTTAGCCGTGTTTGGTGAAGAGTTTAGTGTTACTTTCCCACCATCCTCTTTCCCATCTCCTTCGCCTCTCTACTACCTTCAGCCCCACAACGTACCCTAATTGGGGATGCCATAATCCCACTGACTCCAGTTGGGACTCTAGTGCTGATAAATGTAAATAGTTATTACAGGGAATGTAAATTTAATACCATACATAAACTATGTCAATATAATTCCCTAAAGTGGGGACTGCCATGAAATATAATCCATAAAAATTTAAATTATCGTGACCTATTTAACCCTAATTAGTGTGTAATTGACAGCTAGGTACTGTGGACTGAAAAAATTCCACTTAATAGTTCATTTAACTGTTGAAATTGTGTAATGATTAACACATACATAGGGTGCTTCAATGTTTCAACGTCAGGCAAATGGGAAAAACTACTACGGCAGCCTGCTCACGGACTCAGAGAGCGGAATATATAAAGTAGAGTCACTGTGGTTCGCTACGTTTGGTGACATAGCAGGGGTGAGGATTGTCTAAGTCCTGGCTGCTGTGTGGCGGGCCGATTTGGAAAGACTGGTTGAGGGAGATCTTTTTATCTGCTGGGATTTGAACCCGCTACCCCCAGCTTGCTCGTCGAGAGCCTTACCCCTCGACCACCGGAGGCCGTCGTGCAAAGGAGTGTGTGCTGAGACAGAGTTGTGTGGCAGTCTGTCATCTTTCTACCCCTCTGGAGAAACTGCTAGATGTTTATTTATTAGTTACTTATTAAAAACATAGTCTATATTTTGCTATGCGTATTCATCGCACCAATGAGAGCTTCCGGCTGTTTTATTGAGACAGTAACTACCCCTGAGGGAGTTAAAGGCACAATGTGTTTCATAGTAAAATTACAAAATTTAACTCGTCAACCAGCTGATTCTATTACCGTAATCGTACAACTAGGTTTGAGAAGTTTTGAACGCATTTCAATACTGTCCATGAAAATTCCTAAGTAAAACGTTGACATTGTAGATGCATGTCAATTGTTTAAAATATAATTTAAAATAATTATATTTAGCTTTGAGATATTTACAAAATATTACCCATCTTCTATGGGTTAAATACTTACCGTATATTTTGCAATGGTAATTTTTATCCTTTTTTGCACTTTTCTGTATGTTCCAAATCTAATATGTTAGATACCATAAATTGGTATCTAACATATAATATAGATTTGGAACATACAGAAAAATATGTATGTTTTTTTGTATTAAAAAAAAAAATTTATGTTAGATACCATAAATTGGTTTGTGTGTTCATATAAAGGATGGTAAAAAACATTTTTCCCATTTTTCAAGTTTAATTATTTTGTTTCAAATCATATTACTGCAATGAACATAGCTTTGTATTGTCATATATTAAAAGTTTAATTTATTTACAAATTATGTTATTTTTATGCAAAATGCTATATCTCAAAACTTGTTTTTGTCAGTTAACATGTTCTACATCCGAGCAGCTCAATTAATATAAAATTAATGCAAGAAACCAATCTACACATAAAATATGTGCAAAATAAACTAAGATTCGCAGTGCCACGAGTGCCGCACCGACCTATATAAGGTATCAAAGGTAGGAATTAAATATGCAAATGACCACATGTCATATTCATCTTGCCTTCATTCGACATCATGTAACATGTATGTGCAATGCTCATTCAAGGGATGACTCGACTGTATTAGTGTAAATGACCACATGTCATATTCATCTTGCCTTCATTCGACATCATGTAACATGTATGTGCAATGCTCATTCAAGGGATGACTCGTCTGTATTAGTGTAAATGACCACATGTCATATTCATCTTGCCTTCAAGTGCGTCATTTCACTTCAAGTGCGCTTTACTATAACAAACTTAAAAAACGGTCATATAGTATTAGTGGTCATGTTATTAAAATTATTCCTACAGTGTGCCTTACCCAATACAGATCTAATATTATAACACCAAATACACTGTTTATACAAAGTGATGACAAAACTTAGAATAACAATAACAGCAGGACAGGACAAAACAAGAATACTAAAACATAATATAAAACAGGAGGCAGTTTGTGCTCAGAAATGAGAATCTTCTGAGCACCACATCTCTCAATCCAAATATCTGGCGAGGTCGGTAGTAATACTAACGTATTTTAAATTTCCTTATATTTCGTACTGTATGTAGGCAAACTTGTATTACTCCTACAAGTAATAATAACAATATATTTAATGATATAATATTGATGTATCAACTCCTCAGGCTAATTAGTTCGGTTTTGGGAAAAAACAGCTATTATCCGTAGAGTCAATTTGTTCGCTTTTTAGAACAGTGCATATGGTCTCATAGAAATAGTTGTCTCCCTTACCGTCATAGTTAGAAATATGAACTAAACGGTGTTAGAAAGAGAAAGCACCAAGCTTTATATTCGAATATAGAAGTTACGCACACAATAATTAATATGTACTCTATGAACCCAAAAGTTCCGACCGAAATTGAGATTTTTTTTTATATAACGATAAAAAAGTGAGGTGGCAGTAATGTTTATAATACATTCGTCTAATAAAATGTGACTTTTTTTTACATTACCGGTAATTTTAATTTAGTGATTAGGCATAAAACATAAGGTGACCCATTTTTATAACTTATTTACGTTTGATTTCTAAATTTTAATATTCCAAAAACTACATGTTTATTTTTAATAATAAAATTTGAAAGCGTGTTTTATCACCTTTTAAAACCAGTTTTTAGTTTTCGGATACATTCACAAATATCCCATTTATTTGGATATTATTGAGAAGCGGAAATACACACATTTTCCGACAGTATCTTTAAGAAATATAACGGTTAATGCCAGAAGCCTGAAGAGTTAATCTACATTTTGATCTAATACTACCAAAGTTATTTATTATTGACATTTTTCAACAATATTTCCACTGTGTAAAACAGTGAAAACTTGAAACTAATGCATAAAGGTAGAAACATACTGTAGTACTAGCTTTATGTTTCTCCAATAACATTAGAAAATAATAATGCAATCCTTGCAATGCAACCGCCAAAATGATTGTCGACAGACAATAGGACAAGGCAGCGAATATAATAATACATATCGAACAGCCTGTGAGAATTGGGTCATCCCAGATGTGACCTACATAATAAAAATATCGCCAAACAAAGCTTCCTGATTCGTATGTATGTCAGCGCAGTCTGCTGAAATGAGTAAGTATAATGTAATAGACGAAGAGTTGGTGAAGTTGAACTCACGTCAGTCTGACGATCAGGTCTCTGTCCCCTGGCCATCAGGGCCGTCCCGTTGAGGACGAAGGCTGTGTGGCCTATGAAGGCGCTGTCGGGACATATGCCGGCAGGGGCTTCCACAACCTCGATGTCCAGTTCCCTCAGAAGCCGGATCAGGGACTCGTGTTGGCGTCGCGCCTCGACCACGCATACGTAATCGTATTTACTCAGAGCGGGGCCCAGCCGGGCGACAACGACGTGAGTTACCACTTGTTCCATCGCGGCGGCTCTACACACAGACACACAGTGGAAATGTCGACGGTTTGTGATACAAATTGGACAGACGTCAATTCAGAACGCACCCAGATTCCAATAATTGTCTATTTACCCATAACAAATAATCTCCTCAACGCTAGAATCTGCCAATAACAGAAAATACAGTGCGCTTGCGCAATGCGCAGTCTTGAAGTGTTGCAAGCCTTGAAGTGCCTTGAAGCCTCTCTAAAATAATCCACTTTTTTGGGATTCGCAAGTACAAGTACCTACCTAAATATTCCTGATTTAGCCTGTCGTCCCACGTATCGGAATCGAAGACATTTTCCCAACGGCGTGTGGTTTCCTCCTTCACAGCATAAATGAACTATCTTCACCGCACACTAATCCAGACCCTCCAATGCCCCTGCATACGGGGTTAGCAAGCAGTATGCAAGTACCTACATAGTTAGTATAATAATCGGTACAAAGACCATTGTGGGATTTTTCTCCCGTTACCGAGCCAGTACCAGTCGGTGGGACAGCGGGCTTAGTCAACCTAAAAAAGTCTATTTTTCATTTCAATTAATGTATTGTATTTAAAATTTATATATTATCAGGGGGTGTTGTGAATTATGACGCAGTCAAAGCAAAACAAGTTAAAATTACTTTTAAGGGGGAGCTGTTTGTGCAGTATAATAATATTATTATGTATAAACATACACATAGGAACCTAATGATATATCGGAAGAGATTCAACTGCAAACATCGGGCAAATCGACAAAAAAGGGCTTAGTGACGTCATAAACCTTTCCAGAATTGTTCTTTTCAGCATATATTATTTTCTATAATATATTTTTTTTAAATACTGCATTACATTGGTTACAATATACAATAAGATATAAATTTGAGAAAACAAAATGATTTATGTGATGTTATTATGAATCTAGGTTATTTTGTTTTATTTTTATTTTTAACGATAACATAAACATTATGAAAGTTGAGTTTTAATTTAAAGTTTAATCTTTTTTTTAAATAATAAATTGATATTTTTATTTAACTTTTATATTTTCTCACAATTGATTTTTTAAGTAGTATACATTAGTCCAAGGCTGTTTATAAGCAATTTGTGTTTTTTTAAACAATACTACCCATCTAAACTAATAAATATGTTCTCGTGTGTAAAATGGGAATAGCGCCATTACAGTTTTAATTTAGGTGTTGAATATAATGAAATCCTCAGCACGGGAGATCTCAGTGAGGATATCATTTTATCTGTTTGTTACAAAAAGAGAAGATAATAAAACACTTATTATTTTTATTATTAACATAATGTATTGTAATAAGAATTTAAGACACATAAACTCCATTAATGGAGGACTGAACGCAGTTGGCGCTAACAAAAAAATGTCCAAAGAAGCGAAGTTAGCAGTCCACAATGGCGTGCTGGTACCTACCCTGATAAACCTATTATTAAAGTATCTGCGGGCCCTGTACAGTACGCCCAGCTTCTGAGAGGCCAACTTTACTCTGGCTTCGATGGAGCCCCCGTACCTGAGCTGGTCACTTATAGTTATACCAAGCATATCAATGGAAGGCCTGTTCGGAAGATTGCTTCCGTTGAAGGAGACTAGATTATCATTTGGATCCCTTTTAGACGTAATCAGACAGGATTGGGTCTTTGAAACATTAAATTCGACGAGATTATTTTGGCGTGATGGTTAGTTAGTTAGTTAGAGACATAAATGAAAAAAATAATTAATGCCGTGAGCTATGTAACGATTTTACAGGCGTTTTGCAATCATTCATTAGATATTACGTTAGTTTTTGGCCGGCAAAATTACTATTTACGATATTATTCAAAACGTTGAGAAAAAAATCACAAAAGAGTCGCCTTCATTAACCCATTCATGACGAAGGTGCCATATGGACCTCGAAAAAGTGTTGGACCTCAATTAGTCACATCATGCCGATATATTAAAATGGCGATGCGAAATTCAGTTTTATGTAGTCTACAAGCATGTACGAACACGTTTGTCTTAGAGGCGCTCAGTTCGTTTGCATGTGCCGGCGTGGACAGACGTGTATAAACGGAGTTTGAAAAAAAGTGCAAATTTTTCAAAATGTCAAAGCGAGTGAAGTAAGTAATCCAATAAACTTATGTGTAGATTTGATTTTTTTTTTCCAAAACCGTTTATGATCCGTAAAGAATGAAATTTACTAACTATTTATAGACATATTGTTACAAAAATAATCCTTATTGTATCAAAGAGAGTACTTTGAATTGAAGGTTTTGATTTTTGGCTCCATATGGACCTTTCGGCAGATCTCACTATACATAAATTGTAATTTTTCGCAGATTTCATTGTTTTTTCGTGTTTTTAGGGGTCTGACTGTTGAAGAAGTGATGTTACTGCTTGAAGAACAATCGGATACGAATTTGGAGGATGATGAGGTAGTGGATGTGGATGTGTATGTGGAGCCGCCAAATGAGAGTGATTTGTCCGGAGCAGATTCAGCTTATGAAGATGACGGTGGAATAATTGCCAATATTTCTCGAGCGCAATTGTTTTCTAATTGCCAAATCGTAAATCGCCGTCGACACAAAAAGGGACAAGATACGCCCGATTATGATTCAGATCAAGAGAACCCTAATCTAGAGCATTTCAGAGATGAGCGTTTGGATTCAACTTTCAGTGACTTCGACATAAATTTATTCGACGCTTCAGCATCACACGGTCAAGCGTCTGCAAGCACTTCATTCGAGCCTCCTTTGAAACGATGCCGTGTTAGTACTGGAGACAGAGTGAATGATCCCGCTGAACCACCTTATCGCATTCCAAAACGTATGCCTGGTCCGAAAACTATGTTTCAATGGAAGTCTAACGATGTGACGCCAATTGTTTCTAGCATATTTCCCGAAGGAAATTATACCGACGTAGCTGCTTTATCACCGGTGGAATTATTTGAACTAAATTTTGACAACGAAATGTACGAATTCATCGTTACAGAATCCAACAAATATCAGACCAAGCAAGACCCTGAAAATAGTCATAAAGTATCACCTTTAACTGTCGGGGATATCAAAGCGTACATGGGTATACTTATAACATCGGGATTATGCCCGATTCCATCAACTCGATTGTACTGGAGCAGCTCTCGCCCTTTCTACAATAAGCAGATTGCGTCCACCATGTCTCGTGATAGATTTGAACAGATACACAAAATGATACACTTTGCTTCACCAAATCAGTTCAATAGTGCAGACCGGATGTGGAAGTTACGTCCATTTACAGATAGGCTTATTGAACGGTTTATGCGAAACTTCCACCCAGAAGAAAATTTAAGTTATGATGAATCGATGATTCCATACTATGGCCGCCATGGATGTAAGCAATACATAAAAGGCAAACCCATTTGATTCGGATATAAAGTGTGGAGCCTAAATACACCCTCCGGTTACTTGATCAATTTTGAGATCTACCAAGGCAGCAATCCCCGGATTCCAAAGGAGTATGGTGTTGTAGGCTTGAATGCTTCACCACTACTTATGTTGGTCGATCAATTGCCAGTGGAAAAGCGCGAATTGCCATATCACTTCTACTTTGATAATCTTTTTACGGGTATGCCATTGCTGTACTATTTGCATTTTTATGGATACAATGGCACAGGTACAATTCGAGACAATCGGATTCCCAGTTCATCTCCTATCCCCAAGAAGAAGGCAACAATGTCAAAATACAACAAAGGTGTGCTTTCTCGAGGACATACTGAAAGTGCGCAGACATCATTTGGCAAGACCCCCATCTACGTTACTCAATGGGTTGATAACGCTGTTTGTTCTGTAGCTTCAACAAAATACGGAAAGAATCCATTGGATCTAGCAAGCCGTTACTCACGGAAGGAGCAAAAAAAGATCAGTATACAGAGGCCATATGCAATTCATCAATATAACACGAATATGGGCGGAACTGACAGAATGGACCAAAACGTTGCATGTTATCGCATTACTGTTCGCCAACAGAAATGGTGGTGGTCCATTTTTACCTGGGCCATTGATGTAACCATTCAGAATTGCTGGCTTCTGAAGCGCAAAGCCACGGGTAATTTTAAATTGGGGCAGTTAGAATTCCGTGAAGAAATATCAAAGCATTACTGCGAGAAGTATTCTATCAAGAAATACTTCAAGGCACCCGACAAACTCACCAAAATAGGTCAAACGGCGATGCAGTATGATACCTCCGTCCCCCATTATCCTGGGCCAATACCGATAACTGAGACTAATAAGGGAGGAAAACTGTCTTGTGCATCTTGTAAAAGCAAGCAGCGCATCCGTTGCATCACATGTAAGGTCGGACTATGCGTGAAATGCTTCGAGGGCTATCACACTAAATAATGTTGTTGAAAATTACACTTTTTGAACAATAAAGATGAAAAAATGAAATTTCTGACTAGTTATTTGCCGAAAGATCCATATGGACCTCATCCTTCTCGAGGCTCCTGGGGGATGAGGAGACGATTTTTTCAAATTCCGAAAAAAACGTTCATTCTACTTTCAAAACCAACCACTCTGCGTGAATTTTCTGCGCGAAATTCGAAAAAAAAATAGTTCGTCATGAATGGGTTAATAGATTTGTTGCCAGCTTAAAATAAAATTGAATACTACGTGGATATCTAAAATGAATAATTCTTGTTTATGGTGTATGTTGTCAGTTGTCTTCGGTTGTCTTATGGTTTTCTTTTGTCTATTATACGTGTTCTCAAATTTTTGTATCTGTAATATCTGTATCTGTCGCTGTCCATAAAGTGGTATATTTTTGTCTGACAGGTTCTCTGCGTGTTCAGTGAATTTAAACAAAACAAGTTTCTAAAGGTAATGAAGTTTTTTTTTAAAAGTAAATCGCATATTCATATTTTTACTGTGCATTCATTAAATGTTTGCGTAAAATAAAATGTGATTTTTATTGCGTTCATTTGGTTTTTTCTCTGCCACACCTGCAGTATGTTTCGTTTCATTTCATCAGATTATTGAATACGCGTGTGCGAATAACAATTTTGAGGTCATGTTTTTCTAAAATATATGCGGCAATATAATATAATAGCATTTGCATAACTTAACAGTGAAATCGCCGGAGGAATCGCCTTTACAAATATATCGATACAAAATACATGATATGATTATTATTTCGTTTTCAAGTGGTTTATTTGAACGGCACTTTTTCTCAAATTTCGTCCGACATTTTAACTATTGTTATTTGTTTTCTATTGCTTTGAAGGTTAAAACAAATAATAAAGCGACAATTCTCACTGCAGTAATTGTTATTCAAAGCAAGTACACGTCACTCTTTAAGGCGCCAAACAAACAAGTTGTGACGCACGATTCCTGTGATATTTCTCTTTTATTTTCACATTTACTTAAGTTTGCTGTATTTTCAGATATTTTTACAAATTTATCACAATATTTGGAACTACAAGTTCCACATTTTAATTTTTTTTTTTAAATTTAATTTGGGTTAAATGATAACGTTCATTTCTGTTTTTAATATTTCAATATTTTTGAAATCGACAATTCATGGTGGAATCCATTATAATGTATACTGAAACAATTTTTAAATTTTTCCACATATTATATTTTTTCACTGTTCATTGCATTTCATTACATTTATTTTAATTTCATTACATATCAGTACTAATCTAGTCTCACATAATATATTACTATTTCCCAATCGAAATATACGGTGAAATAGCCCGAGCCTATAATTTATAATTTCAATCTATTTTTCTCAACTGTTATTGTCCTGTACTAACTCAAGGTGGTGGTCACCTTCTGTTTGACATTGAGTTAAATCAGTATGCAATATGTGTCCAATCGATTTCTTTTGTAAAACACTGACGCAGTAGCCGCTGAATAATTTCATCACTTTAGTAGCATTTCTGTAAGCTAGCAAACATCTTGACTGCATGTGTTAAGAAAATTATAAAAACATTCTTTTCAATTCGAGACGAGCGATAATGTACTGATCTATAATTTATTTTATATGATGATTATTTTTATTGTATACTTGAAATGTTTAATATTTTATGATTCTGTGCAAACAATACTTCTCACTTTTCATGTTGGCAAATAAATAAGTAATAATATAAGCGACACGTCATTTTATTACCCAGTGAACATTATCTTGCGACATTGTTTTATTTATGTATGCATATTGTAAACAGTTCGAGGCCCGTAAAATGTTAACCGTTGATTGAGTTGTGCACTTTAATTTTATGTTTAATTGTTTTAGATAAAGAATGAAAACTTTACTCTGGTTGGGGGCCGTTGTGTACATTCTGCACGTAGCTACCGCACCGCCGGTGACTCAGAAGAAACCAGACGATGAAACTCCGCCAGAGGGTGAAGGGGATTCTGCAAACCCTGTAAGTTTAAATTGTTGATTTATCTGTAGAACAGACTCAGCGTGCCTACATTGTGTCTGCATTAGAGTTGACAATCAGTCTGTTAACAATGTCACTATTCTTAAACTGCTAGACCTATATAATATGAATGAATAGTATTTTGAAAACAAGTATTTTACAAATTCTTTGATTTGAGACTTCACCAGCACAGATGGGTTAGTTAGAACTGAGCTGATTTGATCATTTATCAGCTTGGGATGCTTCAAAAGGTGTTGGTAGGAGGAATTCACATTTTCAGGTTATTTGTAACCTGGGAATGTGTGTCTTTGTTCGAAAATATAAGAAAGATGAGATATTTTTACTTCCGGCAATCGTAGCTTCCGAACTACATAATATATTATATTCAGGAGATATTGTTTGTCTGCCTCTCTTTCTTTTACTTTTTAAGTAAAGGAAAGAGAGGAATGTAGTGTGAGTCCATCCCTCCTGCAAGGAGGGAGGTGGATGCAATTGAGGGATGGGTTGAGAATCCAGCTGGAGAGGTCAAAGGGTCCCTCAACCAGCCTCTCCCGATCCAGCCCGCCATACAGCTGGTAGGCAGATGCAACAGCCGTCAAGACCTGGATACCCCCGCTAAGTGACGGCCGTAGCTTCCACGCAGGGTGACCTATGGCAGGGGTGTTGGTAATCTTATGAATGTTTCCTGTAGTATTAACATTAACTTACCTCTCATGCGCAGGAACAGTATGTTGAATATCACCGCTATCTCTCCCAAGTTGTCGAAGCCTTGGAAACTGACGCAGAATTCAGGGATAAATTGCAGAAAGCCGAAGAACTTGAAATAAGGGTAAGTGAATTATTTATCTAACTACATTTATTGAACATGCTTTATCTGAGTATGAATTTAGATAATACTTAACTTAATGAGAAAAAGGCACCAATAAATTCGATGACTGTTATAGCCCTTCTTTCACGCAAGTGTCCGATTCTCATGTTGTAGGATCACCGCGGTCAACTTGTCGCGCACAGTCTGTTCACGTCGCTATTGAAATCCCGAGAACTGCTTCACCACGAAGTTTCGAGACGTCAAAACTAGAAGGCTTTCATAACCTCACTCACAACCAAACAGTTGCTGTAGCTCTCATCTTTATATCCAGTCATTCTTTGACTTTTTGTTCCTAATAAAGTTTATTGTTCCTCGCCCGCTGGTCATAGGAGACTAGCGTCGCCAACGAGTTTACAAAAAAACGGTAAAGTGTGCAGATAGATGTATGGCAGAAGTTGCAAAGATACTTGAACCGTCGAGTTTTGGATACTTGCATATCCGTGGAAGAAGGCCTAATCCGCCCATGTTGAAAATTGACCAACCTGCTAAAGAATACCTAATAACGAAATTACATACTTGTGGTTTTTATACCATCACCATCACGGAGGAAACGGTTAATATGCGTTATCTCAATTTGAGTTGGATGATACTTGTTATAATGAAAAAGCTAAGCATGTAATATACATTAATAGAGTTATTAATAGAAGTATAAATGTCTTTGATGATCGTCCTCTTCCTTCTCGTACGTCATTTGTGAAAATTAAAAAGAGATACTAGAACGATGGGTGGGATACCATAACCTTCTATCTAACTATTCGTCACTTTGGTTTGACAAGGTTGCAACTGAACATTACCTTATTCTGAGTTATGGGCTTCCAAACATTACAATGTCAATTTCTCATATGTCGTTAACAATTGCTAAATTTATGGTTTGAACTAATATACATAGTATTTTAGTTCTTCATTATACGTATACTTTAGATTCTAGAACATACCTACTTGTGAAGTTAGAACCTTGTTCGACCAGCAAGGGGACAATATCTCATTTTTCAAGGTTCTAACATTCTTTAGAATCTTGTTCAACTGACATTTTGTTCCTAACTGACAGTTGGAAACAAAGTTTGTTTGGATTCAATGGTGTGTTGCCTTTTTGCTTACATAGTTTTTGTGTCTTTATTTTCATTTTTATTAACCCTTCAGGTCTATGGGAAACTGTTGCAACGTGCATTGAGAAGCATCACCCTTCAAAATGATTCTCAACTTAAATAATGAACTAGTTATTCGATTTTTTTATTTATTTTGCAAATCGAAATTGCATTCCACGTTTTAACGCTCTTTTCAATTTATAAGTTTGTAGTTTTATTTGAATTAACTTTCAAAATAAAAATAAAATCGATTATTTTTTGGCATGGAATGCATTATCATATATTACATTGATTTATATGGGAAAAATTGTTTCGCTTAACGAGTGTTTCACATAATAAGCAAGATTCTGGAATGAATTATTCTCGTTATGAGAGGTTCACTGTATGTGTTTTTTTTTTCGTTATCAGTAATTTTAGTTTGGTGTTTAGACGAAAAACCTAAGAGGAACTATTTTTCAAATGTTTTGTTTAAAAATTTGATATTTCAATAATTATATATTTATTTCTTATAATAAAATTTGAAAGTGTAATTTTATCTCCTTTCAAAAACAGTTTTTTTTAGTTTTCAGATATGTTCCCAAATATTTATATTTATTTGGATTTTCACAACACAAATTCTCCCACTTTCTGACTTCTTTAAGAAATATAACGGTCGAGGCCTGAAGTGTTAATAATAATGAAACTGAATGAATTCCGGCACATTACTAACTTCGTTAATACTCAACAGAATGACTTCAACTTTATTTTTATTTGGATTTTCACAACACAAATTCTCCCACTTTCTGACTTCTTTAAGAAATATAACGGTCAATATGTGAGAGGCCTCAAGGGTTAATAATAATGAAACTGAATGAATTCTGGCACATTACTAACTTCGTTAATACTCATCAGAATGACTTCAACATTATTTTGGATGTAGATATGAGCTAAAGAAACAGTTTCTGTACAAATTGTCAGTTAAAACCTTGTCAACCCATAGAATTGCATTCATTCTGCTCTGACCAATAATGTGAATTCTCTGATACAATGTGATACAGCCATGTCATGGCTCGTAGATTTTCTGACGGCTCTGAAATGAAGATTAATTTTAACTTTTATATCACTATCAATATACGTAGATGAACTAAATATTTTTATAAAGCTTATGACTTTGTATTTGGGTTATTTTATTTCTGTTGTCAAGCTATTAAATCTTAATGATTGTTTCTAACCCAGCGCTGTCAACAGAAAGTATTTATCTATAGTAAAAGGAAAAACAAATCTGCCACAGTTGGGTATTTTGACAAAATATGAATACCGTTAACAATGTTTGGAAGATTTAAATTTTTTTTTTCTGATTATTGTTGTCGTACTAAAAATATGTAATTTTAATATTTTCGTTCATAATTAATGTTTTAAAAAATTATCTAAAACGGTTCAAACTGACTACAACGTCATTATGATGTAGAAAACGACACTGGCTGGTAAGACGGCTGTCACCAAAGTTGCGCAGCGTGACGTCAACACCGCCATATTAACGAATAAAAACGAACATGTCGTTTTGGCGGCAAATCGAAAATGACACATTTTAAATCGTTTCTGGTAAATTTATTTGTGAACAAAAAAATAAAATATAAATATCTTCATTATCATAATTATTTTCCAGAATACAATAAAAACGATGAAACTATTTTTGTGATTTATATTATGTCGATGGCTTAACGCCAATATCTACATTTCTCCACTAAAGAAAACCCAAATTTGTATGTGCAAAAAGATGGAATTTCTAAGTCACACCATTACACAAATTTCATTGCATTAAAATAAAATTTTCTGAGAGAAAATAATGGTTTATGGAGATACAATATCTTAGCTTTAAACCATGGATATGTTATATAATACTTATCTTAGTATGCATTTATGTGATTTACAGTCAGGAAGAATTGCACGAGAGTTGGACTTTGTGAACCACAATGTTCGAAACAAACTGGATGAGCTAAAGCGTCAAGAACTGGAAAGGCTACGGCACTTGGCCACAAAGCAGTTTGAGCTGCAGAATGAGCTGGACACGGAGCACGCCAAGGTCAGCATTCAGGTGGAGCATCTCGACCACAATAACCCGCACACTTTCGAAATTGAGGATCTGAAGAAACTCATCATCAAGACCAGCGAGGACTTGGCAGAAGCTGATAAGAAGAGGCGCACTGAATTTAAGGTAAAATATCTTCTTCTAGCTTTTTTTTCTCACACCGGAACAACGAATGTCCAGAATATTGCAATAAAATATTCAGGGTAGTAGATACTAGTCCTGGGCCGATCAATCATTTTGCACGACTCGGGTCGATTATGACCAACTGGCGAAACGATTGTATCAGAAGTACCCAATCAAAGACAGGTTAGAAAAAATGTCAAAGAAGGATCGATACTCCGCCACCGCGTTGATGTAGACCATATTTGTATAAATGAAGATATTTAACAAATTACCAGAACAAAACATAAACAAATTTAAACTTAAATTATGAAAATATGTGATTGTATTATTATAAAAAAATAATGCATATTTAAGGTTTGTATTAGGACATAGATAACTATGCATCTACAGGGTTTTCCAATAAGAGGTGTTATTTTGAATAGCCCGCTATTTCGGTAGATGTTACTTTTGAAGCTGTCATTTTTTATTTATTTATTTATTTATTTTTCATGTTCTCCGTAAAACGGTTATTCACCAATACATTATGGAGAAGATTACAAATTAGACAAAAAGTATAGCAAAACACATAAAAGGTCAGTTTCACTACTTTGTGACATACGTCAAAAGATAATTGTTAAACTGCCTGTAGGTTACGTTAAAAATGTCAGTGGTCAATGCAGACTCGTTGAGCAGTTCAGTCGCTCTGTTGACTGGGGCGTTCTGATAGGCAGAAGTCCTCGCTTTTGGAGCATAAAAAAAGGGTATGGGACCTTCCACGAGTATACTTGTCTGGGACATATAAGTTAATCTCTTTCAAAATAGGTGGATTATGTATAGTTCCAGAGATTATCTTAAAAAAATGTTTTCCTAAAAATATTTTTCGGCGGGCTTCTAATGTATTAAGATCGAGCATTCCTGCTAAGAATAAGGATGGATACAGGAAAGGGTAGTACATATATTCCCTCATATATAGGTAACGCATGAATCTCTTTTGTACTTTTTCTATTTCGAGAATATAGTTTTGCTCAGAAGGGGCCCAAATAATGGAGCTATATTCTAAGATACTGCGAACAAGTGCTTCATACGTTCTTCGGATTGCGATACCGTTGGTAAATGATCTTGAATTACGAAGAACAAATCCAAGCATTTTGTTGGCACGGGAGACAATATCAGATATATGGGATTTGAAAGAGAGATTTGCTTCAAAAATTACGCCAAGGTCTCGAATCTCATTTTTACGTGTTAATTCATGTTTATTAATGTGGTAGGGGAACAGGAATGTATCTTTGGACCTTGTAAATTTAACGATACTGCATTTCTGAATACTGAAGGGTAAGTTGTTCAGTTCCGACCATTTGACAAGAGAATCAAGATCTTTCTGCAGAAGAATGGAATCGATGTAACTTTTGATTGCTTTGAAAAGTTTTATATCGTCAGCAAAAAGGAGATATTTTGAGTGGTTTATAGTGTTGCCAATGTCATTGATGAATAAGAGAAAGAGAAGGGGTCCTAGATTCGATCCCTGGGGAATCCCGGAGTTAGTTTTGTATTCGTGAGAGATATGGTGTCCGTAACTGACATACTGACGACGATTGCGTAAGTAGCTAGCCACAAAAGCGAGGAAATTCTGAGAGAATTCAATGTCACTTAATTTTTTTAATAAAATTTGACATTTGACAAGTAGAAACTACGCCATTAATAAAAATGGAACGATACACTCTTCAACAACGCATTGAAATTATTAAAATTCACTTGAGTGAATCAAATGCAAATGATCTTTAGTGATGATTTCCACCTCGGTGGCTTTGTCAACAAGCAAAATTGTCGCATCTGGGGCTCGGAAAACCCAAGAGTTATTGTTGAAAAGCCTCTCTATCTTCAACGTGTGACTGTTTGGTGCGGTTTATGGTCCGGCGGAGTCATTGGACCTTACTTTTTCGAAAATGAGGCTGGAGCAATAGTTACGGTGAATGGATTGCGCTATCGAGAGATGATTAATGATTTTTCATGCCTGGAATTGGATGGTATTGATCTGGACAACGTTTACTTTCAACAAGACGGCGCTACGTTCCACACAAGCAACGAAACCATTGATCTTTTATGATTGAATATCAAAATAACACCTCTTATTGGAAAACCCTGTATTTAAAATACACCAAATAAATAAATTATGTAGACCGTGCACCTTAAGTGTCGTTCACGCAACACAAATATGGGACTGTCAATGCGGTTCCAGGTTGGAATAGCAGTGATGGCCTGTTTCAGATTTCAGGTGTGTACCATCTCTATTTCTCTGCCGTGAGAACTAGATTAGAGATGCACTTGACACACTCTTCAACATGGAATCTTTTTTGAAAAAGTGACCCGATCGATCATTAGTGGTTTGTGTCGGATCAATCACGATCGACCCAGGACTAGTAGATACTCTCAGTATCGCTCTGGTGAAAAACCACCATTAAGAATTGAAATGGCTTTAATAGAGTTTAGTGAAAAAATCTGAACAGCCAGGTTCAGGTTCTTCATTGTAATATTTAATCATTGATGTTAACGACTGAAACGAAAGATGTGAAACAGAATATATAGAAAATTATTTAATCGCTTAATCTTGAACCGAGGACCTCTTCCTTGTCGGGGAAGAGCACTTATTATTGTAACACAATTATTATTTTATGAAATATGGTTTTGCTGTCATAATAATACGTTGCCACATAATCAAGTTTTGATAACCTTGTGACCTTTCAACTTACGTAACCTTCTTATTTACTGTAGATGGCGATGTTATTTATTTATTATTATTTTCTTCAGGAATATGAAATGCAAAAGGAGTTTGAAAAGCAACAGAAGTTACAAACATTGGACGATGAACACAAAAAGGAATACGAAAAGGAAATCCACGATCAAGAGGAGAAACATAAGAAACATGAACCTGTAAAGATATTTATTTTATTTTCTTGTTTTGCTAATTTTTCATTTTGAAATTTCCACATTATGGTATTATTTCTATAAAAATAGGGTCTGCAGCATTCTTAGAGTCCTATGTAAGAAGCTGTAAAAGGGGGTGATTCGTACATAACAACATATTGATAAAGTTTGAACTGTGTTGTTACAACATTTGAAAAGAATAATATGTATTGTTCCAGTTTGTTAGTGAAATGCTCACTTTGACCCATGGTTCACCAATTGCTGTCCTTCATTTAAATAGCATGAAGATTTGATTGAATGCTTAGTTCAAGATCATTTTCACAATGAGAGCAATTAGTCCGCCCATGAGCTCTCTCGATTTGACAACATTGATGCATTTTAATGTTTTTGATTAAATATTAATTACATGTGTATTTAATACATATTTAACCTCTAGTGGTACACAAAGCCTGTGTTAAAAACCTTTCAGCACTCTTTTGGCGTAGGCATAGATACCTGCGTATCATAATATAAAAGGCTGATGAAACATTGCTTTATTTCACTTTTATTTTAAAACATTCATTTTTGAGAATTTTATAAATGACAAATAAACGTAGTCACGCAAAGGTGCCACAAGGCAGCTTGTCTGCAGGTTTTGCCACGAGGCAGCTTGTCTGCAGGTTCTGCCACATGGCAGTTTGTCTGTAGGTTCTGCCACATTGCAGCTTGTCCGCAGGTTCTGCCACAAGGCAGCTTGTCTGCAGGTTCTGCCACATGGCAGCTTGTCTGCAGGTTCTGCCAGATGGCAGTTTGTCTGCAGGTTCTGCCAGATGGCAGTTTGTCTGTAGGTTCTGCCACAATGCAGCTTGTCCGCAGGTTCTGCCACAAGGCAGCTTGTCTGCAGGTTCTGCCACATGGCAGCTTGTCTGCAGGTTCTGCCAGATGGCAGTTTGTCTGTAGGTTCTGCCACAATGCAGCTTGTCCGCAGGTTCTGCCATAAGGCAGCTTATCTGCAGGTTCTGCCACATGGCAGCTTGTCTACGGGTTCTAACAATTTTTCTTAATTTTATAAACATGATTCATAGCTATTTAGTTAAATTGAACTTCACGAAAACGCAAAATTAAATTTAACTAAAATTGTGAAATGAAAAAGATAAACTTTTGGGTCTAGACAACAGAATATCATAATGAAATAACGCTGTTTTTGTGCAGATATATTTAAATTACGCACTGTACATCCTCAGATCAAGATGAAGTAGAAGATCCATGGAGATGGCCGGTAGTGCGCTCTCAATATGTATTGACCAGTACTTAAATGAAACTGACGGTTTGTGCGATCAGCACTCGGAGTATTTGTCTTTATTGTAAGGATAAAGTTTTATTTTGGCATTGCGTTAAAATGGAATTTTAATTTAAATTTAATGGAAATTTTTGTTAGTTAAACGAAAAAATATTGATATATGGAAAAATGGAATTATATTCTTCTTCTTTTACATGTATTGTACTCAAAACTTATGGATGTTGTCTGTTAATTGAAATACCTTATTACATGTAAATTTATTTGACTTTCAATGTGTATAGTCAAATGAAATGTTTAACAGCCCTTGTCTCAGAACTCGCTGTTTTTCCGCACAAGGGCTCAATTTAATATTTTTGAACGTACATAATTATGGTAAACTTTTAAATGCAAAGAGAAAACTTGATGTTCTCTCTTTCTAATAGTTTTTATCATGTCTAACCGTAATGAAAAGAAGATATAAAGAGTTTTATTCGGTCTTGCCAGTTGGTGACGGATATAGCAAAATGTGACTCAACTTGCTTGACATTCAATGTCACAAATTCAATTGTGAAACATTTTTATTATTGCTAAGGTGAATCTAGATGATTTATACATTAATGTTTGTATGAATGTGATCAGTTTGAGAAAATGAACAACGGTGTTTACCTTGTGTGACACCTTTTGGGTTATTTAAGTGTTATGCTTTAATATCATTTAGCAAAAGCCACAAATCAAATGTGTAATGTCTCTCACTTGATAGAATGCTTCATGTATTACAACATCTAGTTGCACCACCCCGGCAGCCGCCAGCAGCTGGAGGAGGTGTGGGAGAAACAGGATCACATGGACAGCCAACAGTTTGATCCAAAGACATTTTTCATGCTTCATGGTGAGTCTCGTCACTTTTAGTCCATAATCTATTGACCTCCTTGCTTTTAAAGCTCCACCACCCCGGCAGCCGAGACCAATTGCAAGAGGTGTGGAAGAAACAGGACCACATGGACACACAAGACTTTAACCTTCGGTCCTTTTTTCAAATTCACGGTAAATTATCTGTTTATTAAATAAATGACTTTTAATTTTGATTTTGTGTGTTTAAGTTTACCCAGTTTTTTTGCTGCGTAAAACACCGATAGTATTACCTTATAGTTTTAACGCTTGCAGTGTTTGTGGCCCTTTTCATGTTAATGTGTTTGGTTGTTAATTTAAATGTGAAGACAATTATTTTGGGTTTTTTCCATTCAAAACATAAAATTCCAATTTAGATTTAGATTTTCACAACCAAAAATATTATCGCCCATTTCATCCTTCATTGCACTTTGTCCTTCTTTAAACAACGTTTCTAACAGTGTTACAGTGTTCATCATCGGGGCAGATGTGAATCGTCTGCCCCGATGATAAAGTTGACTAAAGGAGGATACGCAACACGGATTACCCAAAATTCAATCACAATCATTTAGTTCATGCACGTCACTTGAGTCAACGTTTTTAACCTTATGATAAAAACACTCACTTTATGTATATTCTTTTTGTAGTTGAATGCATGTGTGCAATATCAAGGATTAGAAACATAAAAAAGCACTTTGTTTTTATTTTATTAACAAATGTTTGTATATACATTTAATAAATTAACTCTAAAACTTAAAACTATAATTACCTTAGAATATTATAACTTAGATAGGCAATTAATTTCAAATTTAGGCAGAAGAATGATACCATAAGAAACTAGTTAATCTAACTACATAATGTGAATTCTTGATCGATCGTTCTTGAATAATCATTTTCACGCATTTACTTCTTCCAGTCCTGAATTAATTTCACACAAAACTCAAAAATAGATTGCATCGATCGTTCCTCTATGTATTGTTTTACTGCATTTATTTTTTAAAACATACAAAACCATATTTCGTAGCAAAATGCTTGGTTTTGATTAACGGTACTCGTAAACAAAAAGCGGAACATTAAAAAGTTTTTACACTATTTGTCGTTATGTCATTCAAACACGGATTTAACGTTGAAAGGAGAATCCTGCCACGCTGGTAAAGGGTCAAAAAAGAGGATCTCCGTGTTGTTTTGCATCCAGAGATGGGACCTTGTCATTGGCTTTATCAAATTGCTCATATGTCTATAATTTGTTTGTAATTTCCGTTTCCGGTTTTGAAAAATCTGCTGCATCCACTTTATTATTCAAGCAAGCCTAACTTTGACTAGATGGCTAACTTTCACTAGGTGGCTAGTAACTGACAGCTTTTCAATAATACGGTACCTACCTGCCCAAAAAAAGAATTGTCATTGAGATAGTGACGTTTCTTTGAACTATTTGTATAATTCCATATTTGAAATATTATAAAATATTATATATATGGTTTACAATTAAGTAGGTAGATATTTAAGTAGTTTTATGATTTCAGAGGAAATTTTGGTTTTGATTTATTATATTACACACATAATAGGAAATTAGAAACTTATTTTTTAAAGTGAGTTAGAACTAGTAAGGTAGTAACACTTATTTGTTTTATGGTTATTTCAGATGTGGATGGAAATGGTGTGTGGGATCAGGTGGAAGTCAAAGCCCTCTTTGTCAAGGAACTAGACAAACTGTACAACAGCGGACTGCCTGAAGATGACATCAGAGAGAGGCAAGAGGAGATGGAGAGGATGAGAGAACATGTCTTCAGAGAATCTGATACCAACCGCGACGGCTTCATCAGCTACGAAGAGTTCCTAACTGAATCACGCCGGGAGGAGTTTGACAAGGACGAAGGGTGGAAGGGATTGGACGAACAACAAGTCTACACCCCGGAGGAATATCAGGAGTTTGAGAGGAAACGACTTGAGGAAGTTCACAGGATGGTTCAACAGGGTCTTGTGAGTACACTCAAATATGTATTAATTTATTACCTCATGATTATTCCCTTCTTCAACGGGGAATTTGATTTGCTACCTCTACCTGTGTATAGTAGGAACCTCCTGTAGATGTATGGTGGTAGTCACCAAGATACTTGAATCTCCAGTATCGGATACTTGCTTATCCCTGTTGTTCGGACTTATTTAGAAAGGATATTGTGTCTAAAGTAATGTTCATGTGGTTTGCAGATCCCCCCTCAACCAAACTACCAGGGCCAACAGTTCCATGTGAGTATTTATGAATGTTGTAGTTTTACAATAAGTAAATAAATGCCAGTAAAAGGTTAATGTGTAGACACCTCACAAGAGCGCTTCTGCCTGTACAGTGTAAAGACAGGGGAACTATGTCGCCAACCGGTTGGCACTTGTGAGGTGGGTTAAGTTAGGGGTTGTAGGAAGGGATTTACATATTAATGCGTGTCTTGTATACACAAAAACAAGTCGAAGAAATGACCCGTTCTCATAAAGTCAACATTAACTATGAACGGGTGTTCTGCTCGTGTCCGTCAGTGATTAATGCTGCTAGCTCCTTAGAGCAGGCAATCATACAGACCGCTCTCCTTTGCATAGAATCAAGTAGGTTTATCAAGTATTGTGGGGCTCCAGCACAGAGGTGGCTCCCAAATTCAATTGTTGGGCTTACTTGGGATTTGTATAGGGTTAGCAGCTGGTCACTATGTGTACTACATTGCTACTGTTAAAGTCTACATTATATCAACTTCAATTGGACTATGTCGCTCATTCCAGTGCAGAGATAATGCCAACTTATTACTGTTAAAAAAACTACATTATATTGACTACTTATTTGACTGAGTACCTCATTCTAGTGCAGAGATAAGTCTTTCTCGGGCGTACCCGACTTCTTCTACCATTCAAACCACTCTCTCAACAACTCCTGGCACTAATAAGAACAAACTTCGAAATCGGTCTAATATATTTTGAGTCTATATGACACAAATACGAACATTGCCTTTTATTTATGTAGATAAAAATACATCACCTTGGTAAATAATTATGAATTAATTACACTTATTGTAGGTTTTAACTTAGTTTTTTTTATTATTATTTAAAGCCTCAAGCGGGATATCAACAACCCCAGTTCCATGACCAGCAGCAGTATCCACAACAGTATCATCCTAACGCTATTCCTCAAAACTACAACCCTCAAGGACAGGGGCACCCTCAACAAGGTCAGATGTATCCTCAGCAAGGACAGATGCATCCTCAACAGGGACAGATGTATCCACAAGCTGGTCAGATGCACCCACAACAGGGACAAATGCACCCACAACAGGGTCAAATGCACCCACAACAGGGACAAATGCACCCACAACAGGGTCAAATACACCCACAGCAAGGTCAGATGCCCCAACAGGGACAGGTGCCCCAACAGGGACAAGCTCAGCAGCCACGAGTCCAAGCCCAGCAGCCACAAGCCCAAGCCCAGCAGCCACAAGCCCAAGCTCAACAGCCGCAAGCCCAAGCTCCCCAACCTCAAGTTCAACAGCCCCAAGCACAGGTTCAGCAACCACAGGCTCAGGTCCAGCAGCCTCAAGTACAAGCACAGCATGTTCAAAGCAACGAACAGACACAGCAGAAGCCCAACATTCCAAACCAACAGCCCAACGCCCAGCCATCTCAAGGCAATGCCCCGCCTGATCAAGTTCACGTGTAAAAACATATTTCGCCCAGTTTTCACAGTGAGAAAATCCTACATGTGATATCCATTTTGTTTAACAACATGATAACGGCATTAAGTTCTCTTCCATGTTCTACAAAATGCTGTTATTTTTATACAAATTCTTGTGAACTTTTATTTAATTTGTATCCTTGTACACATTTCAATCACAAGTATTCCAGCACTTTAAAACGGTTTCTATATAATAGAGACATAGTCATGGAGTAGCTTAATACATATTAAAACAGTGAAGCCTCAAAATTAAAATATTCTCTTTGTTAATTGTAAAAGAAAATATGTCTGCCACTGCCAATACATAACTGGATATGTAATTGTAACTCCAAACATTCAATTTTGGTTATTTATGTATAGATGTCAAATAAAACACTAATATTAGAATTTGCGAACCGCTGTTCAATCTTCGATTCTGGTAAAATGAGAAGACAATAATAATTATGATCAAACTGTATGTTGCTTATCATAATTTTGATGACAACTTGAAAAACTTGTTAGTCTTGATAATATATAAGTTCTAGGTTTCACTGTAAGTGCCAAGCATTTTTTAAGACTTAACTAGAAAAAATATTAGAATCACATACTTACTTACTTACATGTAATAAATGTTGGTAAAATTGCTGAAGTTTGCCTCATTCAAATGCTTAAAAATATCATGAAAGTAACTAACCATTTAAACGGCACCGCACGCAGGGGTAGACAGAGAGGATGTACCGCCAAACAACTCGGTCTTGGCACTCACTCCTAGCCTCATTCACATTCATACATTGTCTCAACCGTTTTCCTTATACTGTTGTTGAAAAATCTGTTCTTGAAATGATAAAGAGCATAAGTTTAAAATGAGGCGTTCTTTGGCAAATTGCCTTACATTTTCAAGTTAATTAGTCTTCAATTGTTCTGTTATAAATCCTCAACTATAACTCTTGGTCCATCCACGAGCAGCTGGAAATTCAAATTTTTAAAATAATTTATTATATTTGTATTTTTATTATGTATTAGAATATATCACGGGGTAATTACTACAACTAGGTAAAGTATAATAAAACCAATATTTTAATTTTTTTATTTCTTTATTACTAACAACCTAATTATTAACAAGTCATTGTAAATAGGTATTAATGATATAAATGGAAAATTTTTCTATGAATACCACTTGCCAAAATGTACAGTCTGAACATGATTATCCGAAACTGGTCAGAACGAAATAAAAAAGGAATAAAGTTTTAAAAAATTGGTTTTATTGTACTTTATTAAAAAGTTGTAGGTTGTATCAAAAAAACACAAATTTATAATCTGAACGGATTTAAAAATATATCATTTGAAATGGGAAGTGTATGTCACAAATTGGTTTTTAAATTTAATACTTGCGTTGAAGATTTCCAAAATTTCAGTAAGTATATTAAATTTATGGTTATGTACGACGGTATACATAGTTTTTTTAAAATGGTTACAATTTTTTCTCCCTTTAAAAAAATAGTAGCTGACGAGATATTTTTTATCTTTTCTACAATGTAAAACTCGGACAGCTTCAAGCAGTCAACATTAATAGCTTCAAGTTGTGACTGCATAGCAATCTGCAGTTTTCAGTGAAAAAATAATTTAGTTGTTTGTCGACAGCCCAAAATTTAAAATAAATTAAGTAGTTGAATTACATAAAATGTTTATGAATTACACCTCACACTTACTACATAATGTTATGTAATGTATCCGGAATCAAATTTCTGATAGTAAGATTTATTTTATTTAAAAAAAAAAAATGTTTTCACAAAAAGATGATAGAGATCTGAATTCTTTTTACTTTTACTTTATTTGATGGTTCAGACTAAACGAATTGGTGACCCTTTGACACGATAAGTTAACTGGAAACATACTTGGAACTTCCTCAAATCTCAGCTTTTAATAAATTTAGTTGATTTATTATAAGTATACATACAGATATTATAACATGTTTATTTTATTAGTTAATGCGTTCCATTAACTACTGTATTCATTCCACTGGAGTTAAATCATTTATTTTCTTATGTTGTATTTTATGTTTTTTATTTCCTGCTGTAAGAAATGTGGTGTTCAGCTTGACACCACCTGAGATTAACACTGTAGGCAGGTTTCACCGCGTAAATTGATTCCATTAAATGTTTAAATTAAACTGGTTGTCATTGTTAACCTATATGTATGCATTTGTATTTTTTATATTGTATAACTACTTTGTACATGAATACTTCTTCACGCAATAAAATTATTTCAAATTGGTCACAAATCTATTTGTTTTTATTTATAAACGGTGTTGTTATTGGATATGTGGCTATGTCTTCTGGTTCCACAATGTGTATTCCCAGGTCTCATTTCTCCTCTCCAATCCCCCTTGGTTCCTTGAAGGCCCCAAAAGGGAAGAGAGCCTCATCTCTCATCTCCTTTTCTCCTTGGTTCCCTAAAGGCCCCACGATGGAAGAGGACTTCGTCTCTCCTCTCCACTCCTCCTTGGTTCCCTATAGGCCCCGCGACGGAGGGTTCTACTCCTCCTTGGTTCCCTGAAGGCCCCTTGGCAGAAGAGTCCACTCCCCCTGGGTTCCTTGAAGGCCCCACGAGGGAAAAGGGAGTTTTCAAATGGTCCAATATGGGTATCTAGGGAAATAGAAGGTCTACTCCAGCAGAGCCCCGAATGCTGGAGTAAGGTCTAAATACTCCGAGATGCGACCCTGTTTCTCGGAGGCACCGTTCGTGACACTGTTCCCCTGATGGGTTTGCCACACTACCTACGCTGATCTTGAGCACTTGATTTTTTTAAAAAACCTTTCCTGTTTTCGGCAGAATTAAAAAAACTTGAAGCCGGGTTTATTCTTTTACATTAGACGATAAACAGCCGATAGGAAGTAACCATATATCGATTTGTTCAAATTTGATCTAAAAAATTCCAACCTCGGACTCGATTTATTCGAAAATGTGAGCTCAAATCAAAAAAGTTATACCACAAAATCGACTCCAAGTGTGATGTATATTCACCAGTTTTCTGCTTGTAGTACCACTTGTACTTGAGGAGCTGAACTTGAATCTTATCCTGCTTATAAATTTTTTTATACTAGGCTGGTTTGGGGAGACCATTTGACCTCTTCATCCCTTCGCCTTGCGCCACAGCGAGAGGCATAGATTCACACTTCCGTCACTCCCTAGATACCTAGATCCTACCCACCCCTTATACCCTTTTCCTTCCCAGAACTTTCTCACCTTCCTTGATGACATAGGCCGTGAGGGAAATTATGTTCCTTAGTGCCTCCTGCATAGATTTAAAAAGGCTTATATAAATATATATTGTCAGTCATTGTATTGCCCATCATTGTATTGCCCATCATTATATTATCAACCATTATATTTCCTATCATTGTAATAATGCCTATCAATTATTGCCTATCATTTAATTGTCTATCATTGCATTCCCTAATATTATATTGCCTATCATTATATTGCCCATCATCATATTGTTTTTCATTATTTTGCCTATCATTATATTGCCAGTCATTGTATTGTCCATTTTATTGTCTATCGTTATTTTTCCCAATATTATATGGCCTATCAATATATTTTCAATCATTATATTGCCTATCAATATATTGCCAATCATTATATTTCCTATCATTGTATTCCCTAATATTATATTGTATATCATTATATTGCCAATCATTGTATTGCCATCATTATATTATCAATCATCATTTTGGCTATCATTATAATATAGCCCATCATTGTATTGGATATCATTAAACTGCTTATCATTGTATTGCCTAATATTATATTTCCAATCATTATATATTACCCGTCATGATATTATATATCATTATATTGCCTATCATTGTGTTGTTTGTTGAAAAGGAGTAGGTACACACTTAATACTTACCCATTTTCCAAACATATAATTTTTCGTTTTAGCCAGTCCGTTCCACCCATATTTCGTATTATTATTATTAGTAAGTTCGCCGATGTTTTATCGCTGCCTACCTTGTATGAGATACGAACTCCCTGTTACTATCGCTGCCTACCTTGCATGAGATACGAACTCCCTGTTACTCGGAGCAGAAGTTTACAGATTTTATTTTATTTATTTACTTTAGTCAGGGCTTCTGAATGTATGACTCGCGATCACAAAAAGGCGCTGTCAATTAAATAAGTGAACACAAATAAAAATAGGATTCCGTGAAAGAAAATGTAAGTAAATATTAGATAAAATACCTACTTATGTGAAATGTCCGAAAAGTCGAACGCCCATACAAAATTGAAAGTTTAGATTTTCAACTATCTTGTATCATATGCACATAGGTATTTTCAACATATCCTTACTAACTAACCCTCACGCCGTTTCTCTGAAAGGATAGGCAGAGAGATAGACCGCAACATAACTCTGTTTCGGCTCACACTTCTTGCTACATTCAAATTCACATGGCGTCTCATACTTAGGTACTCTTCTGTTCTTCTAACTCTTGACTTAATCTTGCCTAGGGCGTCCCCTACATTCATTTATTCGCTCTATATGTCCAAACCATCCAAGCGTTCCTTTCTGAATCTTAACGACCATTACGCTTACGTCAGCCTTGCATTCTTTTCGGATCTCCTCATTTTTAACGCGGTAATACAAAGTTTACCACACTTACGCCTCAGAAAATAATAATAATAATAGGATAACTTGTACAGCGCCGTTTACGTGAAAAATCACCTCAAGGGCGCTGTAGAATTTGTTACGAATTCCTAGTCTATCTAATTTTATCCTAGTCTATCTAATTTACAAACAGATTCAGAAAACATACATATTATTTACAAACAGGTTCAGAAAAAATACATATTATTTACAGACAGATTCAGAAAACGTACATATTATTTACAAACAGTGTCAGAAAACATAGGTACCCATTATTTACAAACAGACAGAGTACAAAAACACACTTTAATAAAAAAAGTAGACGACTTTGCACGCAGAGTACTCCATAGTAAAAATACTGGACATTAATTATACATTTGCTTTTTAACCCGCGATTACTAATGATATTACATATATTAGAAAATCAGTTGCAAGAGCAGAGTTGATATTTCTTTTAAGACTAGATAATTTAGGACTGGAGAATTTTAATAAAATTACCGTAAAATGTTTACAAAGCACAAAAAAATTAATATTTTTTTAAACATTTAGTTATTTACAATGTCGCGGATTGTGAAGATGAAAAGTTTTTGACTATGAAATGTTGGACAGGGTTATTTTAATAAATGTAATATCGATAGTAAAGGAGGGTAAAATAGTAACTGTGTCCTCTTCATGCAAAGTCCTGAAGAAGATCTCAAAGCTTAAACTTTATAATAAAGGGGTGTTTATCTCAATAACCAAAACAATACCCTAATCTTAATCAATGGTTTATGTGAAGTGACCTGCTAAGTAACCATGTTTTCTGTATCTGTTTGTACATAGTTCGACAGAGCATACGAAGTCACATTTGTACAGCGCCCTTGGGGTAATTCTTCACAAACGTCCCTACAAATTATCCAATAATTATTATTATCCTGTAAGGTTTATTGGGGCCTTCATCCAGAAGTTAAATTTAAATTAAAGCAGTAAGGAGAAAACTGCCAACAGAGCCACTAAATCGCTAGTCAATTTGTACATTGTTTCACGTAAGATGATTGCAACGGAATACATGCAAGTATCCCCAAATATCTGTTTACAACGCTGCGACTTATCTAAATATCTATATTTACATTACTATATCTACATTTCAAAGCATCTCAAAAATCTTCACTAGCTCAAATGTCCTGAAAGAATCGAGTTCAAGGTCCTGAATGGTATTTAAGTCACTTAACTGAATGACTCCGGAATCTATTCCGGAAAATACCAAATCTCGACAGTCAACCCTTAGGTCAGCAGCGTCATCAGCTATTGGATGGTTGAAAGAACCAAGGCGTACATCAGATACTAATTTCGGTGAGCGTGCTTTCGGAGTGTCACGACCTAAAGCTTGGAATAAACTGGCACATGATCCAAGAATGATTACAGACTCGACAGAATTCAGAGCTAAACTTAAATCCAATCTTTTAATACAATCATAACCATAAACAATGGTAGAAACATACACCCAAATTGCATAGATATGCTAGCCGGCAAGTCCTTACAAAAGTACCTAATGATGTTAATTATTTCATGCACTAGACGGATAAAAATGAGTATTTCTAATTTGTTAAGAATCTCCTCAAATTATTGGTAATCCGGTTAAAAACAGGATTGCAGGCATTAACGAAATTGATGAAAAGGTGCGGCAGTAAAAATCCACGCTGCAGTTAAACATCGTTCTTTGCTAAATAAGGAAAAAGCGCAGAATTAATTAATAGGTTTCCTGATAAAATTTTATTAAAATACGAATATATTCTCACGGTGTCGGAACACGTGTTCATGAAAATCCTAATATTTTCGCACTTTGTCATTATATATTATCAAGGAACACGTGCGTGAACACGTGCGTGAACACGTGCAAGTGCAGAGAAAACTGCCAACAGAGGCGACTAAATTGCTAGTCAAATACGTGTTACTAAAAGTTTGTCAGGAAACGGGGTGCAATCCCGTTTTTAACCAGATTGTCAGTATTATAAGCCTTAGTCGTAAGTCACTAGACATAAGTCTTAGATGTATGTCACTAGTTTTAAGTGGGTAATTTTTTTATGTATTATTTAATATATTTTTCGAAAACGGCGCTATATAAATTATCCAAATATTATTATTATTATTACCAAGAGGTTAAAATACTCATTTTCTCCGTGTAGTGCCCAAATAACTGCCATATATTGCAAAAATATAAATAACTATTAATAATTTCGTATTTAAACTGAAGAAGAAGTTTTTTTGTAAAAACATAATTAGATAAAGCGAAGGATATTTGCACAGCGCCCTTGAGATGATTTTTAACAAAAACTTTTACAAGATTTTTATAAAATTTCAAACTATTATTATTATTTGCATTAATGGCTGACAGAAAGTAACACAATAAGAGAACACAGAATATATTTCTAGACACAGTTGAAGATCACTGGAGCTACCAATGCCTGCACATGGCATACATCTGGACACGGCATGTCTCATCTCAAACACCGAACCAGATGTAAAGTTATGCCCCCATGACTGTACCATTAACGATATTTTTTAGATCATATTCCACGCAGTGTTTGGAAGACAAAATCTAACAGCATAAAAACTATTTCAATGGTAAAAACATTATTTCTTAATAGTAAAATAACATGTTGACTACATTTAACTAATATATATACAATAGGACACAATGTGGTCGGTACATAGAACATGAATTTAGCATTAGGGCTTTAATAATAATATTCAAAAATCTGTTTCTGAAAAAATAAGAAAATACACAAATTTAGGAAATGAGATTAAAATAATTTGGCATTCAGACTATAAAAATATTACCATTTGTTATTTCGGCTACTGGCAGTATACCTAGCTCTCTCATTCAAAATTTGTCAACGAATTTATATACAAAAATCAGTCACTTTAAATACATGTAGGATTACGAACATTTTTTAAATATTTGTATTGAGGGATCAGTAGGATTTATAGGTCCAGTTAGAAGTTCTACCGAGCCGAACCCTCTGATATGAAAATATCTGGAGTTGGTGAATTATTTTCCCATTTGATCTCTGGTGATTTGACGTGTTGTTCTTGGTGACTGGATAAATCATCAAAATGATAATTCATCACATCTTTAAAAAGTTATATAAAGTCATGGAAAGTGAGGAAACAAAAAAAAATATTAACTGGGTTATGTAGGTTAGGTTTAATTTTTTTTTCATCGTTTCTAATGACTTTATATCACTTTTTAAATGTGTGTTGAATTGTCACTGTGTTGAGTTATCATGGAACCGTTGTTCTTGTATTGTTTTGAATTTATTATGCTTATATAATGCACTTGCATAATGTGGATTGACTAGATGAACATTTGTGGAAAAGTGTGTGGAAGGGTTTAGTTTTTCCTGTGGGGAAGATTTAACCCGGACATAAACTCGGAAATAATAAAAAAATAAGGAGAGATGGAAAGGCCAAAGAAGTGAAGCTTACAGTCTCAATGGAGTGCTAGTACCTAGCCTGATGCAAGGAACTGGCACAAAAGGGATGAAAGTAGACTGAATGCTGTAGAAATGAGAACCTTGAGGCGTATGTGATCCAATTGAGCCCGCATAGGGCCGGCCCGACGGAAGTTTTGAGGTTATGCACCAGATTCTAGTTCACCAGAAAACCGGGTTTTGTTTTAGGTGGACATTATTTTATTGTTAAGAATCGAACAAGTATTTGTTTCACTTTATTGTGCCTTGTCTTCCTCGGGCGTCACCGAATTTTTCAATCATTCACTTCGTTTTCTTCGTTTATCACATTCGTCTAATGTTACCACATGTAAGTACGTCGCACGAAGTATACCACTTTGTTACTGTCAATAAAATAACTACATTATTTCACAAATTACACATTCAAAATGATATATAGTATATTTGCGGCACGTTTCGGAGTGGTAGGTACTCTCAGAATTGAAACGTTGCTTGAAATGGCTTTGGCCGTGTTTGGTGTCCCGGTACTTCCCCACCTTCCACTCCCCCATCTTGTTCCCCTCCCCACTACCTTCAGCCTTACAACACCCAATCGGGGATGCCATAGTCTCACTGTCGGACACCCGAGGACCATTTCTTACGCTTACTGTTTTAGTGTAATGGCATCATCAACGTTCGGCGTACTGTTTGTCGACCCATGACAGATGTCCTTGTCCTTGAGATATAAGGGAGAGATGAATGAAGTGTAATAAATAACTCCTTGCCTAGTACAAGCCGGTAGTTTCGTTGTAACTTCTCTATCATTTTCATAAACGACCCATGTCACAGAAAGAGAGGCTGCAACAGAGATTTCAGCTGCAGGACCATAATGGGCAGATCATAAATTGAATCACTGATTTTTAAAAGATACTTAGATGTTAGGTCCACGGAATGATTTTTTTTCTTATTTCTTTATCCCCAGATCTAAAATAACTTCTGCTGAATCCATCTGTGATATAAAATTACGTGAATGAAAAATCAGGTGATTGGACTAAGGTTCCTTTAATAATCAATATTTGTATTTTATTGTACTTGGTGCATTACTAAAACCTGTCCATAAGGGTATGATAAAAAAATAAGTGATCTTAAAAGTTTGTTAAAATATGTTGAACCATCGGCACTCAATTTGATGCTTTAGATTAAAGAAAAGTACAAATGAATTACAAACCTTTTTAAAATATCTAATATGGTAGATAATGACAGTTTTCCGGGATTATCTCAAAATATATTTTATGGACTAAAGCCCCCGAATTCGCATATTGAATTTCTACCGATTAATAACATACGAGTATTTTGAACTCTTATTACGGAATGTTTCACAGAATTTGAGCAAATCATTAAATTTCAAAGTTGATTTTCTAGTTTTGAGACGGTTCTATTTCAGTTTTGTGAAACAATTGACCGATTATGATATAATAACAGAACTTGAATAGAACCTTCGCAGAACTTGAAAAAAAATGAATTGTTCATATTTTGAGAAACAACTCGTCCTTTTAAAGTTTTTAAGTTATTACATTTGCAGAGCTTAAACGGTAAATATATGAAATTACCCTTGTACAGGGTGGGGCAAAAGTAATCACCCGATGATCTTTTGTTGTAATTTTTTTTTTATGATAAAATTTGGTAATGCTTGTTATTCCGATTAAACCGATTCATGTCTTATATATGATTTAAGATTTTCACGGCCAAAAGTATTTTTGTTATTTGTTTTTGGGGTGTTATGCCGTGTTGCGCTAACTCCTTCTTTAGCCAACGTTTCATGTCTTGTTGATTTGTGTTCTACGTTTGTTTGAAGTAAACTTCACAAATTCAAAAATTTGCAAAAGTTATAGCGTTTTCCAATGCGGTGATTACTTTTGCCTCATCCTGTAGAAAAATAATTATAAGGAAAGCCACGAAAATTATTAAAAACACATTTTGTTCGGATATTTAATGTGTAATTGGTGTGAATAAAATCACACTATATCTTTAAATGCAACATAGGCATATGCCGAGAGATTTTTTTAATATCTTAAGAGAGTCTTGTTTTATTAAATATTTTCACATTTATCGCAATTATCGTTTTTGTTAATGTTAACGCACTCCTTCTAACATTTGTATTATCCACGTTCTTCTTTTTGAGCGCTTACTATTCAATTATTGAAAACGTTCGCCGAAAGCCAAGAATTACATCACAATTCCGTGTCATATGCATTAACCTTTTGGTTAGGGTATACTCGTACTTGTACATCAGCAGGAAGCCTCTTGTGTGGGGGGCGGGTTGACAATTATGCCAATTATATATTAATATACTCTGATTAATTGTATAGCGCTGATTGTGTGAAAAATCACACGAATATGACTTTCTAGGCTCTATCTAATTATTTACAAATAGATAGAGAAAACATAAACTTACCTGACAGGTAACTTCATATATACACAACTGTTATAATAGGATGGATAGTCATAAAAATAATAAATAGGTAAACTAACTAAATAACTAACTAACCATGACGCCGTTTCCCCGCAGGGGTAGGCAGAGAGGACTGACCGCCAAACAACTCGGTCACACCACACACTTCTTGCCTCATTCACATTCATACATCCTTTAACACATACTCTTCTATTATTCTGACTCTTGACATGGCCCGACTCTAGTATCTGATTCACTTGGTCGTGCCATGTCTTCCTCGGGCGCCCCCGATCTGAAATTACTTTTCTATGGTCACTTCTTATGAAATTATGAAGAAACATTTATCAAGATTTTTATTTTTAATACATATATATATTTTTATGGCGAACAAGAATCCCAACTGAGCCAGTGAGTCTATTGCATCCCCAATTGGGGTATGTTGTGAGGATGACGAGAGAAGAGAGGAAGGTATGTGGGGAGAGGAAGGAGATGGGGAAGAGATAGTTAATAAGGAATTATCTGGCTATTCAGATCTGGTCCCCAAATGGCCAAAGCCATTTCAAGCAACGTTTCGATTCTGAATGGTTATCTTACACCAGGATTATTTATTTATTTGTAAGAAACAAACAGCTTTTACATAATATACAATGATAGATATAAATATACAAGTTAACTGAAGTCAAGCCACAGAAGTTTCTAATGCTAAAGTTCATTGGAAATTAAGTTTTAATATCTTAAAATTAATTTGGTGTTAAAGGAAGGGGAAAGGAAGAGGAAAATAGGAAGAGGATAGGAGATGCTCCCGATACATTCCATACTCTCATATTAATAATCGATCGTACGCATTATTTCATATCGATATTTCTTTAGGTTATTACCAAAAATGTCAATGCTGTAAAATTTAGTATTATATTGTGCACATAAACGAGGAATTGGGGAATTTTTTCGAATGTTTGTTCTACACGAGGTTAGATAAAATAAATCAGATTGTCGGGTTGATCTATTATTATATATTACTATTATATTATACTGAGAGTATAGTCCTCTCTGGAACATGCCGCAAATATTCAATTTATTATTTTAAATGAGTAATTTGTGAAATAAATCAAATAAAATTAAATTGCACATGCCCGGATTCGAATCCGCGACCTCCGGCTTGCTAGTCAGGAGCCTTACCCCTCGACCGTTTAGATAAAGTACCTACTATATTAAATAAAATACACGTTACGAGCATCCAATAATAGCATTGACCTAGAGTTACAAAAGTAAGTTGTGCAACATTCGAATGATTTTACTGTTTCAGACAGTCAAACAGATTTTTGTTTTATTTTATCTACTTTAATGATTATTGACGGAAAAGTTTCCAATAAAAAATTAAAAGTTTTTGGCAAAAATGTTAAAGCCAATTAAAAGATAATTAAAATTTAAAATTAATAAACCAGTTTAATATTCAAATCCAAACATAAAACATACACACACACAGTCACACACAAACACACACACTCGTAGTTATGCTGGTACTACTATTTGAAAGTGAAATATTCATACTTTTCATACTTTGGAGTAAAATAAGACCGAGGGACCACACTGGTCGTTATACTCGTATTGTAGCCAATTCGATTTCTGAGAAACGTGAGGTACGTGTCATATCTTTCATGTGTACCCACTTGGTAGGTAAATATTCAAACCAAAAAAGGTTTAATTTTTATGGATATGTGCAATATTAATCATAATGCTCAGAATTCAGTAAGGCTCACGTTATCAAATGATGTTTAAAAATGTATAAAGTTTTTGTACGCTTAGTTAACGTTGAAATCTTACCTTATATTTACTATAAAATGATTTATATATTTATTTAATACATATTGAATAAGCTCCATAATACAGGGTTTTCCAATAAGAGGTGTTATTTTGATATTCAATCGTAAAATATCAATGGTTTCGTTGCTTGTGTGGCACGCAGCGCCGTCTTGTTGAAAGTAAGCGTTGTCCAGATCAATACCATCCAATTCCGGCCATAAAAAATCATTAATCATCTCTCGATAGCGCAATCCATTCACAGTAACTGTTGCTCCAGCCTCATTTTAGAAAAAGTAAGGTCCAATGACTACGCCGGACCATAACCGCACCAAACAGTCACACGTTGAGGATAAAGAGGATTTTCAACAATAACTCTTGGGTTTTCCGAGCCCCAGATGCGACAATTTTAGTTGTTGACGAAGCCACCGAGGTGGAAATGGGCCTCATCACTCAAGATCATTTGCATTTGATTCACTCAAGTGAATTTTAATAATTTCAATGCGTTGTTGAAGCGGGTATCGTTTCATTTTTATTAATGGCGTAGTTTCTACTTTTCAAATGTCAAAAATTACAGCTTCAAAAGTAACATCTACCGAAATAGCGGGCTATTCAAAATAACACCTCTTATTGGAAAACCCTATATAAATGTTTTTCTTACTTTTCACGAGCAATAGTCGTCACAGATAATAAATATACATATTTGGTTTTATTTTGGCTAAACTACATATGTACAGACTGATAAAATATAAACTGTCTATTTCCCGAAAATAAATGAAGAAAATAATTTACACACGGAGTAAACTTACTGATATAGAATATTGCAAATCTGGTTAAATAATTCGTATTTCTTTAACGAATGAATTGACAGATTTCATAAAAAACTATCAGAGAAACACGTTTTATTAGTATGTCGGAACACGTGTTCATAAAAATTAAAATATTTTCGCATTTCGTCGTAATATTTATTATGATAAGCGCAGCTGCAAGAACACGTGTTTCGGATATATTCTGAATATGTTTTGTTGGGAAATGAAGTACCATAATTTTTTAACAGGATTTTGCAGAACTCATCAATGTTAGAAAATAACAACAACAAAAAAAACTATGAAATTAGTAACTACGCTCCGCTTAGATTTAGATATTATGAGATGACTGAAATGTGAAGATAGGTAATTAGAAACCATAAAGATTAGGTATCTACCAAAAAACTTAAATTAAAGTAGGGAGATCACGGAGTAGAAACACGACCTGCAGTAGTCATCCCATCGCAAGATGCGCGCTTAGGACTCTGGCTGAATGTCCCTGAGAAGCAGTGCCTCCGAGATACAGGGTCACCTCTCGGAGTATTTAGACCTTACCCCTCTGCACTCAAGGCTCTGCTGGGGTGGACCTTCTATTTCCATAGATACTCGTGGGACCAAAAATGAACCATTCAAATGAAAAACAACTGGGGGCCTTTTGGAAACTCTTGGACTCTTCCCTCGTTGAGCCTTCAGGGAACCCAAACAAAGAGGAACTTCCGAGTGTAAACCCTTAACGCTATACGGTCCTTCAGGGGATCTATACGCGGCATATTATCAGGGACCCTCACTGGACCTGGAAACAAACTCGAAGGAATGAGGTGAAATGAGGAGTACGCAATGTGTCCACGGCCTGGGCGCTCATGGGAAATATCCGTATACCGTCTCCGATTTAATAAACAAATGGATCAAAAATTGAGATATAAGATAGTACTAACAGAAATCTAAACGAAACATGAAACAGAACAAAAAAGAAAAATTAAAAAGAAAACGGTTGCAACTAGGTATCGAACCCAGGATCTCTTTTCTTACCGGGACGGCGTTTTAACCATTCAACCATTAGGACCTATTTAATAAACTTCATATTTGTCGATCTCATATTTCAAATTCAGAATTAACAATATTATCTTGCAACTAATTTTATCGTATATTTTTGAATGATCTTAAATTTCTAAAGAGTTGGTTTGTAACCTAGGCAGTGTCTCGGATAAATATATCCTATTTTTACCGATATGGGACATCTATTGACTTTTTCTAAAAGTCTAAATGAATATTCAATTTTATTTTGAAAAAACTTTTCTTTTAATTTTCGAAGATCGAGACGCTGTCCCCTGTAAGACAAGAGAAGTGCCGTTCGATTCCTACTTGTGACGGTTATCTTTTAATTTTCTATGGCTTGTTCTGTTTCATGTTTCGTTTAGATTTATTAGTATTGATGTATTACATTGATGGGTATAATCTTCAAAGGGTAAAAGAAAAGTTGTTCCAATAAAAATGAAATAACTAAAATATCTATACGAACACAGATAAAAAAATATCGATCCATTTTTATCTTTTACATATTTAATTTAGTCTTATATTATTTTTTTAAGGAAAGACAAATGTTTCCGGGTTACAAATAACCTGCGCAATTGTTACCTGTGTCACGATGAATGGCTTATCTAACCCTAGAACCGAACTGACTTTTTGTGTGGCGCTAAATTTATTTGTAAATATCGTTATTTATAGTAATAATCTATTCGTAGGTATCGAAACCAAAGTTAAATTTGTTTGTGTCTGACCGACATATTGTAGAATAGTTTAACTGATGAACTCTAAATATAATATAATTTAACTGATGTGACACATATGTATTATGAGTGTAGCTTAGGTATGCCAGTAGACAGCGGAAATCTAACACTGCCACGCTCGGGTGCAAACCCCGGCCGATGTTTCGGTAAGTGCAGTGGCCGCAAACTACGGCTCGGGAGCCACGTGCGGCTCTTTGGCTACTTGAGTGACGTTTTTAAAATACATTCTATGTAACTTTTTTTGTACATTAACTCTACACACTATGTTATCTTTGGGGATGGTGTGGAGAGGAAGGATTCTCTTCAAGACCCATGTTGTAGGATGGAGAAAACACAGAGGCCGGCAAATCACAGCCGAGGTGATAAACTCAAGAACAAGACGTAGACGCGACCCGTTCTCATATGACAAATGTCCACCGTATACATGTTTCCCGACTGTTCGCCAATGCCGAAGGGATCAATGACGCTAGTTCCTCGGAGCATCTTCCATTTTAATACCGGTAGATAAAGGACAGCATACCTACCTGACACCTGCACAGAGTCAAGAAAGTGTTTCAGGTATTTTGTGGCTCCGGACCGAGGTGGCTGTTAAATTCAACAGACGGGTGCACTTGCGATTTGTACAGATTCAGCAGTTATGTACTATCTGCAATATCTGCATGCCCTGTACAGTGCGCCCAGCTTCTGAGAGGCTAACTTGACTCTGGCTTCGATGGAGACCGCGTGCCTGAACTGGTCGCCTAGAGTTACTTTAAGACGAGACAATACCCTAAACTATAGACAGACTCTTAACGACGTAAGTGAAGCAGCGTGCACACAAATATGCAACGCGTGGGACTCGTGTATTGGATAGAGCTGGGGTTGAATTTGCCCTATGATGAAGTCACGTAAAAACAATATTCGAGGCGTATAGGACGTACCTACGGTCGACTTTGCCCTAGTAGGCCTAGACAATCGATCTTTCCGTGGGGTTTATTTGAATTATTTCTAATGAACGTTTTACTAAAATCTCAGTTGGTTCTGGAGGGATCCACCTGGAAGTTACTAATTCATCGCTAATTTTGAATAATGTAAGGTCCTGTTTTTATTAATCTTAAATATAAATAACTTACATCCGTAGGGATCCTTCTAGAAACATTTGAGATTTTAGTAATGCGTTCATAAGAAATTATTAAAATGTCGAGCAAACCTGCGGTTTTAGAGTCTTGTGTCGCCTTAAGCACATCAATGGAAGGCACGTTAGGAAGATTGTTACTAATGATAAGTAATTATTAAAAATATTTTTTACGTACATCTAAAATAATAATTACTGTAAGTGTGTATCAAAATAAGTCAAAATATTACTGTTAACGGTAATGGTCTCGTCCGGCGGGATGCGCTGATGCGGTTGCTCTGTACGCCTTGTATGGGTAGGCGTTTGGAATTTGTTTTTCCTTTACTGTTGAGGTTTTTCAAGATATTTTAAATAGTTCATGGTTGGCATTCCTCAGTTAATCATTTTGTAGCGAATGTTTTATTACTTGCACGTCAAACATTTCTATGTAACACGAGTGCTTAGTTTGCGCTCGTAGTTTACGCTGATCATGACAAATTGTTGTTATTTTTTAAATTATCGATAGAAGTATTAATAAGTACGTCCACGACTTCTTACACAAGTATCGTCGTATTTCCATCTACAAGCCCGAACCAGCTTTCGTTGCTGTTGTATTTTTTACGAATCTCCTCATTTGTCACACGATAATATTTGGCTTTACAACACAGGGATCTCATTTGTACAGCATTCAGCCTACTTTCGTCCTTTCTTTGCCAGTTCCATGCTCCCTGCTCACTGTCATACATCAGGATAGGTACCTTGGGATGTGCAAGGTGGTTTTATGAGTGGAAGGGGGTGCATGGACCAGATCTTCTCATTGCGTATGCTCACTGAGAAGTTTCTGGCAAAAAATCAGAAACTTTTCTGTGCCTTTGTAGATCTACAAAAGAGTACATAACATAAAACATACGACCGAGTCGACAGGAAAAAGCTATGGAAGGTGTTGTCCAAGTATGGAGTGAAAACGAATCTGACACAGGCAATTGCGTCTCTGTATGAGGGACGTGTTGCATGTGTTAGGGTGAACGGTGGTTTTAAGGGTTTGTTTGATATCACAAAAGGTGTTAAACAAGGCTGCGTAATTTCACCATGGTTATTCAATCTATACATGGATTGAATAACCATGGTGCAAGAATTGAAAGAGGTGGAATTGGGCGCAAATCTGAGTAATCTGAAAGTATGTTGCCTGTTGTATGCTGATGATGCGGTGCTGATTGCTAATAGTATGGATGATCTGCAGTCTCTCGTGTCTAGGATGAACGAAGTATGTGTGAAGAATGAGTTTATAATTTATTATTGATTATAATTTAGAGTAAATACTTAAATTCTTAAAAGAATAAGGTAATAAAATCTCTAAATAGTATAACATAATGTCGCTGTCTGCATATGTCCATTTGTGCGCTTAGTTCTTCCAAACTACGCAGCGAACTTTGATAGGGTTTTCACTATTTTTTAGAAAATTCTTCCGGAAGGTTTAGGTATATACAGGATTTTCCAATAAGAGGTGTTATTTTGAAATTCAATCGTAAAATATCAATGGTTTTGTTGCTTGTGTGGCACGTAGCTCCGTCTTGTTGAAAGTAAACGTTGTCCAGATCAATACCATTCAATTCCGGCCATAAAAAATGATTAATCATCTCTCGATAGCGCAATCCATTCACCGTAACTGTTGCTCCAGCCTCATTTTTGAAAAAGTAACGTCTAATGACTCCGCCGGACCATAAACCGCACCAAACAGTCACACCTTGAGGATAGGGAGGCTTTTCAACAATAACTCTTGGGTTTTCCGAGCCCCAGATGCGACAATTTTGCTTGTTGACGAAGCCACCGAGGTGGAAATGGTCATCATCACTCAAGATGATTTGCATTTGATTCACTCAAGTGAATTTTATTAATTTCAATGCGTTGTTGAAGCGTGTATCGTTCCATTTTTATTAATGGCGTAGTTTTTACTTGTCAAATGTCAAAAAATGACAGCTTCAAAAGTAACATCTACCGAAATAGCGGGCTATTCAAAATAACACCTCTTATTGGAAATCCCTGTATATAATACATGCATATTATATTTATAGAAAGTGGACAAAATTCGATGTTTATCATAGAATTCAAAACATCAAAACTATACTCAAAATCATTGACAAACCCGAGCAACGCCGGGTACACGTCAGCTAGTAAGTGATGAAAACAAAGTTCTTTTTCCATAATACATCTGTTTTTATTAATAGATGTGCTAAAAAAATGGTTTTAGTTAAGATTGAACCTTCCTCCCCTGGGACTGAAGTTAACCGCGCTAACAACTGAACCAAATCCCAATTGGGAAGAACCTACATTTATTTCGTATTTTAACTGCTGTCAAGTAATCCGATTTCAGTTTGAATAAGACAGTTTTTTTAATGAAAATCCACCTCTAGGGTACTTTATAATCCTACAAATGATCAAAATTAACTTTAAAAAGCAACAAAATCTTATTTTACCTACCCTACCACACAACAACCATATCTTACCAATCTTACAAACTCACTACCATGCAACAGTCTTATTTTACCTATCTTACAAACTCACTATCACACAACAACCGTATCTTACCAATCTTCAAACTCACTACCACACAACAGTCTTATTTTACCGAACTTACAAACTCACTATCACACAACAACCGTATCTTACCAATCTTCAAACTCACTACCACACAACAGTCTTATTTTACCTATCTTACAAACTCACTATCACACAACAACCGTATCTTACCAATCTTCAAACTCACTACCACACAACAGTCTTATTTTACCGATCTTACAAACTCACTATCACACAACAACCGTATCTTACCAATCTTCAAACTCACTACCACACAACAGTCTTATTTTACCTATCTTACAAACTCACTATCACACAACAACCGTATCTTACCAATCTTCAAACTCACTACCACACAACAGTCTTATTTTACCGATCTTACAAACTCACTATCACACAACAACCGTATCTTACCAATCTTCAAACTCACTACCACACAACAGTCTTATTTTACCTATCTTACAAACTTACTATCACACAACAACCGTATCTTACCAATCTTCAAACTCACTACCACACAACAGTCTTATTTTACCTATCTTACAAACTCACTATCACACAACAACCGTATCTTACCAATCTTACAAACTCACTACCACACAACAGTCTTATTTTACCTATCTTACAAACTCACGACCGCACAACAACCGTATCTTACCAATCTTACAGACACACTTCTACATAACAGCCTTACTTTACCTATCTTACAATCTTCCCTACCACACAAAAGGGTAATGTTGCCTATTTTGCAAACTTATCATCCCACAGCAACCCTATTTATTAATAATTTAAAAAAAGTTCTTTCCCTTATGAAATAGGATGTATAATAGTTAATGTAATAATACTAATGACTGTAAGACTTAGCAATATTATGGCAATATGACTAATTCCAATGTGGAAGATACTCTCCGTAGAGGCCTAGTGAAATATGTACTGCCCTTCAGAATTAGAGACATTGAAGTACTTCAGATACTTCCCGACCTTCTTCTCCCCCATATGGGGGATGCCGTAGCCCAACCGGCTCCGTGCGGTTGGAAGCAGTTGGGACCTATTGTGCGGTATTGCCGAACTTAAGTAAACACGAATTAGATGCAGATAATTGCTTCTTAATTAGGTATAGGTACTCACACATAAATATAAGAATGCATCTTCCCGGAAAAGCTTGCATCGCGTCGCCTTAGTGGTCAAAAGAAGAATCCGACACGTGCATTTCGAAATGTTTTGAACACTCCGATTAAATGACATTTGTGCGGAATATTAAATATGAATGCACGATATAACGACAGCATTGAGTGCAAGCTGTGCGACTTTTGCGCTAAAGCTGTCACCGTACTGACTGGGCTTCTTCCCAATTTATACCTTCCGGCGCCAATAACACGAACACCAACACCGGCTCCGACATCTGAACACTGGTCGCCGCGGGGCATGACGCCGCGCTAGCTTTACTTTAGCTGTGCGCTCCCGGTTTTATGTTACCTTTGTCTTCCCTAAACCATTTCATCTTCTCGGACAGAGCTTAAAAAGCTGGCACTACTTTTAGTTTTTGACTAATAGTTTATCTTTAACGGCCTGCAATCCCGTTTTTAGCGATACTTATTTTTCTCCGTGAACGCAGGAACAGTGTGTGTTAATATTTAATGTTGTATGTACTTATTTAAGTTAAAAAGGTGAAATGTAATTTTTTTAATGACTTTATATAAGTTATTAAGGCGAAGCTTAATGCCAAATCACTATTTTGATTAATCTTTATAAAGAAATGGTGTACATTATGAATACAAAAAAATATGCTTTAGATAAATTGAAGGTTTCTATTGTTTCGCTTGAGTAGAATACAAATAAAAAAATAAATTAATCAATAAAAAATATAAATGAAAACTACTAAAAAAAATATTTTTTCATTAGAAATGTATGAACGCGTAAAGGAAACAACTTAAAAAAACATTATTATAGCTAAAATTATCTGTGACAGTCTTACTTGATTAACTTTTTTGTTTATTATAAAAATATATACAAAATAAATAAAAACTAGTTTTGTGCTTGAAATCGAACGTTTCTAGAATCCGTTTGTCAATCGATTTTAATGCCTATTACCTACAATGTAAGGTATACCAAGAATATACACATTTTTGGCTTGTAGCTTCCTCCTAAAGGTTGTTGAATCGTCATTGTGTTAAGTTATGGTGGAAACAATAATATCGCACGTTAACCCTTGCAATACCAGAGTTCCTCCTGAGGAACATGAACCAAAACATTAATATGTCATGATTTTGTCAAACTAATCGTCCCGCATTTTGCTTATTGCTTCTATTATTTATTTATTTTTTTTCTCTTTATTATGTGAAACTTATAATTTTGATATCAAAATACCAATGTAGAATTTACCTAATAACTCCCATCTATGTATTTTAAATTCCTTCCTTCCTACAATTAGTTTTATAACTCATGGGGATTGCTCTAGCAAGAAACAAAAATAATAAAATGAGGATATACAAATACTGTAAATAAATTGACAGATCCCGTTTTGGCAGTTTTGATAGGACTGGGCTCCATTATTATTTTTATGTTTTTTTGTGCTATCTTTATGTTTATGAGATTCTTTTTTTATCCTTACTAATAAAAATAACCCTTTGAAAAAAAAAAAAATCTAATTAATTAGTGAGGAAAAAAAATCCGATAATTTTCTAATAATTGTTTAAGGTGTTATCAAGCACACAATATGGTATATGTGTGGAAATAAAAGTGCAGTACTGAAAAGGGTAAGCACGGTAGAGGAAGACAAGAAAAACTCAAATTACTTACAATGAAATATAAAAATAGTAAATAACAGAAATCTTCGTGCTTTTGGAAAATCTGGTTTCAAAAATAAAATCAGTGTGAGAAACAGACCACAAAGAAAATATGAAACATTTAGGTTAGAAATAGCATTTTCAACTCTCTCTCTCTCTCGCATATGATGTTCGCATGTATAACGAAAATGGTTGGGAATCAATGAAACAAAATCACCTTTCAATTTGGGAGGTGGGTATAAGTACCCCGGGAAACATTTATTGGTTAACCAGTACCCCTGCCACAGGTCACCCCAAGTGGTTTGCTACGATTGGTGACTTATCAGGGGTGGTGGGTTCATGCCCAGGTTTGTCTAGGTCTTGGCGGCGGATGCGCTTGCTTACCTACTGCTTGGCGGGCGTTGAGAAAGACTTTTTGACTTCGGCGGGCATCGCCTTGCACGTAATGGATTCATACGTCATTTTTATTTTTTACTTTTTTCGTTTCCATCCAATTTTGCAAATGGACTGATTTTTGAAACTGCACAACGGTCCCAACTGCTCCCAACCGTCTTGGGCCAGAGAGACGATGGCATCCCGAATTGGGTTAAGTTGTGAGGCCGAGGAAGGTGGAAAAGTACCTGGCTATTCAGATCTGATCATCATACATGGCTAAATCCATTTCATGCAACGTTTCAATTCTGAATGGTAGTCTTACACCAGGGCGACCAGAGTATCTTCCACTACGAGCTTTACCCCTCCACCACGAAGACCGTCAACACTTGATTTTGACCTTACTTTTCTTCTTGCAGTCATTAAAAGTGATAAAACATAAACTAGGTTTAATAGTTACCTATGTAACCTAGTTTTTGTTTCATCACTTTTTATGACTTTATATATCTTTTTATAGTTGTGTTGAATTGTCATTTTGATGAGATACACGGTCACCATTTTTAGCATATATTTTTTTCTACATTTGGTACATTAAAACTATTGACATTTTCAATCGAAGGCGTTCTTATGGGTACTTTCAGTGTGGTATTTATGATTCGTTTTTGAACTGTTATATATATATATATATTTTTTTTTTTTTTTTTTTTTTATTTTTTTTTTTTATTATTTTAATATAGATTATATGGGTTACATTAATACATACATATTTTGCAAAATATAATATTAAGGTTCGTAATTGGTCATGTATACCTTATCAGAAAAGAGGAGCTCTTGTGCCTGATAAGGGAGCCACGATTTTTACTTAGATTCATAATGCATAATGTGATATAATAATAATAATATAATAATATATATTATAATAATAATATATATATATTTTTTTATTTTTGTTTAATATAAGTTTTTTTGGAAAAAAAGTTTGATTTTATTTATTTGTTCTTGTTGGTTCGTAATACAGCGCAATTCGGAAGGGAGATTATTGTAGTTTTTTATGGCTTGGTAAATATAATGGTTTTGCATTTGAGTTGTTTTAAAGATTGGCGTAATAAATTGATTTCCATTTCTCATGAGTTTGTAAAATTCTTGATATTCTTTGTTATTTTTTTCTTTACACATTTTTATAATGGAAGTTTGCTTAAATATATCATCAATATTTGGTACTGGAAACAATTTAAAAAGCAATTTTGTTGGGAAAGTAGAGTTTTTTTTAAGTATTACTTTTATAATAATTTTTGCGAGACTTTTACTGAGTTTAGGTTGTTTTTATAAGATCCTCCCCAACCTATGATTCCGTAAATAAGCAGGGAGTGGACAAGAGCATAATATACATTTTTTAGTATTTTCACATTTAAAATATTTCTTAACCTAACAAATATATATATACATTTCCTTATTCTCTTTACTAACTCCCTAATATGGCTTTTCCATTTCAGATTTTCATCGATGATCACACCAAGATATTTAATTTCAGAAGAAGAGTTGATTACAGTACACATAGGATTAAGTAGTTTACAGTTGACATTGTCACAATTTTCATCATGGATTATGATATTTACTTTGTGTTTAGGTATTTTTTGTAGTGAAAATAATACATATGTTGTTTTTTTAGCATTAAGTGTGAGTAGGTTATTATCAAACCATGATTTTAAGATATTAATACATTCATTTGCAAGTTTGTTAACTAGTTCCCATGTTTGACCTTTTATTAATAAAACAGTATCATCAGCATAAGAGATTAATTCACCTTTGATTTTCTGTTGGAAAATGTCATTTACATACATTAAAAATAGTAATGGTCCGAGGACCGTGCCTTGAGGAATGCCAAATGTACTTGTTAGTGGTGTACTAAAAGTTTGGTTTAATTTTACAATTTGAGGTCTCTCTGTTAAGTAGCTTTCTATCCATTTAAGGATAGAAAGCTACTTAACAGAGAGATAGATATATATAGATTTTTCATTTATATACTTAGATACAGCAGATCGCTATCCTACAATTCCATATTCAATACGAGAATGACAAAAAGCGTAAAGGCCTTTTAATTTACCACATTTCTTAGATTAAATTTTAAAGAAATATATAAGTTTTGATATGTAGATATATAGATCTAAGATTTTCATCAATTACTACCCCGAGATATTTTATGATTTGTGATTTGTCTATAACTCGGCTGTGATATTTAACAATATTTTAATTTAGGTGATTGTAATTGTCGGCCTGTTGAGTTCATTGAAAATGTTATATATTTAGTTTTGCTTATGTTAAGGGTAAGTTAATTTTTGTTGAAGGTAATTTGAATCATTTTGTAACTGAATGTAAATAAATATTTATAATGGAAAAACATATATTTATATATGTATTTAAAATACATATATAAATATATATATTTTTTTTTTTGGTATTGCTGAGGATTGAACTTTCCTCCCCACGGACTGCTATCAACCGCGCTAACAACTGAATCCCAATTGGGTAGGACGGATATTTATTTCGTGTATTAACTCCTGTAACGTTGCCGTTAACGATTGCCTCCAAAAGCTAATGCTTTGTCATCGACAGAGAGTTTTACTGCTGAGTTTTAGCTCGATCGGATGTCAGGAAGTGAACAAACTTAAAATTAAACTTTAAACCAATAACTAAATAAATAAAAATACCTGTATTTGTCGAAATTCTAAATTTGAATATTAAACGAATTAAGCAAACACTTTAAAACTTTGTGATATAATTAATCAATTCAAAAATACTGGTTTTAATCAAATTATTTGGGTTTGACCCCGCGACTTCCGATTCCGCGGATTCGTAGCCGATAATCGTAACCACACAACCACGGAGGCCGTCAATGTGATAATTTAGTAGGTTGCGCCGCGCCGAGGGAAACCTTCCTTCATTTACTGCAAACAGTAAAACGATGTTTATGAAGTTGGATGTTAATAATGTGGTACCTACTAGGTGCAACGAGCGAATTAGTCTTGCGCAGTTGTTAGTGCGATGAAATGAAACCTAAAATATCACGCAAAACGGGACATTGATGGATACCTACTGGATACGGATTAAATTACGGGAGTCAAATGTTAAAACTAATTATCTTTTGTAATAAAAATACTGTAAATATTATTGTATGTCTTGCAATCAATAATGGTACGGTGTTGTTGTGTGTTTTATGCGAACAGACATTTTAAGACTTGGGTTTATAGGGGATTCTGGCAAAAACGGAGGATTAAAGAATTAACGTCAGGGGTAAAAAGCAATCGAGGCAGGTTTGGGGTACCGCCGACCCTGGAACTATTTATTAGATAACCAAAACCTCTGCCGTACGTCACCCCAAGAAGTTCGCTACGTTTGGTGATTTAGCAGGGGTGCCCGGGTTCATCGGGTGAGGTGTGTTCAGGCGTTGCGCCTGCCCACCAGCTGCGTGGCGTGCCAGATCGGGAGAGACTGGTTTGGGGAGACCGTTTCACCCCTCCAACTGGTCTCTCGACTCATCGCCTTGAGGTATATATTTATATGGATGAATATACTCCTGGACACACTGATCCCTAGATTCCTACCCAACCCTCATACCTTTTACCTTCCCAAAACTTCCCCTCTTTCCTTAAAATAGACCCTCAGCACAGCATCCAAAAAATTATTTATTTATTATTTATTATTTATTAACGCCGAATATAGCGGCTTTTACAAAAGAATAACAATTGTTTACATACGGATACAGAATATACATAGATAAAAAAATATATTTTTTATTTATTTTATTTTTTGTAATTATTTTTTGTTTTTAATAATATGTTCTTTACATGGTACATAATTCACTTTACATCTTGGGTCTTTTTACTACTCTTCCATTGAAAGCATTTGCTTGTGTATGGAAGGGGAGTGTACATAAATGTTGTTGTTAGTTAGTACTTAAATAATTCATTGTACATAAATGTATGTTTGCTATAGTACTTTTTTTGATAGTAGATATATTTTTTTTTATAAATATAAAATACACAAAAGAGAACAATAGAAAGTATCAACATAAAACAACATGAATAGTAGTATCAACATAAAAAAAGTACAATGCGTAGGTTATTATAAATACAATACAACATATTATAAATCCCGGATATTATGTATTGAGTGTTAAGAAATTAATACTTTAAAACTGTATTTGATTATAGTCAATCTGAGAAACGCTGACAGACAGTTTTAATTAAGTAGTGTTTGTACGAGGTTAAACTAGTAATGTTTATAGGTTCATCCAAAACATATTTATTAAAAATTAAAATATTCATTTTGCAAAAAACATTACTTTATACTTTTGACAACCTAAATAATTTTCTTTTAAAATATTATATACTAATGACATATGTATAAGCATATATATTACATTAGTGAGGCGGCCCTGGTCCTTGATTATCGACGAAGTAACTCCACACGAACAACATATAAGAATTTTTTAAAATATTTTATTTTTATTTTGTAAAGGACATTTCTACAGATGCTACTGAAACTGGTATAGTAATTCTGCTGGACAACGCGGAGCACTTAAAGTTTTTAACTTGAAATGGGATGAATATTTATAAATTACTTTTTATTTCTTGAATAACGTCGAAGTAATTCTTAGTTTCGTGCGAAATATTTGAACACAGCAAGATCACTGTATAAACCGCCCCCTAAACGAGCCGCCCGCGTGCTTTGCACGCCCTGCATGACGTATTCCTCTCAGTTACCCTATATATGAGTTACCTATGTGAAAGAAGGTACCATGGAATATGAAACACCACCATTTAAAAACGAAACGTTGCGTTGAAATGGCAACGGCTGTAGTTAGCCAGGTACTTCCTCCTCCCCTCTCCACTCCATTGAGTAACACAACATATTTATTAAGTAACTGTACGTTTTTTTTACAACATTAGCTCGAAATAGGAGGCCCTGAGGAAATTAATTTCCCTCAGGGCCAATGTCATCTTTGGGATTGCTATGTGGATGCACCACACAGTAGGTGGGCAAACGCATCCGCCCTCAAGACTTAGACAATCCTCACTCCATGAACCCGGCGCCCGTGCTAAGTCACCAAACGTAGCGAATCACTTGGGGTGCAGAAGCGAAGCTATCCAATGAATGGTTCCCGGGGCGGCGGTACCCATTCCCGCATCCCAAATTAGTGAGAGCGAATTAAAAATATTTTAAAGAATTCACAAAACATTAGGTCGCAGGAAATACCCATGTAATAAGATAACAAAGGGGTACATGAATGTAAGATCAAAGCCGCAACGTCCATTACTGAAACCGGAGGAATCCTTTGGTTCAGTTCCAAGTACCAACGCAGGAGTCATTCCGATCCGCCAGCACATTTGGCAAAGAATTGAAGAACTCAATCTCACCCGCACGTGCGACCGCCTACAAACTATCCTCTTGATATTCAATATTTCTCATGTTATTTGTTAATTTAGGCACGTGCTAATTATGAATTGTGTAAGTAAATCAAAACGAACAAAGTATAAACTAACAAGTATGAAGTTTAAAAAGTGAAAAAAGGTTTAAAAATTCAAAAGTATTTAGTTACAAAAATTACTCAGACAGAGATACATTAATTTGTATACAAATAGAGATACCAAAAAAAAAAAAAAAAGTAATAATACAAAATTGTATAAAAGCTCATTCAAATGACAAATAGAACAAAGAAAGACAAGATACACAAATAGAGACACAAGAGAAACAAATGGAGACACAAATATAAATACAAGTAATACTTATAGAAATTCCTTCTTCTTCTGGCGCTAGTAAAATTAGATTGTTAATGTTAGTTGTAAGTTTCTACATATGTAAATATACGTGTCATTAAGATAGTAGTCATAGGTCTAGTCGTAAGACAGCCCTTGTAGGCCTCCGTCGCAAGTCACTAGATGTAAGAAATACATTTGTACAGCGCCCTTGAGGTGATTTTTCATGAAAACGGCGCTATATAAATTAGCCAAATATTATTTATTATTATTATAATATAATTAGCGCAACGCATTTATGCAACAGCAGAACAGTTTTTCTGAATTCTGGACACACTGATGCTGTCCGAAACGTTGGCTAAAGATAGGAGGTAACGCAACACGGCATAATACCCCAAAATAATATTTTTGGCAGTGAAAATCTCAAATCATATATTACGTAGTGTTTTTTCAGAAATAAATATAAATATAATACATGGTGTTTTTAGTTGAGTTGACTGGTTTCGGATTCAGTCTGTATTAGGTGTCAGTATTCTATTTCTAAGTAGTAATAAGTTTGTAGGTGCATTACTTGGCAATTGGACCGATTGCCCAAAACCAGTGGGACTATGTCGCCCTCATGTTGGGTTGTGTCTTTCAGAACCAGCCGAATAAAAGTGAAGGAAGTTCGACGTTGCCAGCTCTATTCGATATATGGATGATCATAGTAAAGTAGTAGCACTGCAAAAGAAGAATCGAATACCACCCTGGCGGGGTACGTATGAATAATAAAGATAAAGTATGCAGATGCTATGATATGTGAAACTCGCACAACTGTAAACAGTTTATACTACTACCAACCAGGGGCTCAGATTGCAACTATGGATTCGATGTATCTGTTCATCAGATCTTCAAGTCTTCAATTCCACAAAACAAAGCGCAATCAAACTGAGAAACGTTCTTTCAAGAACGGCGCTATACAATTCAACCAAAAAACAACCCTCCCAAGATAAAACCCTACATAAGCCATTTATTTCTAAAATTCATTTGAATGCATTTTTTGACAGAGGTACCAAATTTTAAAATGGTGAATATTCAGTGTAGTATATATGTTTTTATTGCTCTCGAGGTATCCGGAGATGATGACATTTCAACACACCTTTAAAAGGTGATATAAAGTCAGTTAGTGACTTTATATCACTTTTGAAAGGACTGTTCAATTGCAATTGTATTGAGTTATCGTGGAACTGAAAGATTTTAACAGCGTGCACAGTTCTCCACACAGTTTGTACTTGTTGTAATTTAATAACGTTGTTATTAATTTGCTTCTAGACAGTAACAACACAAGAAACGATAATGCAAACGTGTAAGTGTGTTACAGCCTATCACGGTGGCACCAACTTTTAATTCATTATATAATATAGGACGGTTTCATACTGGAAACCAATTTTAAACCAAGACCGCATTTACTGCAAATTTCAAAGTCTGTTTTAATTAGTGCCAGGAGTGTTTGAGAGTAGTTTGATTGGTATAATTAGTGCCGGGAATGTTTGAGAGTAGTTTTATTGGTATAATTAGTGCCAGGAGTGTTTGAGAGTAGTTTGATTGGTATAATTAGTGCCAGGAGAGTTTGAGAGTAGTTTGATTGGTATAATTAGTGCCAGGAGTGTTTGAGAGTAGTTTGATTGGTATAATTAGTGCTTGGAGTGTTTGAGAGTAGTTTGATTGGTATAATTAGTGCCAGGAGTGTTTGAGAGTAGTTTGATTGGTATAATTAGTGCCAGGAGTGTTTGAGAGTAGTTTGATTGGTATAATTAGTCGGGGAAGCCCGATAAGTACTTAACGCACTATCTCTGCACTGGAATGAGATACGGAGTCTAATAAAAGACGGTATAAACTTATTCCTACCTTCAAAATAGACCCAGTTTTCGGGTTTACTACAATTCAAAACATCAAAATTTAATCCAAGCTATTAATAACCCGGAGCTTCGCCGGGTACACAATATTTAGCTTATTAAATTAATTATTAAAGTTTCTAATTATGAGATTAATATTAAAATGACATATTATTAAAAAAAAACAAAGTACCAATGCGGCACCCTTGAGATGATTTTTACAATTATTATTATTTAAAGCATATCTGAATAATTTTAATACGCACGTTTCCTACCTACCAACGTTGGTACCTACAGCGTGTTATATTTTTCCATTAATTTAATCCATCAGTTTATATAAAAACCTTCCGACCGCGAAATGTTTTCATTTTGAGAATATTTATTGTTCGCCTTATTTTGTAGTAATTTTTTTTTAATGATTTATTTTAGTTTTCACCCATTAAGGATGTAAATGTAATGTTTACATTATCTCTTCAAATGAGTTACATATATTTTTTTTATGATTTATTTTAGTTTTCACCCATTAAGGATGTAAATGTAATGTTTACATTATCTCTTCAAATGAGTTACATATATTTTTTTAAACTACAGTTCAATCGAATAAACAAACTTGTAACGATTCAGTAAATGAGAGTAACATGTAGAAGAGTGACTAACATAAACATTCTTTATTCTATGACGAAAATATAGTTTTTATAAATAAAATATTAAATGTACCTAACTGTGTTTGGTACCTAAGCTTCGTACATCGCGCATGATTAATAAAATCGTTTAAAATTGTATAAAATTAAAAAAAATAACATTAAACCTATGTATTCAGTTGTGACGGTGTTTTTACTATAATAAAACAAAATAATGATTATAATGGATACGGCTCTTGTGAAAGATCTTCTGCTACAATCGAAATGGCTTTAGCTATTTGGTGACCATATCTGAATATAGCCAGGCATTTTTTCACTAATCTTACTCCCCCCCTCCCCACTACCTTCAGCCTACCGACTCGGGGATGCAATAGTCCTACTGGCTCCAGAAGGAGAACGGTTGGGGTCTTGTGCGGTATTCACATAACAAACAAGGTTTTTGTAAATATTTATTTAACAAAGATAAGATAAGAACATTTCTAATTTTATAATAAACCTCATCAAAAACAAACGAAAATCGTAACAAAAAAAGGTTTTTTATGAATCTTCCTCTCTTCTTGACTATAAAGTACTGTATGTGGTGAGATGGGCAGCACCGCTTCCGCATGAATCTCCTAGTAGCAAGATCCCTGCAGACACATCTTCTCTTGTGGTCCCGGCGTCTCCTTCTTCCGCAGGACCTCTTCTTCCTGCGCCTTCTGGAGGATCTCTTCCTACGTCTTCTACAGCCATCTTCGGGTACAGGGTTACAAGTGGACGGGACTGACGGTGGCGCCTCTCCTACACCTTCACTGGGATTGGGTATCTCTCGATCTAGTTCATGACTGCTGTATTCAGCAGTGATTCAGACTTGAAGCACGTATTCTTTAAGTTTTGTGATTTTTTTCCAAAATGTATGGTCATACAGCAGTCAAGAACTAGATCAAGAGATACGATTCCCAATCCCAGTGAAGGTGTAAGAGAGACACCCCGTCAGTCCCGTTCACTTCGTGTAGAACTTCTGCAGGATCTTTCCTGCGTCTTCTACAGCCATCTTCGGGTACAGTGTTATCACTTCTATATTTAGAGTCCATAGCGGATACAAATACCAATTTCGAAGAATAATAATTTCTACAAATACTCTGGAATAAGTTGTTCTATTATAAAAACACCATACAATTTGGAAAAAAAATCAGGTAAATATTCGGAATCGCTGGACAAGGATTATATGAAATATTTTTAAATAAAACCTTCTGATTTACCTTAATTACTATAAAAGGAATCATAATAATTACAGATTCGGATTCCCCAGCCCTAAATTAGTCTAAATCAAGTTCAATTTCGGTTATTCGAGTGATTCCCATAAACCGAATTTTACCCCTATATCCTAATAACAATCCTACCTAACCTATAATAATCCAACCTAACCTAACCTAACCTATAATAATCCAACCTAACCTATATCCTAATAATAATCCAACCCAACCTATAATAATCGAACCTAACCTACAATAATCCAACCTAACCTAACCTATAATAATCCAACCTAACCTAACCTAACCTATATCCTAATAATAATCCTACCTAACCTAAAATAATCGAACCTAACCTATAATAATCCAACCTAACCTATAATATCCAATCTATCCTAACCTAACCTAAATCCTAATAATAAACCAACCTAACCTATAATAACCTCACCTTTTTTTAATTTTTCTATTTTATAAAACATACCTAAATATCTTTATTTTATTTTTCGAGTTTGGCTTAAATAGTACCTACCTAGTATTTGCACATGGTAAAAAATATAGCCACTCGTATCAGCAAATCAACAAAAGAAAATTTTATCAACAGAAATCATTCCAGCTGTCATCCCATACAACGAAAGTGAATTTTCGATTTACGTAACTAAAAATTAAAATGCTATAATTAAAAATATCCCAAATGCAGTCAGATTCCTTTTATAGTAATTAAGGTAAATCAGAAGGTTTTATTTAAAAATATTTCATATAATCCTTGTCCAGCGATTCCGAATAATTACCAAAAATCACAATGATTTTTTCAGTTTCGAATTTTATTGTTTATTTCAACACTTTTAATTGTTAATTTTTTTTTCGAAAGTTGCCGGAGGTTTAGTGCCTGTCTGGGCAATAATCAGGTAATCACTAAACAAAGAAAATCTTAAAAAATGGACAACATCGTTTTTTTAGGATTTTTATTTTTATAACGCAAAATATTTTTCATGACTTAAGTAAGATAAAAAAATGAATTTATTTTCATTTGTCGAAAACATGTTTTTTTTGAAGATACATAGTGTTTTAAATAAAATTTATCAAAATCAAATGGAATTCTTAGCTGTTTTTGCACTTGTGATGAAATTAGTATGTCGACGTTACAATATTTACAGTAAGGAGATTATATGAGGCAAATACGACCAAGTGAATCAGATACTTGAGTCGGGCGATGTCAGAAGTCAGAATTGAGGAGTGTGTGCCAAGTCCGCGTTGTTTGGCGGTCCGTCCTCTCTGCCAACCTTTGTCGGTTAGCTGGTTTATGATTTATCTAATTTATGTTGGTTTTGCAGCCATCACAAGAGTCCGTTTCATGTTCTTATCATGGAATCCCACCAGATCACCACCATCATAACCACTGCAGAAAGTTATTGGTCCCGTTAATCTCATAATTACTATATAATTACGTATACACTAATTCTTTTTTTTTTATTTTATTTTTATTTTTATTTTGTTTATTTAGGAAAACCAACAGATTTTTTACATCTTTAAATAATTAACTTATAAAAAATACAAATAATATCTAATGATAGGTTTTCACTTAAAAAAATAATTATAATAACAAACTAAGGGTCCAGTACCCGTGGGCAAAAAATATTTACAGAAAATACAAAATATTAAATAAAGTAAACATAACATCGGATATAAGAACACAAGTAAATTACAAAATATCAATTTTATCCTCACACAACACCAATAATCACCAATATATGTATATACCTACAACTAAACTGAACAGATGTTTATAAAATGAGTCACTTGTAACTGGACAGGGTTCATATCAACAACATGATAACTTGCAGTATGTTATTAATTATTATTTAATAATAGCTAAGGTATCTTTTTTAAATGTTCCTAAACTACACGAAAATATGTCAATACAATTAAAATTCTTATTGTATAGGGTACAAGCTCTGAAAATAAAAGCGTTTATTCTGCTATATATGTCATATTTAAGGTCACAACTCGAGTTTGCCTCCTCGATATCAAACATACATTGATCGTATTGAAAATATCCAATCCAAATTTATTAAACACCTATCGTATCGCTTTAGCGATCATCGGTTTCACCCTACCTTATACAAAATCGTAAACATATATGCTAGAAAAGATAGCATTTCGTTGCCCTGAACACAACACAAGATCGAACGACTTACTTAGAACACCACACTGTAAAGCCAAAAAACTCTAATAGGACGTATCTGTAAAACTCACAATGCCTCTAGAGATGTAGACATTTTCAAGTGTAACTTGAAAACATATAAAATGCAACATACTAAACGGATAACTTAATTTTTTATTTTGTGAAATAATCCTTTCATCTTTGTTTATTTTATTGTTTTTATTATAATCATGCGAAAACTGTATTACCACTAACTGCCTTTAATTGTTTTTATAACATTTTGTAATTCCATATAGTGTTTATTCTTTATATTGTCATTTATAAATATATTGTATAGGTGCAAATATTGAATCAACGACTAGAATTAATGGAACATTATTGGTCTAATATTGTAAATAATTGCTGTTTATGCTACATATATATAAATGACTATTTGGTTCCTAAATAAAATAAAAAATAAAATGTATTTAAAAAACTATAATAACTTAATATTTACACTCTCTAACTTTTTACGTGTAATGCATATTATTGTTTATGCTTTATAAACCTCCCCACATTCCGGAATAAACACATTATTATTTATATTCACCTGTTTATAACACCATTAGGGCTTTTACATAATACAAGTGTTCATTATTTTAGCGTATTAATAGCTTAATAAGAGAGGTACAAAACGAATCAACATTAAAAGAAAAGAGAAAATAATTATAGGTATCTACCTACCTATACTAAATAACCAAACTTTACATTTAAAAAAATATAGTAAAGAGAAAAATTTAACACAAAAAGTGAGTTATAGATTATCTACCTACGTTATATTATAGAGAAGAGTGTTTGTGGCTTTATTATATGAATCTTTTATTTCGAGATTGTAGAAATGTTGTCCAACTAACCTTCAAAACAAGAGGAAGGTCACTGTCTACATGATATTTTGAAAAACTACCCACATCCCCTTTTCGTAATCCTCAAAGCAGTATATAGACCGGCGACTTACGGTACTCTTTTTACTAAAATATGGCATTTATTAAAATTTCACCGAGACGGAATTTATTTTCAAGCATATTTCTATAGCTCTTAGACTGGGGAATGAATTAAATTGTTAGCTTTCGATTAATGAACAAAGAACAACAGTGGAAGTCTTGTGACGATGCTTTTCTCTGAATTTTATTAGATTTTAAGTCAGGTGCATTCATTGAGCCATTATCTATTTGTATGAAATTATCAAATAGCTCGAGGTTCTTCTGCAAGATAAACCGGATAAATCAAGTTATTTCATTAAATTAACATAGTTAATTCAATGAGTATAGATATTATTTATTACCTCCAGATTACCATTTCTCAGATATTAATTCGGGCAGTACCCGGCTTTACCCGGCTGTCTGGTCCGTCTAGAAACACGAACGGGGAGTTCCTAATCCGAGTGATAAAGGCGCTGTTGGGTATGCCCCCGTTATTACGGGGAAATACGCAGAATTCAGTACTGTGTGAAAACAGTACATTATAATATGTTTTTCTTGTTGATGTCATTGGGTCCTGAAGGATTAGGCGCAAAGGTAATAAAGGTGAACTAATCCCCACAGTGCGGCCCGTTCCGAAAGAATTCCCAGAGCAATCTGTTAAGTAGTGTGATGCATCCATTTATTAAAAAGGCATGTCTTATAATTATTATTAAATAATTTGTATAACTTTATATTTACCCCGGCACACTTACAAAAATAACTTTAAAAAGCAGATGAATTGTTATCTGGGTGAGAATAACCTTTTTGTATCCGTGAAACTAACAAAATTTTACTAAAAAATATATCATGCACCATCCTGTTCTGACCCAATTGGTTACACAATAGCATCCGTTGGAACAGAGGCGAAACAATTAATAAAATCAGGCTCACTACGCACAACCGGATTTACGGCGAAAAAGGAGTGTTGCTATTATTAAAATTCTCATCAAGTCATTCGTAATGACATTATTAACGGAATTGCAGGCGCCTAATGAATGAATTGATAGGTTTCCTGATAAACTTTTAGTAAAATACCAACGTATTACTAAAAATATCAAGATAAACGCAAGTGCATGAACGTGTTCCGACATATAGAAATTTATTAAACTAATTAACAAGAAATGGACTGCAATTCTGTTTTTGACCGGATTACCAATAATTTTAAGAGATTCTTAATAAATTAGCTGTACTCATTTTTCTCCGTGTACAAATTTGTCGCAAACATCGTCACGTAATTTTCTCTCCGCGTAAGGTTCCCACGTGACTCTAGAAAACTAAATTTGTAAAAATGTAAAAAAAAAACTCTTGAGAGTTTTGTATTTAAACTTGAGTTGAACTTTTAAGTTTTTCAAGGTCATTTTATAAAAAAAATCTACGGTCCTAAATTGAACAGTAAAAACATTAATGTGTAAAATAAATATCAACTATTCAGGGAGAAAAAGCGTATTGCTAATTTATTAAGAATAAATATCAACTTTACAGGAAGAAAAGGGGTATTGCTAATTTATTAAGTATAGATATCAACTATACAGGGAGAAAAGGGGTATTGCTAATTTATTAAGTATAAATATCAATTATACAGGGAGAAAAGGGGTATTGCTAATTTATTAAGTATAAATATCAACTATACAGGGAGAAAAGGGGTATTGCTAATTTATTAAGTATAAATATCAACTATACAGGGAGAAAAGGGGTATTGCTAATTTATTAAGAATTATTGGTAGTCCGGTTTAAAATGGGATTGCAGGCTTTTAATGAATGAATGGACAGGTTTCCTGATAAACTTTTAGTAAATCTCATTTTTTCCGTGTATTTTGTCTCTAATCTAAAATAGTAAAATAGCAACCGTAAAATCAGTGCAGTTTCCATTGCGTGCAAAGTCGTATCTTGTCTGTATATATTCTGTTTGTACATAATTAGATAGAGCCTAGGAACAAAAGCGGCGCTTTGCAAGTGATGGGAAGTCGCTGGCTTCCCCGGGAAAACCGAATGCCTTCCCACCAACAGCAACATCCTACGCTACGCCGCGCTGGGTGCCGGACCTCGTCCCCTCCCCTCCCGCCGCCGCCGCCGGGCCTGCGCGCTATCTGCTTCCCACGTCGGGTGGCGGGGCCGCTCGGGACCCGGCAACAGCATCTGGTGATCTGCGCCGACAAAAACCACATTCATCTTCAGTTCATTCACAGCCGGGGACTTTATTTCTCAATTCTAGGAGTTTTATAAACCATTTTGTTTACGAATATAATGTTAGATATATCTTAGGCCAAGTGTCGGAGGTATTGAGATGAACGGCTGTGCGGCCTTTTTCATATAAAACCTAAATTTATGAATGTGAATATTTATTTTTTAATCAAAAGGTTTATTAAAGTTTATTATTTATCTAGTAATTCTTAATTACTTTGTGTTTTAAGTTACAAATTACAGTCTACAAAGAATTAAAATTTTATTGATTTTAGAGGCAACTTTGGCAATTATTTTATCAATACGTGTATTGATGTTAGTAAATTTAAATTACAAATAAATGACTTATTTACAAATTTGTCTTATGTAAATTAATATTAATGATATTTTAAAAACGCTTTCTTTATTGTATTTTTTATATTTTATTTTCTTTGTATTAACACAGTGGGTAGATAGGGCCAGATTATTTTTTAATAATTACAATTACTCACGCAAAATTGAATTCCTTAGAGTAGGACATATCCGTTCTAAATATATGCTATAGCTTTTGAGTAAAAATATAATAAGTCAATTGGGTTGCGCGTTTTTCCTATTTCAACTTATGAATGCAGTTTCTTCGTATTGCATTAAAATTGTATTTGAATCTGTGAGTAATAAAATATCACCAGTATCCAGTGGCGTGCGTTTATCATCTTCCATCGACTTTTTGGCCAGTGAATAAACGAGCGATATATTTTTTGATGATTTGTGTAGCGCCGTTCTGATCCCTTGAAATCCCTTTTAAGGCGGTGTCTAGTAATTTATCAATTCGAAATAATGAACATATTATTACGCAATACGGTAAATATGATGTTCTTAGCCGGAAAAAAAAATATTATAAATTTTTATTATTTATAAAGACTTAGCATTTATCAAAATTAAATCAGAAATATGACCTTTTTATGGCCGTCCTTTCGTATTGTTCAAAAAATATTTTTAAATTTTGAATATATCAAAAAATACCTTGAAGGTTTTCCTTCAAGACTTCGTTCAGAAATTAAAAAAAAAAAAAAGAATAAGGTTGTGGTATAATTATTTCCTAGGCACTATCTTTAATGTTTTTGGAAATGCGGTTTACTAAACTTTGGTTAAATTTATTCTAAAAAAAGGAACGAGGAATAGTTTCTATTATTTTTGTCCACTTTTTAAAATTATTTTCACATTTTTAAATTACCATTTGTTTAAGAGTTTCGAGTTTATTAAAATAATAAATTATTTTGCCGTAAAGTGGCGACATTAATTCAGCTACAACGGCAGAAATTAGAACTGAAGGCTTATTTTTAAATATGTCAACAGATGGCGTTAATCACGGAACGACACTTGGAATTTTCAACAAAATCTTTCGTGTCATCAGTCAGGGAAGATAATACCTACTTGTATATACGAAGTTTGCCAGTAATTTTTTATAAATTGACAAACGGTCTTGCTGTGCACGTGTTTATACATGTGTTAGTTTTCGACGTGGACATGCTCACACACACTTGTGTATATTATGTAAATATGTTTTGTCATTGATTTTGAGGACAGGCATCAGAGATGTTCATCGAGTTAGGTTGATACGATTCGTCTTCACAACATTTTATTGTATAAGTAAAATAATATTACATTTATTGTGAGGTGTGCTTAGCTGATTCTTATTTGGTACATGCTATATACGTTCATAATTTTTATTTCAAATTTAATGTACTTTACATACGATTTTTATATATTGAAGTGAAACTTCTTTACGCGCGTTATGCATTTTCAAGGACCGGAGTAAAACCGACTCATGACCGTCAAGTGACTCAAGGCCGATAACGCGACTAATTACCCTCGCAGATGTGCGTGACAAGTTTTTTTAGTAAAAAAACAGCCGTAAGTGAGTTTTTCAAAATTTAAAATTGCGCGGGACAAGTCAATTGAGGAGTACACGTCGTATACGCGGTTCTCGTCGCGCAAGATACCTCTCTTTGCGGTCTAGAGGCAGAGTGTTCGACACTCGTTATGCAGGACCCGGGTTCGAATCCCATATTTTTATAATTTTTAATTTTTTTTTATCACATGCTACTTATAAATATGTGAATTTATAAGTAGCAATTTAGTAGTAATTTATTTTTACTTGTGTCATGACATTGTTTTTAATAATGCATTACACATTATTTACTTAGGCACCGTTGTTTTCTTCTATGATCCTTATTAAAAAAAGCTTACAAAAATCATGTTTTTTTGTTATCCTTCAAAACATGCATTTTTTACTCTTGAATAGTCTTCAAGCACGTTTTTTTATTACGGTCAGAGCACATTGATGTACCTACCTAGGTACCTACCTATTGTATTTTTTATGTCAGCGCGGAGCCTTCTGCAGTGGGAAAGTGTTTTAAAAAATCAAATATTGACATACAATATAAGTCAGTTATAATTAGTGACATCTTACGAATTTCAACAGAACTTTTTTAGTACAGAACTGTCTTTAAATGGCTAGTAAAACCTAGTTTCTCCGCTGGGGGGCATTGTTGTAGTTTCGTTCTGAACAGGGTACCTATTATACTTGGCCTTAAGAGCCCTGTACAAATATGTAATATATTAGTGGATCTCTAACGTCTTTGGGCGTCTCCGACTTCTTCCACCATTCACTACTGTATCATCGAACTTTAATTCGACTCCGTATCGTATTTCTCAGGTGTCGCCGTTTTCTACTTCTTCTGAAGAACAAACTCTGAAATTTTCAACGATATCGGTCGACTACTTTTCGAGTTTTGCGAGCACAAACATAAGCAAGCTGAATTTTTAAATATTAAGATTTCCGCGATCTTATTACTAACTTAATAACTATTATCAACTTGTTGGTAACAGATTACATCCACCAATACACACACATACAACTATATAGGTATGTAATGAATTTGACCAATGAACGAATGACCCGTATAATAACCTGTGTGGTCACTTGAGATTAACACTGTTTATTGTTAATTGGAGAAATTTATTACTATTTCTTGTAATTTATTTTTACCACGGTAGGAACAACATTTCAGCTACCATGCCTCGTGGACTGCACGGCGCACGCCCCTGACCAGTAGGTATGTACACAAGATTTTTCTCACTCGCGGGCAACGCTAATTATATTTCAGAAAGGGACTAACTAACTCGATAAAATTCGATTTCGACTCGGTAGCCGAGTTCTGGTAGCCGAGCGTTCAACCTACTAAGGGGTAGGCAGAGAGGATGTACCACCAAACAAGTCGGTCTTGGCACACACTCCTGGCCTCATTCACATTCATACTTGGTCTCATCATACTCTTCTATTATTCTGACTCTTGACATGGCCCGACTCTAGTATCTGATTCACTGAATTGTTCCATGTCTTCCTCGGGCGTCCCCGACTTCTGCTACCATTCACATTTGCGTCATATATTCTGATTACACTCCTTTATTCGTTCATTTGCTCTACATGCCCAAACCATCTAAGCGTCCCTAATCTAACTCATACACGATTTTACACACATACGCCTCTGGGATCACATTTCTACAGCATTCAGTCTGCTTTCGCCCTTCCTCTGCCTGTTCCATTCCTTACTGTTAGGGATAGTTATCATCAGGGTAGGTACCAGCACTGCATTGTGGACTGCTAGCTTTGCTTCTTTGGACATTTTTTTGCTAGCGCCAACCGCGTTCAGTCCTCAATTAATGGAGTTACCCGAAAGTACCCTTCTTTCAATATCTCTGTCAGCCTTCCCATCACTTCCCATTCTCTTTACTACATTGGCTCCATTTAAAATCGATTTTAACTTACTCGCTCTATTTAAAATTTACATGGTGTTCAAATATCAAAACAAAAACCTTTTTCTTTGTTTATAAAAGATTGTCGTGCAATTTAAATACACGAAAACATTATAAATAATGTAAATATTATGTTTAAAAAAATGCTGAATGCCAAAAACACCAAAAATAGCCACGAAACCGGTTTATTATTTATCGATAATTAGTATGATCTACATGAATCCAATTGTTTATTTTAACTACAGTTTTGTTACTAGCTCTGAAGCAAAGTGAGGCGATATACACGGTGTCCGGAAACTCGTAGTACAAGCGGGAAACTGGAGAATCTACACCACATGGGGAACCCAAATAAACATAAAGTTTTTTGATTTGAGCATTTTCACAAAAAAAAAAAAAAAACCAAAAAAAATATTTTTCGGCTATTTTAGGGTTAAAGTTTTTTCTGGTGTTTAGGGTTGAACAACAGATGTTTTAACCCTGCAGAGCAGAAATATTTTATGATTACACCGGATTAAATGAAGGGTGATTTCAAAATAATGCTTCAAATCCGAGTTTCTTCATTTGTTTTACTTTCAAATAGTTTTAATTAGTTGGGTACTTTGATCTTCAGTAATAATTTATAAGAATTTGATTAAAAAAAAAAAAAAAAAAAAATCAACTTCCAACTCGATTTACTCGATAACGAAAGCTCAAATAAAAAAAATATACTACAAAATCGACTCCAAATGTGATGTAGATTCACCAGTTTCCTGCTTGTACTACGAGTTTCCGGACACCCTGTATAAAAATAAAAATAATATTAAGTTAGTTATTATTTAGTCATTTTAAATACATGTAGGATTACGAAACATTTTTAAATATTTATATTGAGGGATCAGTAGGATTTATAGGTACAGTTAGGAGTTCTACCGAGCCGAACCCTCTGATATGAAAATATCTGGAGTCGTTGAATTATTTTCCCGTTTTATCTCTGATGATTTGACGTGTTGTTCTTGTATTGTTTTCTTTGTATTTAAATAACACATCTGCCCTGATGATGGACACTGCAATGCTGTCCGAAACGTTGGCTAAAGAAGGAGTTAGCGCAACACGGCATAACACCCCAAAAACAAATAACAAAAATACTTTTGGCCGTGAAAATCTTAAATCATATTTAATTATGGTACTGTCTATTATCTCCATATATAGTTAGTAATAACATCATTGTAGAAATATGTATATTATATATTTGTACAGCACTCTTAGGGTGTTTTTGCACAAAAACGGCGAAATAATCATCAAAGAATTATTATTATTATTATTGATATTATTGCAATATTCCCGGAAATATTATTACAGGGTGTGTCAAGTTAGCAGTTAGCATGGCGAATGGCGACCCATCTTCGGCTGTAGTTTTATTGCCCCCGCCTTGCAACGCCAGATGCGTCTCGTCATAACTATATACCAGACATCTCTACATATAATAATAAAATAGTGAAGATTTGTACATAAACACGGACCCCGGGGCCACGGGGGCGCTACTGTTGAGCGTATTCATATATTCAATTTAAAAGTTTGCTTGATTTTTGGAGTGAAATTTTTGTGATGTAATTTTAAAAAATTAATCCTATTTGCGATAAATTCAATATTAATTACAATAGTAATTAAATTAGCAATGCATATGTCAGACCACGATATGCTGAAATAAGATAAGCTACGAGAATATAGCAAGAGTGTGTCAGCTCCATAATACAGGGTTTTCCAATAAGAGGTGTTATTTTGAATAGCCCGCTATTTTAGTAGATGTTACTTTCGAAGCTGTCATTTTTTAACATTTGTTAAAGTTAAAGTAGAAACTACGCCATTAATAAAAATGGAACGATACACGCTTCAACAACGCATTGAAATTATTAAAATTCACTTGAGTGAATCAAATGCAAATCATCTTGAGTGATGATTTTTTTTTCCACCTCGGTGGCTTCGTCAACAAGCAAAATTGTCGCATCTGGGACTCGAAAAACCCAAGAGTTATTGTTGAAAAGCCTTTATATCCTCTCGGAGCATCTGGGCCGAAGACTTGGAATAAACTCCCTCCAGAACTAAGATCCATCACAAGTCCTACAGAATTCAGTCTAAACTAAAAACTTACCTTTTTAAGCTGTCATACCCTTAAATTAAATATACCATTCCTTAGAGAAAGTCCAATTATAACCTATTTTCCAATTATGTCCTAAATTTCGCTAATAAACAATTAGTTAATGTTAATATACATACATACATACACATATATATATCTGAGCATCTATATATGTGTATGTATCTATGTTTGCATGTATAAAAAACATATATTTTGTTTTATATTTTCCTTAAATATGTTTTTTTTTTCTTCTATATTATGTTTAATTTTTTATTACTACAACATATGGTTTTATTGTAATTTATAGTATTATGACTACCACAACACGGGCATAAGCCTAGTGTGGGAGTTATTAAGTACACTAAAATTGTAATTCCTAAAATTCACTGAATAAATAAAATAAAAAAAATAATAATAATCTTAAGTGACCTACCAGGTAAGTATTGTACTGTATATTATCTCCATATATAGTTAATAATAACATAGATCATTGTAGAAATGTATTCTATATTTGCACAGCGCCTTTGAGGTGATTTTGCACAAAAATGGCGCCATAAATTATTATTATTATTATTGGTGATGAAGAAAGTTCGATAATTTTTGTAAAAAACACATTAAGGCGATGCACTACGTTGTGTAATATTTTGAATCGAGCCGGTATCAATAACACACCTTACGTAGATGGCGATAAGGCTTAAATTCCCGCTTAACACCATCCACCTGTTTTATGCAAGAAAAAAACATGGCCAAAAAGTGCCTTTTATTTTATTTTGTGAATGTTCAGGCACAAATATTTAAATGTTTTTCGATCATTTTATAAATAACTTAACTTGCCACATTATACAATAAAACCATAACCGAAAATGGGTTCATAAGTAGGAGATTTTGAACTTTAAATTAGTATTCATAGGCCTGTACATTATTTTTTTTGGGCTTATAAAAAGACTTATCTAAAAAATATTTATTATTTCGAAGGCCAAGATGTATTCTACTCGCAGTATTTAATTAAAGCATCAATCAGCAATCAATTTTCAAACCAAACACACACATGATTTTAAATTACTACGTAGTGCATCGCCTTAATCATATTTTGGGAGCACAATACGTTCATTCGAAATATATATACATTTAATATTCATTAACCTTGAGAAAAAATGACACGCCGAAAAATCGCAGATAATGTATTCGAAAGCCGTCAGAGAAGCTGCTTACATCAAATAAAAAGTATTTTCTAAAGCAATATTTAACGCAAGCGATGCTAAACTTATTCTTCATACAGTTCCTTTGTATATAGGGTTTAAATCGCTTAAAAAATTTCATCGATTTTTGTGTGGAGAACACCTATGTCCCATCCACAGTTGACAAGTTAAAGTAGCGAAAAATTACAAGACGGAAATACACCATTATTTGTTAAATGTTTTTTTCAATACTGTGAAATGCAAAGCAATCCAAGCGCAGACTTCATCATTTTTCATAACTGTTTTTGCAAACGCGGTACATTTACATTGCATTTCAACCATAGTAATATAACACCTGCAACGCAATTTATAACAAATAAAAATATAATTTTGTCGCCAAAACGACAAGCTCGATTAAGATATTGAGAAAAGAGGATAATGAATCTTAGAAGGTTGCTTCATAAATGTGTCGTCTTCGTCCTCTCGCTCTCTCTCCTCTCCTTTCTGAGGGGTGATGATAATCAGCGCACCTTCATCCAGAAGGCTGCTTAGTGGTGTCATCATATTACCAAAAATCAATAGGTAGATAATTGTAACAATAAATAATTATACATTTTGTAAATAATGATATCCTTACTGGGATCTCCCGTGCTGAGGATTTCTTTTTGATATTATAGTGAAGTTGAGTGGTTTTGGTTTCAGTCTGTATTTGGTGTTGGTATATTTTATATTTCTGATCCCCCTATGTTATGTATCCAGCTTTTTATTTGAGATTTAAGTGTTTTAATAATTTTGTGAATTTTGAATGAGAGTGGGATCTTTTTTGCCTAAATGTTGTATTTGTAGTTGCTTGTGGGATACGTTATTGTAAAAAATTTCGCCTTGCGGCGCTGACTTTTTTTGTATATTTATGACCTACTTGCACATAATATTAGCAGCATCACACGTACTGGTGATATATTGTAAATAGTTTATAGGTTATTGACTGATGAGCTAGTCGATGCATTCTGTTTATTCAAATCATATAATATAATAGAAATGATTTAGTAGTAGGACAAAATAATTCAAATAAACATCAACTCTACTATTACCACCAATCTTGAAATAAATGTCAATAGTTAAGGAGGTTGAATAGCAAATGTAAAATGTGTTTTAATATAGTGTCCTCTGTGTGAAAAGTTGTATCTTCTCCATTCTTAAACATTCTAATAAAAATAATTGGCGGCTAGTGACTTTTGATTGTGATTGAGTGTTAAGTTTTAATAATTCGACATTGATGTACTTTAGTACAAAACGGTTTATTATTTTTTTCGAAAAATTCGTTTTTTGTATTAAGATTTTCAGTAAATATCTGTTTCACAGTGCGCTGCACCGATTTCCTGAAAGTCTTCATACAATAAAAAGGTTTTCAGCTACAACAACATAAATGATGTCATACCCTTAAATTAAATATACCATTCCTTAGAGAAAGTCCAATTATAACATATTTTCCAATTATGTCCTGAAGATTTTCAGAAAATATCTGTTTGGCAGTGCGCTGCACCGATTTCCTGAAAGTCTTCATACAATAAAAAGGTTTTCGGCTACAACAACATAAATGATGCAATTTTAATATTAGCACTCTAGTACACCTAAAAATCACGAGCACACTGCCTGCCGGGATTTCTGTACAGTTATAAATAATATAGTTAAATATAGCTTAGGAACTTCTAATAAATTGTGCAGCGCACTTGAGATGATTTTTCACAAAAAACGGCGGCTATAGAAATTATCCAAATACCTACTATAATTATTAAGGTTACCATAAAAATAAATAAAACAAAGATTAATAAAAATAATATTTATTTATTACAAACATTGTTATATAATTCATTCGCATATTAACATGTTGAAATTACTGAGAGATATTACAATATAGGAAAATAGTAATTCATCTTTATAAAAACTTATTCACACAAAACATTAACCCTTTTACATATTTGCTAAGACATGTCGTTATAAATCAGGAAGAAAACAACCTTAGTCATACATCTGTAGATATAGGCAGGTACTTGTATCAACTTTGAAATAATTAATTAGTAAACACATTTATGCAATATTTCTCTTATTCTAGTTCATCGCGTCATATATTATATTGTGCTATGTCAGGGCCGGCCCTGTGCTATGTATTACTTACTCGGGCCACGTAGTACCATATCTGTCACCAAATGACACGCCCTCATAAAACTCGTTCTCTCTCCTTTTTATTATGTTCAGACATAATATAATACAAACAGATTTAGAAAGAGAGAACGCCAAGCTTTTATTTACCCAAGTGGTAAATACAACGTACCAAAAAAACCGTCGGTAAGCGATTTTTAAAGCTAGCTAAGTTTACTTTAAATTTTATTTTATATCTATGAAAACATTACCTTAGATAACTGCCTAACTGACATTCTATAATATGGTTATATTATTTATCACAATTCCAAAAATAAAGATCACAATTTTATAAGAACTAATCAATAAAATTTAGACGTACTCGAATACTACAAATAACTTGTTATATTTTTGATATATCTAGCTGCTGATTAAAAACTAATTTATATCCTATGCACATTGTATTACCCTACCTAACTTTAGAACTGGGCTTATTAGAATTCAATGAAACGTTAATAAATATTATAACGATTGAATAAATCAGGCCTATGTCATCTTTGCAGATGCCGTGTGGAGGGTCTTTTTAAGGAAAGGAAGGAGAAGATGTTCTGGGTAGGGAAAGTAAAAAAAAGTATGAGGGGTGGGTAGGAATCTATTGCGTATGAATCCGTCCCTCCCGCTGCGGTGCAAGACGATGGCTCGAGAAAGACCAGCCGGAGAGGTCAAAGGGTCTCCCCAAACTGGCCTTCCCGGATCAGGCCCGACGCACAGCAGGTGGTCCGTCGCCAAGATCTGAACACACCTCACCCGATGAACCCTGTCACCCCTGTTAAGTCACCAAACGTAGCGAACCACTCGGGGTGACCTATTGGTATGGTATGGTATGTTGGTTATCCAATAAATGGTTTCCGGGAAGGCGGTACCCACCTCCCGAATTGAGAATTTATCAATAATATTTAAAAAAACAATTTAATATCTTCGTTCGTTCTTTTAAAAATGCCAAAAACTTTTTGTTTTTATTTTTCATCAACCCGGAGATCAGAGTAAGTCAGTTGGGGGAAATTTAGGGTTTTTAGGTTTCATGAGGAGAAAACGAACCAATGTTTTACTTTGTGAGATATCTAGGAACACACTATATAAACTTTGGGAGGTGTTTCTACATAATGGTAGAAGTAAAAATAATAAATAACTTTTTCGAAATTCCAAAGTTTTAAGGTAGTTTCAAAAAAATAAATAATCTTCTATAGAAAATATTTTTGTAAATAAAAAAACGAAATATCACAAAAACTTATTTTTTCTTTTTTACTTATACATCATATAGAATCACCTCACGAAGTTAGCGCACTTTACCCCTAACACCCTGTTTACTAAACTCGTCGCAGTTTATTAGTGCTAGGTGGATCTGTGCGCGCCAATTTTATTGTCACAGACAATACTAAAAATAGTAAAAACCTTATTATTTTGCTTCTTTTTAATTATATCTGTCAAAATATAAAATGCATTTCTCTTTAACATTTTCAGTACATTAATAGACGCACTTGCTCCGTTTCAAGGGGTTAAAGCTTTTACTAAAATGATTATTTCATTCTCTTATGGTTCCCACGCTCTTAGCCTTAGGGCTATTCTTATACATTTATTTATCGAAAATACAGGGCCGGCTTGAGTAGGCTCAATTGGAGCGGTCCACTCCGGGTGCGGACTTGTCAAGGCGCCAATAAGCCAGAGCCAAAGCGCTGATAATACCTAACACCTAACACAGCGCCCTTAAGGTTTTCCTAGCGACAGGCACCTTTTGGCCCAGGGCCGGCCCTGGGAAAATGAATGCAATTTTTTAATGAATTTTTTTTGGTAATTGAATCCAATTCATTAATGTATATGCCGCACTTCCCCGACTGACTAACTAATTATAAAAAACTGAAAAAATACATTTTTATAATATTAATCTTAATTGGCACAATAGTAGTATTTATTTTGTGTAGTACTAACATAGTAGATTAAAAATATACTAACCGGTTTATATAATATGTATTAAGTTACGCGGAGATAAATGTGTATAGCTGATTTATTAAAAATCTCTTCAAATGATTAAATAATTAAATCGGGTTAATGCAGACCGTTTACTGAAAAACTTTTGGTAAATTCGTAATAATATCGGAAAACGTGTTCATGCAACTGCGTTTGTCTTAACAATAAATTTTTATGAACAATATATATAATAATACCTATCAATTCATTCGTTATGGGTCTACAACCCGTTTTAACCGGATAACGAATAATTTGAAGAGATTCATAATAAATTGGCAATATTTTTAATCAGCAAGTTTTCTCCGAGTTGCTTTCCCAAGTTGTTTAGCAAGTTGAAAGATACTTTTCATTCTACCGAAAGGAATATCTACATACAGTGATTATATTCATGAAGTACATACTGTTCCCCGTAATGCTGACCCTCATCAACTGCAATAAGTGAATCGTTGTATTGAAATGAGTTTCAGCATTGATTCATGTTGATCCTGCTTATCAGTTATTGTTCAACAGATTCATTCAAAGACTGTATTATTCCAATTTTTAAATTCTATTATAATTATTAGTCAACAAAAATACAGTATCGAAAGGTAGCAAGGATTATTTTGTGCAAAATATATGTAGATGTGCAATTCATGCAATAATATCATGTTTATGAAATGTCGCATAGGTATCGCAAAATAATGTTAATAAAAAACGCCACAATTGGTGCACATTTTGAAAAATATATTTTTTAAATATTGCACTGATTATTGTACAAAATTTTATTAATGATGCCAGAATGAAAATCCACAAGATTTCAAAATAAATTTCTACGCCATCGGTTCAACGAATATGAAAAAAGGAAAAAAATTTCATCAATCGAACAGACAAGTTATGTTTAAAAGTACTGCCCACACTACACTCGAATAGAAAAATGCTTAGGAAAGTAACTTAATATAATTAACTTTAACATTTTTACCAAATGTAGGAAGGTAGACAGTTTGGTAGTTTAGCCGACGACGATAATGAAAATTATGACCTTTCCTGAAATATCACTGAAGACGCACTAAAATTATATTCCAAGAGCAGGAATCTACACATCTAGATATATTATTTCAAATGCTTCTCTGCTACTCTTACAAAATGTATAATGTGCTTTTATACCTATCGACTCAAACATAATACTATAAGGAAATTTTGTACAAAAATATATTTTTTTATAATCACATTGGCACATATTGAAAATGTAAAATACGTACGTACATATAAAATGGAAAGTGGTTCTCTTAGGGCTGATCGTGGCCGTTGGTCCAATCGCCCTCCATGCGCCACACAGAGAAGGCGTAGCTGAGCTTCTCGTGGGCCATGTAGGAGCCCTGGGCATGCGCCCCGCCCGCCTCGCCCTCGGGGCTGGACAGCACGCGATACAGGAACTCGATGTAGCGGGAGGCCAGCTTCAGCGTCTGGATCTTGGACAGTTTGTCGCTGGGCAGTGTCGGGATGATCTTCCGCAGATTGGCGAAAGCCTCGTTCAAGCTCTGCGTGCGCTGCCTCTCGCGCACATTCGCCATCACTCTTTGCGTTTGGATGTCTTCGTAACTCTGCGCCGCCTTGCGCCTGCTCTTACTAGTCTGAGACCTGCGCCCGCTCTGCTCGTCCAGCTCGGGGGAGATGGTATCCGGAATAGCGTACTCGAACGCCCGCTTCCTCTTCCTGTCCTCGCTGGAGCGCGACAGGGTGGGCGAGTAGGGCCTGTAGAGCTGCTGCGCCGGGAGGTAGGGCGAATGTGCCCCGCCGGCGTAGGGCGAATGAGCCCCGCCGGCGTAGGGCGAATGGGCCCCGCCGGGGTAGGGCGAGCACGGCCCCACGGGGTACGGGGTCAGGGTCAGAGGGCCCACGGGGTACGGAGAGCAGGGCCCCACGGGGAATCGACAATCTTCTTCTCCGTAGTCGTCCATTGGTTCACTTTTCAAAGCTCCGGACATATCGGCGTACTTCATTATATATATATATTGTTTCTCAAGAAGACTCTACCCTTTTTGATAGAAAGATGATTAACACACTATTTGCACAACTTTTTTTATATTCTTGTGAACTCAACAAAAGCACGACACAAAGACAACAAAATAAAACTGACTAAATTTATTTTTTATAAAAACATTTTGGTTAATGTATTTGACTTCAATGTTGTTTGAATTCACGTTGATGTGTTTCAGTGAAGTCTTCAGCTGTCAATAACAATGCCGGTTGAGGAAAGCGCTAATGGTTTTTGGACAAACGGGTGACGCGCCAACGTCCGCGGACTGTGATTCCTGACACTCGACTGACACGACTGACACAAATGACGACTGACGCTGTCGCTGACGCCGCGGCCGAGACTGCCAGTGCCAGTAAGCCACAGCTACAGCTCTGCCCTGTTACCACAGACTGCAGACACTACACTCTACAGGCCGAGGGCCGAGGGGCGCTCGTTGCTCAGCGGGTGGAAGGTTCTACCAAAGTCGGCGTCACTAGGACCGTAGCCGGGTGGAAAAAATAATAGGATGATTTGTATATTGCCGGATTTTGTGAAAAATCATTTTAAGAAGAAGCTACAAGCCAAAAATGTATATATTCTTGGTATACTTATATTGTAGGTAATAAACATTAAAATCGCTTGTCAAACGGAGTTCGATTTCAAGAACTAAATTGTTTTTTATTTATTTTGTAAATAATTTTATAAGAAAGCAAAAAAGTTTATCAAGTGAAACTGTCACTGATAATCTTAGCTATAATACTGTAGTTTTTAAAAGTTGTTTCCCTTACGCGTTTATACATTTCCATTGAAAACTATTTTTTTAGTAGTTTACATTTATATTTTTTGTTGAGTAATTTTTATTTTTTTATTTGTATTCTACTCAATCGAAACGATAGGAAAACCTTCAATTTATCTAAAGCATATTTTTTGATATTCATAATGTACACCAATTCGATATAAAGATTCATCAAAAAAGTGATTTAGCATTAAGCTTCGCCTAAAGGGCACTGTAAAAATATATTTATATGTATTTAAGAAGTAGAAAAGACAAATAACTTTTTTTGAAATTCCAACACAACATTCCGGAAGTTTTGTTGAAAAGAAAGTTGAATTGTTTGCATGGGAAAATAAATATGCAGAATAATTTTAGAAATTATAAAATATGTTAATTAGTTAAATTTAACTGCCGCACTTCAAAACCTACTTTACTGGTACTAGTTTAGTTCCGCTAAATTGTTCCTGCAGGGTAAACGACGATGACAGATCACTGGTGATAGTCAACATCCGATGGGAGAGGGCACCACGAAGAAGAGGATCGAGAAATTACAAAAAATGCAAACTTTTGTTATTCAACATAAGAAATAAATGTAAATAGTAATGCGAGAATCATAATTATTTATTTATTTATGATATTTTGATGAAAAATCACCTCAAGGGCGCTGAACAAATTTGTTTCCAGTGCTCTCTCTCTTATTAATAACAATCATAAACATTCTAGGTACATAATAATATATTTTCGTACAGAGGGTGGCGGTTTCAAATCCCGGCGGTCGCAAGCAAATTTTATTTAATTATTATTTTTTGGTAAACTAATGTTTAAGACAAGATTTTTTATGCATAGCACAAAGGGTAACAATTATTTTTATAAGCAATAATTATTAGCCTGAAACACTCATCCACATTGAAAAATCTCCTGATAAAAGATACATGACGCCAACGGGACTTGAACCCGTGTCCTTTCGATTTCCGGTTGACGTTCCGGTCCCGTTGGCGTCATGTATCTTTTATCAGGAGATTTTTCAATGTGGATGAGTGTTTCAGGCTAATAATTATTGCTTACAAAAACAAATTTTATTTGATTAATTTTTGTTATTTCACAAATTATTAATTAAAAATATATATATTATGCGGCACGTTGCAGAGTGGAAGATACTCTCAGATCTGAATAGCCCGGTACTTCCCTCCCTTCCTCTTTCCCATCTCCCTCCCATTCCCACTACAATTAGCTTCACAACACACTTCACTTGGGGATGCCATAATCTCACTGGTTCCGGTTGGGAGCTGTTGAGAATTTTCTCAGTTTTTAGAGAATTAGACATGGTACAGTTTTTTCACGCAGCTGACATAATATTGGAAACACTGTCCATTACGTGTTGCCGTTTTGAAATCCTGCTATTTATTTAAGTTCTGCATTATTCAAGTTTATTTAGTTTAAAGAAAGGAATATAATATTTTACAATGGGCGGTACAGTACAGGGATTTAATAGTAATTTAGATCTCATTGTCAAAACATATCCAACAAGCAACTACACATACAACATTTGGGTTCTAAACTCTACAACAAAATCCCATTCTCATTCAAATCTCACAAATATAGTAATAATAATAATAATAATTGGATAATTTGTAGAGCGCCGTTTTTGTGAAAAATCACCTCAAGGGCGCTGTACAATTTATTTCCTAGGATCTACATTTATAACATTATAATATTAGTATAACATTTAAATACCAAAATAAAAAGCTGGAAACAAAACATAGGGAGATCAAAAATAACTGAAACCGAAACCCCTCAACTGCATTCAAAAACACCATGTAATATATTTATAATAATTTCAGAAAAAACACCATGTAATATATTTATAATAATTTCAGAAAAAACACCATGTAATATATTTATAAGAATTTCAGAAAAAACACTACGTAATATATTTATAATCACTTATTATCCATGCTACAGAGTATTGGTGATCCCAGTGAGGAAATTATTATCTCTATTTGTTTATTATAAGGAATAAAACAGCGTTGCTCACTGGTAAACAGATTAAGGGGATTTAATGTATTATTGAATTGAATAATACGAGTAGGGGTGTGTAACATTTGCGTCTGTCTGTTTGTGCGCTTAGTTCTTCTAAACTACGAAACGGATTTTTATAAGGCTTTCACTATCCTTTATGTTTATATATATATAATACATGCATATTATATTTTCATAAAGTAGAGAAAATATCATGTTTTGTAATAAAGACATACTTTGCTAACACTGGATCAGTTTAAGTTCGTCAGTTGATACATAGGCTGCGTTATTTCTCACTCTGCATATTTCAGTTTGTTTATACATTTTTATTACAAGTTAAGTACGAAAAGTTAAGTTCGCGGATAGTGTTTTGCGAGGGCTTCCGCCCCATAATATTTTTTTTCCGGTTCACTACCGACAAGCTATAAAAAAAAAACAATTTAAAAAGTCTCACAAGTGAAACACGCACGTCAAACGTCAAACGCTATCTTGTACACTATTATATTTAAAAAAAAAAAAACACTATTTTGTGCAGTGTAAAAGAACTAAACAATCCTATCCGCTCTTACCGTTTAACGGTGTATAAATAACATTATTTAAGTGCAATATTGTGTTATAAAAATATATATTTACAAATGCCACAATAATTAATTTGAAATAGCGTAATAATTACAAGTTCGCTAAAACCAACACCAAAGAATATAAGAGCAAAATTCTCCTCTCCGTATAAGAGACACATAGCAACGTGGGTTAATGCACCATTCCCGATACTGTACTTGTCAGCGCTCGGGGTTCGATCCTTACACCGGCGAATTTTTTTTTTTAAATAAACTCACACCATCAGCTTGCCCGCCAACAGGCGTCGGTATCAGTTATCAAAGGTGCTGCGGAGTTTGCCAACCAACAGGCGCTAAAAAATTAAACATCCCGGGTCAATAAATTATTTTATATAAATATGTCTTGTAAACACTGTAAGAGTGAAATACTCTCCGGTGATGGCATAAAATGCTCTACATGTCTGCTTAACTACCATTTCTTCTGTGTGAACATGAAAGAAACGAACTTTAGGAAGATGGGTGTTAAGCGTGATACCTGGACCTGTATTGACTGCAAAGATGATCTGAAAGTCAACCAATCTTCGAGCGGAAACAGAGTGTCTACTGCTTCTCCTGCGTGCGGTATGAAGTCGCCTCAGAACCCGGATGTCGAGCAGATAATGCTTATAGTTCGACGATGTATTGCATCGGAGTTCGAATCTTTTCACGACAAACTCAACATTCTACCGGAGTTAAAAAAGTCCGTCAACTTCATCTCCGCTGAATACGAGGACCTAAAAAAAATGTTTTCGGAATCACTAGCCACCATCAAAAGCTTACAAGCCGAAAATACGAGGCTTCACACAGAAATGCGTAATCTTAACACGCGCGTATCCCAAATGGAACAGATGGCCAGAGAAACCAATGTAGAGATTCAGTGTGTTCCTGAAAATAGATCTGAGAACTTAGTATCCATCATCAAACAACTTGGAAGCGTAATTTCCCGTCCCATTGCTGAATCTGAAATACTTCACTCACATCGGGTCCCCAAGGTCCATCCTGAATCCAGCCGACCCAAGTCAATAATAGTGAAGCTTCCAAGCGTGAGGGTAAAGAATGAAGTGCTGGCTGCAGTTGCCAACTTCAATAAAAAAAACAAGACGAACAAACTAAATTCTACACACATAGGCATCGATGGCACGAAATCACCAATTTACGTCAGTGAACATCTCTCTCCCGCAAATAAGGCCCTGTATGCAGCTACTAGGATGAAAGCCAAAGAAACTCATCATAAATTCGTATGGATCCGAAATGGACGGATCTTTGTACGAAAAAATGAAAACTCTGCTCACGTACTGTTGATCCGCGATCATGACTCCTTGGTTTCTCTCACCTAAATTTCCCAATTTAATTTATCTGTAGAATGTATAATCTGTCAAAATCTTAACAAAACAAAATGGAACTGAAATTTTTTTATCAAAACGTTAGAGGAGTCAAAACTAAAACAAATGACTTAAAAAATGAAATTTCAATCAACAATTATGATATAATCTGCTTCACTGAAACATGGTTAAATTCATCAATATTTAGTAATGAATTGTTTGACGAGCGTTACCTAGTTTTTCGAAGAGATCGCGAATCCACTAGTTCAGCATCCAGAGAAGGCGGTGGAGTTTTAGCAGCAGTCGATAAAAAAATAATAACAACACGCAAATCATCTTGGGAAAGTGACGGTGAAGATTTATGGTTATCGATAAAACCGCACGAATATTCTAACTCACTTATCTACATTTGTGTATTATATATTCCTCCCAATTTATCTGTTGATGATTACTGTAATAGAATCAAGAATATTCAGGATATTTATCTACAACATAGTAATCCGAAATCTAAATTTATAATTATCGGCGACTTTAATTTACCTGAGATTAAATGGACACCTGACATAGCATATAACAACATAACACTAGCTCCGTCCAACTACACTAGTCATAAAGCTCACTGTCTTGTCAACTTGGCCTCAATGTGTAACCTTCACCAATTCAATTATATTCCTAATGGAAATTCTAATATTCTTGACCTACTTTTTTGTGATGAAACTAATATTAATCTGTCTAGAACAACAGGGTTATCAAAAGTCGACAATCATCATCCCCCTTTCGAAATGATTTTAAAACTTGAAAAACTGAAATACTTAAAAGATAATCATTGCCCTATTAAATACAATTTTAAGAAAGGAAATTATGAAGCTTGTCGTCTAGATCTGTCAAATGTTAATTGGATCTCACTTTTCAGTAACTCGAATGTCAACAATAAGGTACAATTATTCTATGATACTTTGTGGGATATTATTGATAAACATATCCCGAAAAAAAAAACACAAATAAGAAATCACTACCCCAAATGGTTTAGTCAGACTCTTATTAAGCTCCTCAAAGAGAAAAATAAAGTAAGACTGCGGGCCAATAAATATAAAAACCCACTAGACTATGCTGAGTTTGGTATTCTAAGAAAAAGATCGAAAAAAATGCAAAAAGAATGCTATTTATCATATATAAATTCTGTTGAACAAGGCATAAAAGTAAATGTAAAAGCTTTCTGGGCATACTCAAAATCGTTGCGTACTACCAATTGCATTCCTAAATTAATGCACCTGGATTCTATATCTGCAGATAATGGACAACACATTGCCAATCTTTTCTCTAATTATTTCGCATCCGTTTATACTCAATCTAATCCCTTGTTATATACTGCCATGCCAAAAGTTTCACAAAACAACCAATTTAATCTTGGAAAAATCAATGTTAGCAAGGAAACCATTAAATCTTGTTTAGAAAAAATCGATACATCCAAAGGCCCAGGACCTGATAAAATACCTCCCTTGTTTGTAAGATGTTGTTCCAGCGCGTTGATTAACCCACTTCTTTTAATATATAATGAATCATTATCTTCAGGAACTTTCCCAGACTTGTGGAAAAATGCACATATTGTTCCAATACATAAATCTGGTGATAAATCTTTTGTGAAAAATTACCGACCAATCAGCATTTTATCTTGTTTTGCGAAAGTCTTTGAATCTATAATATATATTTCTGTATTTTCACACTTTAAACCCCAATTATGCATCAATCAACATGGGTTTGTTCCCAACAGATCTACAAATTCAAATCTTCTTGACTTTTGTGATTATGTTTGTAATGCTTTCAATGAAAGAACTCAAGTAGATGCCATTTACACAGATTTTCAAAAGGCATTTGATAAAGTTAACCATTCTATTCTACTACAGAAGCTTGATCGAATAGGTATTCACGGTGATCTTTTTAGATGGCTTAAGTCTTACTTAGAAAATAGAACACAATTAGTACTTATTAATGGGTACGAATCACCTCCCATAATTGTAACATCAGGCGTACCCCAGGGGTCCAATCTTGGCCCACTGCTTTTCTTAATCTTTATTAACGACCTTGGCCCCATGTTACGCTGTGATTTTGTTCTATTTGCCGATGATCTCAAGATTTACCGCAAAATTTCCACTGATTGTGATCATGTTAAGCTTCAAGAAGACCTTTACACACTAAATAGCTGGTGCATTCAAAACGATATGTTTTTAAATATTGAAAAATGTTACATTATTACTTTTACTCGTAACAGAAAACGAAAGGATTTTGCATATTCCATTAATAATGTACGATTAAATGCAGTCACCACTATAAGAGATCTAGGAATCACTCTTGATTCAAAGTTTATGTTTGATGTACACATAAATGATATTATAAGTAAATCAATGAAAATGATTGGATTCATTCATAGAATATCGAAACCATTTAAATACCCCCAATCCATTATAACATTATACAACTCGTTGGTCAGAAGCAAATTGGAATATGGGAGTGTTATCTGGAACCCACATTATATAAAATATTCTAAAAGTATTGAATCTGTGCAACAAAAATTCCTAAGACTGTTATCATATAAACTTGGATTAAATGCCTCACTCAAATCTTATGAAGAACGTCTACTAAACTTCAAATTTACGACATTAGAAAAAAGAAGACAATTTGCGGACTTAATATGTTTATATAAAATTATTCATGATAAACTTCTTACCACTAATTGTCTGAGCAATATTCATATTAAGGTCCCTAATAGACATAATTTAAGGAGCCAAAATATATTCCATATTGATATATTTAATAACAATATTGCATATTTCAATCCACTATCTAGAATGTGTCGTCTGTACAATACAGTTGAATGCGATCTTATAGATATATTCGCAAACAGTCTCGCATATTTTAAAAAACAAATCAACCATCTTCTACCATGATATGTTATGGAGAGATATAATTGCTTTATTATTTTCTTTACTTTTCTTCCTTATCCTTTCTCTGTACATTTACTATATTTTATATTTCATACTTAATATTCATGTTTTATATTTCTTTTTAATTATTATTATATTTGTATTTTTTTTTTCTTTCACTACGAGCATCTCCGCCTAATATCGACTAAACCTTGTTTACGCATGCTGGGAACATTTTTAATTGGGGTGTTAATATCTGTGCACATTCCCACCGAAATAATATAAATGTAATGATTGTTAACACTCTGTAAATGTTTCAAACAATAAATAAATAAATAAATAAATAAAACCTTATAAGATACATCAAAAGAATGTACTACGGAATTATAAGGCATACAGAAAGGTCTGTGATGATATATGTCTATCTCCTACCCTTGGGTAACTCCCAGCAACGCCGGGTGTACGTCATCTAGTAAGATATAAGCAGGAGCATCACAGCACAGCACGTTTCAACAATAAAAATTAAGTCTTTATTTATTCAAATGTTTTATCATGATCTCCGTGAAAATTTAAAATTTCGCAGTTAATTTAAAGTTTTGTGAAAGGTTCTGTTTTATATCATTATGGGCCAGTTACTTCTTAATGATTAATAAATCACTTTTTTGGCCTATATACCAGTTACTTTACTATTACGACATCTTTAGGAGACTCAATTTAATAATTAAAACAAAAAATTTAAAAAATAAATCTCACAAATTATTAAGGAAATGTTAATTTTGTTAGTTGCATTAAAGGTAAGCCTAGGAAATATTATTAGCATTGGTAGATTGGGGTGCACTTTAGTCCTTTACCGATGAGTTGGTTTTAACGCCCGGGATTGGTTTTTCCGAAATTACAGCAGTAAATGCGTTAGACTTATTCCCGACCACGGAATAACCTGGAGGTGTTGATGCTTATTAACCTAAAAAGGAGGTAATAAATAATTAAATTTGATCAAATTTTACTTTGGGTGACTTGAGCTGCCCGTGTTCATGGGGAGAGGTATCTCCGGGAGCTGGGTCAATCGATCGCTTTACATGACCCGGGTTCACTCAGTGAACGGGTTTTACCGGCCGCCGTACCTGGTCTTACACGACCTGAAACCCGAAACTCAATTACCCGTCACCCGGTTACTTTTACTTTCGTTTGACGTAGATAGGTAACACATTCAAAGTATGAATTCATTTCTTTTTAATCAAATCCAATCAACCTTCCCGCCATCGGGAACCGATTCCAAATGTATCTGGAAGAAGAGGCGGTCAAAGTTCTATGTAGGTCTCCGGTAACTGAAAACTGGAACAAATTTTGTCCGTTGAGAGAAAGTGATTCGAGATGTGATGCCAGGTCTGCAAAATTCATACTCATACTCTTCTATTTTATCTTCCATAGTCGCTTGCTACGCCATCCGGTACTGACATTGCTTGGGCGTTCGCATCACCTTTTCGGCCACCGGCACCCGTGTCACAAGAGTAGGTCGCGAGAGTAGGACGCAAGAACAGGGTGCCGATAAAAAATAACCCGCTCGCTCTTTAGAAGCTCATGAGCGGGTTTCAATGAGCGGATCATTCACGACCGACCCAGAAGTTACAGGATTAGTATATCCACGTCTTGGAGGCGGGTGCATCTAGCCAACAGCGGCGTAGCGGCCGGATCAGGAAAGGCTGGTTAAAGGAGACCCTTTGACCCATCATGCCGGACTTAATCGACCCATCACCACCTTGCACTATAGTGGGAGGGATGGGTTCGTATGTCCGTCCACCTGGACACATTGATTCCCAGAACTTCCTATCTTTCTTTTCGCGACCTACTCTTACGACACGCGTGCCGGTGGGTAGGAATCTGGGGTTCAATATGTCCGTCCACCTGGACACATTGATTCCCAGATTCCTACCCACCCCTCATACGTTTCCTTCCCAGAACTTCTCTTTTGTCTCCTCTCTTTCCTTTCCTTAGAAAGACCCTCCAAACAGCATTCCCAAAAATAACATAGGACCTGAGGGAAATTATTTTCCTTGGGCCTCCTGTCTGCAGTTAATATATATATATATATTTTTTTTTTTTATTCCAGATCTCGGGGAGGGTTGTGCAATCCCACGAGCTCCATATTATACATAGAATATATATAAAGAAAATATAAAAAAATATTGTAAGATAATACATACACAATAAACGAAAACAAAAGACAATAATAATAATAATACAAAAAAAAAATGAGATTAAAGTTTTTTTAAAAAGAAAAAATATTTAAAAAAATATTATATATGAATATTGTGTACAATACAATATTTATTATATATACACAACATTGTCTTCTTATGGTTATGGTTATGATATGATTTATATGCACAATATTGTCTGTATTCTTATGGTTACCAATGTATCGATAATCTTTTATTTTATATAAATTTTAGTTTTTTTTTTCCCCTTTATTTTTGTTTTATTGTTTTGTTCTATTATTTTATACAATTCTTTTATTTTATATAATTATAACTTCACATTTCTCATAAATTTAATTATTTCTTCTAATGCTGTCTTACGTAAAGTCACAAGGAGGAAATCCGTAATTGGTTTTATTTTGGCTATTTTACTTATGTACAATCTGTAAAAATGTAAACTGTTGATTTCCCAAAAATGAATAAATAAAATAAATAAATAATAAAATATATATTCATATATATTTTTTTTTATTCTTTTTATCTATGACATCAGGATTTGGCTCCATCGCTTGTAAATAGGTCCCTGCCATAAGTGCAGTGCTGCCATCACAAGACCGTTTTCGCTCGTGGCTAGTCGTGTTCGAAAGCTGGTGATCCGTTTTTTCATTAGTGCTCGGAATCCGGGAGCACGCCCTTCTACAAACATCTCAGTGGCACTGCAGTACCAGGACAGCCCAAAAAGTATTCGGTAGGAATTGTTTTATTTTTTTTATTTTTATAGTGAATATCTCACAAGAGTCCCAACTGCTCCCGTCTGGAACCAGTGAGACTATGGCATCCCCAATTGGGGGAAGTTGTGAGGCTGAAGGTAAGTGGGGAAAGGAAAGAGGAAGGTGGGGAAGTACCTGGCTATTCAGATCTAGTCACTAAACACGGCTAAAGCCATTTGGAGCAACGTTTCAATTCTGAATGGTGGTCTTACACCAGGGCGATACTGGTAGTATCTTCCACTCTGGAACGTGCCGCAAATATACTATATATTATTTTAATTAATTAATTGTGAAATAACACAAATTAATCAAATAAAATTTATTTGCGCACGCCGGGTTCGAACCCGCGACCTTCGGAATGGCAGTCCAATGCGTTACCACTGGACTATGCCGTCGTGTTGTACTGTACTTCCAATATTTTTAGAGATGCTTTGTTGAAGTTGGTCCACAGCTCCGAGGTATATAGGCTCGTGCAGTATGTGTTAAAAAGTTGCCTTTTTGCTTTTGGGCCACACTTGTTAAATCGTCAAGAAATCATATTTGCTCTGATGCACAGTGATCTTCTCTGTCCCTCAATATCCATATCATCATTGAGCTCCGCTGTTACGATGTGTCCTAAGTATTTGACCTCCGGTTTTTCAGTTATTTTTGTGCCGTTTAGGCTGACGGGTAGTACTTACTTACCTACACAAATTTAGTTGGGATGTAGACCATGTTATGTTCAGCGGCATATTCTTCGCATATCTTTAATAGCTTTCTCAATGCTTTAATGCTTGGAGACAAAATAACCATGTCAACTGCGTACGCAATGTTATTTACGCAAATGTTTCCCAGGTAACAACATACATTCGCCGAGGTTAGTTTATTGCTTAAATCATTCATATAGACGTTAAATAAAATTGGTGATAAGCTTCCCCCTTGTCTGACGCCGCATTTCGTATTCACTGGAACTGACATTTTATTTTTCCAGATAACTTAGTTCTCTTGTTGATGATGCCAGATCGCCAGAATGTTAATTATTGAACTGGGCACATTCCTTTCTTTTAGTTTTTTCCAAAGCAGTGCATGAGATACTCGGTCGAAAGCTTTACTTAGTTCTATAAAGCAAGCATACACTGTTGTTTTTCTTGCCTTATAATATTCGATACTTTATTTCAAACTGAATATTGCCATATCTGTTGACAATTTAGATTTAAAACCAAATTGGTTGTCGGACGTAAATAGTTTGGCTTCTATGTAAATTTGTAAAACCCTTTCAAATATTCTGGATATTATTGTGGCTAGAGATATCGGCATATAGTTGGAAGCACTGGATATGTCTTCTTGTCTGGATTTAACTAACGGTACTATAATTGTACGTGAGAAGTTTCTTGGCATATGCATAATGTTGAAGTATCTGTGTGAATAGCGTTGCTAGAAGCGTGTATATTTTTTCACCTGCATTTCTAACGTGTTCAATGCTCAGGCTATCATAACCGGGCGATTTTCCAGCTTTCATTCGTTTTACAGCTGTTTTGACCATTTCTTTCGTAACGATTATGTTTTCGTCCTCATCTTCGCATGGTTTTTCTAAGATGGTGGATTCGTTTCTTTCCGATATTTTTGAAAAGTTGGTTATGAAAATATTTGCAATCTTTTCTGCGTCCGATTCTCCTTCAATATGGGTGGATATCTGTGCTTTAGCTTTTAAAACGTTGCCTGTTTTTTGCCAAAATTCTTAAAGTCTTTGTTCTCAATTGCACCTGATATTTTGTCCATTTTTATTTGTTCCGCTGTTTTTGACATTTTCTTAACTCATATTTAAATTTTCTTCTCAGTATTTTTCTATTTTCTGCCAAGGGATCCGACCGGGGTTTTCCATTTAAAAAGTGCATTTCGTGATGCTTCATAATCAGAAATGTGCAAAATGGGTACCGAAAACCATTTGAAATGCAAAATGGAAATGGGTCAAAACTTTTCCATTTGAAAATGCAAAATGGTTTTTAGAAAAGCATTTCAAATGCAAAATGCAAAATACTTATTTTCAAAATGCATTGAAAATGCAAAATGGTTTCTCAGGTCAAAATAATTATAGAATTTTTAAACAATTTTGTCATTTAATAATGGACATCAATGTAGAACAAACATATTACATGATGGTAAATCCAAAAACATGGTGTTTCATGTGACTACAGATTATGAAACCACAAAAAATTTGCGCGGGACTAATGTTGCCAACGTAAAGTAGGAAGAATGTTGCAAAAAAACCATTTAAAATGGAAAATGCATTGAGAAAAGCATTTATAATGCAAAATGGTTTTTAGAAAAGCATTTAAAATGCAAAATGGAAATTACCCATTTGAAATGGATTTATTTGAAATAAAGCACATCTCTGTTCATAATGAATCGATACATTGTCGTTCCATCCAGGAATATGTTTGGATGTGGTTCTATTATGTTTGCGCCCACTTTCAAAGACGTTTTTAGCGGCAGTACTTAGTGACTCTACAATCCTCCCATATAGTTCGTCTATGCCATATACTCTATGGCATCTTTATGAAAGTTATTTTTACATCCTGACTTTTTACAAAGTTCGACCTCGCTGCTGCATTTAATTGTTAAAAATGGTGCAGTTGCAGAATAGGACATGATCTGCGAAGTATTGTGTGCTCTCCATTTTACTGGATACAAAGCCATCGGGGAAATTTCAGGCATTTGTTTTCAGGCAAATTTCAGTTTGCCAGGCATCTTGAAAATTCGGGTATGTTATCATTGTATGAGTATGGTACTGTGGATGTGTGGGTGGTGAGGGAGAGGAGATATGAAAGAAGAAGGCAGAAATGTACACGGAGAAAATGGATTTTGCTAATTTATTAAGAATCTCTTCAAATTATTGGTAATACAGTTAAAAGCGGGATTGACAAACTTGAAAAACTTGGAATTTTTTTAGTAAATTCCTAATATATCGGAACACCTGCATTTGCCTTGATAATATATAATGACGAAATGCAAAAATATTAGGATTTTTATGAACACGTATTCCGACATAATATATTCGTATTTTACTCAAATTTAACTAGGAAACATATTAATTCATTCGATTAGGGCCGGTTAAGGGCCGTGTACCAGATTATTGACTTACCAGAGACTTGTCAACTCACTGTCAAGTCAAAGCATTGAATTTTGTGGTATATGCCTAAATGACTTTCGGCAGTCAATACGCAATGTCTAATTTCTAATGCCCTTTGAACCATCTTCATGCTTTGACTTATTATTATCTCCCATTCTTACTTTTATATTATTATTGTCATTATTATTGTCTTCGCTCCTCATTTATATATGCTCTCCTTTCACTGTCATCTCTGTTTATAAAACTTATTCGTGTAATTAATATGTTGTTAATGGACTATTTGTCCGTAAATAAATAAATAAATAAATAAATAAATAAATTATGTGGTTACTAAACACCGCTAAAGCCATTTCAAGCAACGTGTCGATTTTTCACCGAACCTTTCACCGAAGTGTGGCCTTTGGTGTCCGGAGGTAAAATGCACTAGCTTCGGGAGGTTAACTACATGATTGTAGAAGTAAGCAAAAAAAAACTTTTTCATAAATTCCATATTTTTTTCCTTATTTTTTTTTTTCTACAAGAATTTTTATTTTTCCATACCAACAATAATTCAAATTTTTCAACTGAAAACTGCCTTAAAATTTTGAAAAAAATTATTTGTATTTTTTTACTTACCTACGCTATGGTGTAATCCTCCAATTAGCTCACTTTACCCCAGACACCTTGTATATTAGATTATTTTAAAAACCAAGAAATTATTGTATTATGATTATTAATTTAATAAGCTCTTATCTCTTGTCAAGTATAAAATATTAATTTATCTATAAGTACAAATATTAATTTTCGTCAAACAAATGGTTGAGTATTGGAGAGTTGATCGCAGAAATATATACGCATAAAATTATAGGAAGAATATAACCAAAAATACAAATCTAATTAATAATTTATGTAGAAAATTTTTGGCTTTTCCGGAAACAATAGAACATATTATATCGGGATGTTCTGTATTAGCGCCGTCCGAGTATACATTTAGGCACAATCAAGTTTTAAAAATAATTCACTAAAGTTTAGTAATTAAACATAACTTGATTGACTGCCGTAATACGAGTACAGTACCATATTATGAATACGAACCAAATCAATCTTATTGAAAATGAATTATATAAAATATATTATGATAAAACTACACTAACCGACCGAACATAGTTATAGTCATAGTTAAACCCGACGGTTAAAATTATTAACCTCTAAATAACTTTAACCAACTAAAAAATTGTTTCATACATGCTTGGGAATTTTTGACCCTTTTTACTTCTCATTCTCATATGATAAATGTTCTCTATCATTTTGTGGTTAAAAACGTCAATACCTCGATATTATCCGTGGCGATGAGTGATTCACAATTGAGCTAGCTCTTTTTGATGAGCCGTAAGCGTACGACTCCTGGTAAACCAACAGTACACGGCTCAATTGAACGGTTACTCTTTTTGTCAGGAGATATTTAGAAAAATAGCGCCTTTTAAATTACCCAAATATTAATTGTTATTACATACGCAGATAAGTGAGCGGTGTTTGACAGTCCGACATCTGGACTCGAATATATGTACCTACACCCACTAAGAACCGAGCATCTTATTTTTCTCGTGGTACCAAAAGTCGTACGATCATTCATACGTTAAGAGCTGGAAGCCATATCGGGGGGGAGGGGGCATAACGGGGGAACACAGTATTCTCATACGCTCTGAGCTCGCGGCTCCCGTTGAATTGAGCCGCCAGTCAATTGAGTTCACTCTTGGAGCCGTATGAAAATGTTGAGATGGTACCGTGGCTCTCGCTCTTAATAAAATGAGTCGTGACCCGTCGCTAATTATCAGTACTGGCCTCCAATTGGGAAATGGTGGGAAAATATAGACAAATTGTTTAGTAAAGGTAATGTCGCATTTTGGAACCAACAAGTAGCATATTCAGCTAATTTTTTTTAGTTTTTGCAAATTATTCGAGGGCCAACTAAAAACTTTCCTTGGAGCAAGGAGCCATGGCAGCCATTTACGTTAGCTTTAACATTACGTTGTACAAACATGGGAACTATATCCTTAATCGCCACCCGGTTGGGCAACGCTGTGAGGCGGGTTATGTGGGTGAGTGCAACATACATTCGTAATGCCAATTCATGTTTTCTTAATTAAATCGAACATGGAGACATTCGCCAATGTTATATTTTTTAAATAAATTCATTTATGGAAACGAGAAGACCTTCGTAAGAGTTTCTATTATAATAATAATCCAAATTACAATACTAATGTTTTAGAATTTAGTGAATTTTTTATCCTTGTCAAACTTATTTGTTATAGATGTATTATGTACTTATACTTAAACTGTTATACAGTTAATTTACCATGATGGGATGTGATTTTATATCTACGAATCTACCGTCATCATTATTATACATTATATATCTATATATACCGATATGTTCGTTATAAGCGTATTATGTACTTATACTTAAACTGTTTTACAGTTAATTTACTATAATGGGATGTGATTTTATAGCTACGAGTCTACCATCATTATCATACATAATATATCTATACACCGATATGCTTTGACGGCCAAAAGTATTAAATTGTTTTATTTTTGTGGTATATTTTGAGAAAACTGTAGTTGAAATTACTCAACTCTCGAATCTTCAATAATTAAAACAAATAATCACTTTCATATGAAATTCAAGATTTTATTATAGATTAGTGTTACGAATTTGTAAATATTTGTTTTTATCGACTCCTGTAAAATTTAAGATTTGTGGCTTGAGGATTTTACCAAACCACGGTGGGTAAAATGTTGTCAATGTCCTGCCGACAAACACTGGTCTACATTTTATTTTTGATGTGAAACCGCACAAGAGTCCCAACTTCTCCCAACCGTCTGGAGCCAGTGAGACTATGGCATCCCCAATTGGGGTATGTGTGAGGCTGTATGTAGCGGGGAGAGGAAAGTGGGAAGTATCGGATCTGGTCACCAAACACGGACAAAGCCATTTCAAGGACCGTTTACTCCGGGGCGAACTGAGAGTATCTTTCGCTCTTCCCCTCTGAAAACTCTTGGGTCCTCGATAACGGCTCTCAAAGTAGAGTCATACCAATAAATTATGATATATAATTAGAGATACAAAATACTGATATTAAGACTTTGTTACTTACTTGGTAACAAAAGATAAACATACAATTGATGTAAATATTTTGATTAAACAATCAATTATAAATGCGTTATCTGTTTTTGACATTAAATTCTTTCTAAAATCCCAGTCTGGACAGTACATATTTGATTGATTACTGTAATATAATATAGATTTCCACAATAAGGCTGGAATTACAAAATGCAATAGTCGATTCCGCACATTAGTGATACCACGTCATCGGGGCATATCGAGCACCAAACAAAATGTAATAGTCGATTCCGCACATTAGTGATGCCACGTCATTGGGGCATATCGAACACCAAACAAAATGCAATAGTCGATTCCGCACATTAGTGATACCACGTCATTGGGGCATATCGAGCACCAAACAAAATGTAATAGTCGATTCCGCACATTAGTGATACCACGTCATTGGGGCACATCGAACACCAAACAAAATGCAATAGTCGATTCCGCACATTAGTGATGCCACGTCATTGGGGCACATCGAACACCAAACAAAATGCAATAGTCGATTCCGCACATTAGTGATACCACGTCATTGGGGCATATCGAGCACCAAACAAAATGTAATAGTCGATTCCGCACATTAGTGATGCCACGTCATTGGGGCATATCGAACACCAAACAAAATGCAATAGTCGATTCCGCACATTAGTGATACCACGTCATTGGGGCATATCGAGCACCAAACAAAATGTAATAGTCGATTCCGCACATTAGTGATACCACGTCATTGGGGCACATCGAACACCAAACAAAATGCAATAGTCGATTCCGCACATTAGTGATGCCACGTCATTGGGGCACATCGAACACCAAACAAAATGCAATAGTCGATTCCGCACATTAGTGATACCACGTCATTGGGGCATATCGAGCACCAAACAAAATGTAATAGTCGATTCCGCACATTAGTGATGCCACGTCATTGGGGCATATCGAACACCAAACAAAATGCAATAGTCGATTCCGCACATTAGTGATACCACGTCATTGGGGCATATCGAGCACCAAACAAAATGTAATAGTCGATTCCGCACATTAGTGATACCACGTCATTGGGGCACATCGAACACCAAACAAAATGCAATAGTCGATTCCGCACATTAGTGATGCCACGTCATTGGGGCACATCGAACACCAAACAAAATGCAATAGTCGATTCCGCACATTAGTGATACCACGTCATTGGGGCATATCGAGCACCAAACAAAATGTAATAGTCGATTCCGCACATTAGTGATGCCACGTCATTGGGGCATATCGAACACCAAACAAAATGCAATAGTCGATTCCGCACATTAGTGATGCCACGTCATTGGGGCACATCGAGTACTAAACATTTTGTCAAAGATTAGCGGCCGTCCCAAATAAGGTAGATTTAGAGAAAAAATTTAAGGTAGTTAAAAATATAATATGTAGGTACCTGTGAATCTATTATTTATTGTAATAAAAAATATAGATAATTATGCTTTTCGCATATTACCTCCTATGTAGTAATACAGTTAGATACAATTGAGACGAGGGTCGTTTTAGTAAGAAAACGAAACTACGCCCGTCACTTTCAGGTTACATTTTAAGTTTTAAATTAAGATTAAGATTTTGAAAGAGTAAATTCCTCGGCAAAGAAATTAAAAAAAAAATCGGAACATTTTCTTTTCGTTTTAAGTATTCGGTGGGTTTTAGCCGAGTTTGGTTTTTTTCACAAATTTGGGTAGATTTTTGCTGAAATCGGTAGATGTATTTCGGTAGGAATGGCATCACTGAAAAAAGGAAAATACATGTCTTATTTTTAATTTTTTTTATTATTTATTTAGTAATTTAAATTACCTATAAAATTTATAAAATATCTCAATATACCTGCCTAATAACAAGATGTGTAGGCAGGTACATTAAGAAATTTAAAGATATATGAAATTTTCGTTAATTAACCACAGCTTTATCATTTTAGGGCATAGTCTCTCATTTTTTTCACAATTTAAGTTTTTATTGATTTTATTGAAAATCACTGGTATTAGGTATTCAAGAGTACGGCTTCCATATTTATTTAATATTCGATGAGTTTTTAGGCCCTTTCCTTCTTTAAATCTTGTGATAACAATAAATAATTTTTGATTTGATTTGATTTGATTTGATTTGATATGTTTGTGTACCAGTGGGTGTTTGTATGAGCTTTCCCCCATGTTATCCATAATGAACCAAAGGATACCTTTTATTGTAAGTAGGCTCTCTGATCCATATAGTACTTTTAAGTTATGTCTCTGATTGTAAATGTTTGATGTGACATTTTTTATTATGTTTATATTTATAAATTTTGAATATATTTAATGTAAATAGTGCTTGCGTGTCCCCAAGTTCGAATTCTATATCTAAGGATGGATTCAACCATAGAAAAATATATGAGTTTTAGAGTGCAATGAGGCGAAATTTTTTTTTTTGTAAAAGTTACAAGCTGGTTACAATTTTTTGCCACTTGTTTATCCCACTTAAAATTATTATCGACAATTATTCCCAGATAAGTATATTCTTTTGTGAAATTATTATTGAAATTGTTATTTTAGGTATATTCCATATTTTCAAACTCGGTGATCTTATATACTTGCATTTAGTTTTTTAACATTAATAATTAGTCCTACATCATGGGTCCATTTGAGAAGCTCGTTAAAGTCTCTTTGTAATTCTTGTATGGCTATCAAGGGATTTTCATTGGATACTACAAGAGCAGTATCATCAGCAAAAATGAATCTACGAGCTTTTTTGAAAATCTTACACAAAGCAATAACACATATTATATATAATTTTGGACCTAGAATTGACCCTCGCGGTACTCCTGATTTGATATATCTTGATTTACTAATTATATTTAAAATCTTCACACTCATTTTTCTATTTGATAAATAGTTGTTGAAGTATAAGAGGAGTTTACCCCGGATTCCTATAATTTCAAGCACTTTAATTATTTGTATATGGCTGAGTGTATCGATAGCTTTTGAGAAATTAATAAATAGAACCAGTACATGTTGTTTAGAAAAACGGCCTAGATGAAAGCGACACTCAGAACCGAAGAAGCTATAACCCGAGAACGAGAAGAGCCGACCCCAACAGCCCACCTAGGCAATGAGTTGGGATAGTGCTAGGAAGAAGAAGAAGAAGAAGTACATGTTGTTTAGAGTTAAGTTGTGTATTTATATAATTAGAAAACTTTTCGAGCAATTTATGTTTCCCCAACATGGCTTATTTAAAAGAAAATAAGGATTACAATTTTTCACAACATGGCAATACTTTTTCATCTTTGGTTTTAAAATGACAGATAGTGATGTTAGGATTTGAGATGGATTTGAGAGTACAGTTTAGCGAGAAATTTACTGTGATATCTGCCTATTAGTAACGTTTTGAACAGCTGGAAATACTTGCCACGGGTCAGGTCTCTCGTCCACAGTGTGGGTATGCCCAAAAGTTGTATTTTATTTGATTCCGAATGAATATGAACCTTATTAAGAGTTGTCAGCATTTCAAAATTTCTCTAGATTTTTGTGCTTTTTCCCTAAAAAAATATTCTTCCCTAAATGTAGGGAAATTTCCCTAGATATACCATCACTGCTCACAAGTGATACAAAAAGAAATCATTATTGCCAATTTTATAATGTTGCCATAACGCAAAAACTATAGTAACTAAGTTTGTCTCATCTAAGTATTATACTTAACCTAACCTACAAAACTAGGCTATGTGAATAAGTTTAACCGTTATCAAACAAAATAATTCAAACATTTTTTTTGACGCATCTGAATACAAAACTGGGATGTTTTTGCTTCCGCTGTAAAATAAGCAAAAACTCACAAGGCCAGTCTTGCAAGCGTGACGACGATGTGCATATTACAATTCACCTAACCTAACCTATCCAGTGGGAGATACTCTCAGTATCACCCTGGTGAAGGACCACCATTCAGAATCGAAACATTACTTGAAATGACTTTAGCCATGTTCGGTGACCATACTTCCCCGCCTTCCTCTTACCAACCTCCTTCCCCACCCGACATTCTTCAGCTTCACAACCTACCCCATCGGGAATTCCAGTCTCACTGGCGGGAGCAGTTTGGACTCTTGTCCAAATATCTTATCCATAGATCTAAAACCCATTTATTATTCGACTACTCAATTAACAATGACAACCTAAAAAGAGTCTTTGAATTCAATGACCTTGGAGTTATCTTTGACTCGAAATTACGCTTCTTGAATCACATTAATAGCATTACCAGTAAGGGATTACAAATGCTTGGATTTATTCTCAGAATCGCGACTTTAATAACATAAAAACTATAAAATTACTATACACGTCTCTGGTTAGAAGTCAGGTTGAATACAATTCAACCATTTGGTGTCCTCATTTCAACTCTCATTGTTTACAAATTGAAAAAACTCAAAATAAATTTTTACGTTTTATTAATTTCGAAATTGGTATTCCTATTATTGAAATCAATTATGTCAATTTAAGCAGTAAACTTAACTTAACGAAATTATCTGAAAGGCGAAAAATATTTGATCTCCTTTAATTATATAAAATTGTTCATTCAAAGCTGGACCGCCCTGACACTATAAATTTGCTATCTTTACATATACCTCCAAAATATACTGTTACAATAATGGCCTCGTTAAATTAATGATACCAAGAAATATAATTGATAAGTTTTATTCTTTAGAACACACATCACTGGTAACAAAAAACAACGACCCTCGAATTCCTTAATTATTTCATGGTTGTTATTGATCCATTATTTAGAGAGAGAAGAGGAAGAAAATGGGCTTGCAAGCCTATTTATAACCTAATTCATTTGAATGTATTGGAATATATAATCAGAATTATTGCCCTTAGGGGAGACATCTGTCGGATATTTCAATTACTCAATACAGATACAGGTGGCATTTTTCGTTGGTTTGATTCTTGGCTAAAGTCTGAACATATACTAGACGGAATATTTTATTCTACAACAATAACTTCGCTACGAATTCTGTGTTAGAAAGAATACATAGGTTGGGCAATGAACTAAGTGATGTCGCTGACATATTTAATTTAAACTTCAATAAATTTAAAGCCAAATTAGTCCACCATTTTTTAAATGTAAATAATGTATGAGAAATCATTATATTTTATTTCGATTTTCTATTGTTTATTTTATACTGTTGTTAAAAATGAAATTTGTAATTGTTATGTACTTAAAAGCCCAATAGGGCGTCATTAAATAAATATTGATATATTTTATAATTTTTTACTTATATTTTTATAAGTTTTGTTTTTTGATTCTTGTCTTATGTTACTTGACACTGATTACAGCAGATACACGCACTTTTATGGACACCTGCTTAATCTTATCTCTGAAAATTTTCAAAGGTTAATTTGATTTCGGTTAGTGTTATCAAACACTGTAACAAAAAATTAGTGACACATTGGCTGCAAGTTGAGTTGTTTCTGCCTCAGAATAGGATGGCCCATTTAAATCTGACGGGCTTCGGTGAGGAGTTGAAGCAGTTGCAGTACAAAGATGTACGTATGAGATACAGGGTGTCCGGGGGTGTGCGCTAACTTCAGGGGGTGATTCTACACGATAATACAAGTAAAAAAAGAAAAATGAGAAAAAAAAAAAATTGATTAAAGTTATTTATCTTTTTCACTTTTACCACTATGTAGAATCACCTGCCGAAGTTAGCGCACTTTACCCCCGGACACCCTGTATATATTATAATATATTTGTGTCAATCCTTGTGAGCGCCCTGAAGGGATCTGTTACTTATGCCTGGGCGGGAAAGAGGTGGATAACCTCCAGTGTGTCAATCAATCTCTTCAATAATGTTTAAATAACAAAACCATATACCTACCTAAAAAGTTGAACGCTTGGAAGTCACATTTCCTAAATTGTTGAGGATATATGCTTGTTTTTTACAATGTATGTATTTCAAAAAATGTATTTTCGGTAATGAATGAATGCAAATCTTGGAAGCGCAAATTAACCCACTTCTCGATATACGATCGAGCTGAAACTCGGCAGATAAACTCGTTGTCTATGACAATGCATTCCATCAATTCTCCATCTACAATACACATGAACGTACTAATATATGATTCTTGTTTATTTGATATAAATGTTCATGAACGTACTAATATATGATTCTTGTATCTTTGATATGAATGTTATGAACATATTAATATATGACTCTTGTATCTTTGATATGAATGTTCATTAACATACTAATATCTTTGATATGAATGTTATGAACATACTAATATATGATTCTTGTATCTTTGATATGAATAATAAATTAGGAGTACCACAGGGATCAGTCCTTGGACCTCTATTGTTCATACTCTATATTAATGACATGGTGAAAATATTTTCAAAATGCAAAGTACGACTATTTGCCGATGATACACTAATATATTATATAATTGGAGAAAACTATGAAGAACTAATACATATTTTAAATAATGAACTAGATAATGTATCAAGATGACTAAAAATAAATAAGCTTAAATTAAATACAAAACAAACAAAATGTATGGTAATTGGTTATAAGAAGACATCCAGTGAAAGCAAAATCAAAATTGATGGTGAAATTATTGAAAATGTTACCAATATAATACTTAGGAGTTATAATAGATTCCAAACTCAACTTTAACAAACATGCTGAATATACCCAAAAGAAAATTGGAAAAAAGATATCTTTTTTGGGAAGAATTCGCCAAAAACTGTCCGAAAAAACTGCAATCACCATTTATAACTCCATTATTGCTCCACATTTTAACTACTGCTCAACTATCCTTTTCCTGTGTAACGACCGAGAACAAAATAAATTTCAAATTCTCCAAAATAGGGCAATGAGAACAATACTCAAACGAAATAGATATCCAAAAGTAAATAAAATGTTAAAGGAACTAAATTGGCTAACGGTGAAACAGATGTTGACCTTGAACACGATGATATTTGTACACAAAATAGTAAACAACCTGCTACCCAAATATTTTTAAAATAAAATTGTATACAACAACGACATACACAAACATAAAAGAAACATAGACGTGCAAAGAAATCAGGCTACCAAAAAAGGACAAGGCGAATACTCAGAATAGTATTCTATATAAAGGGATGAAATACTATAATGCGCTGTCGGAAAACCTAAAGTCTGCCCCAATTGGAGAGTTCAAGATGTTGTGTAGGATCCACATCAAGCAAGAAAAAATATAGTATATTTATATGTAAGAAATTTGTAAACTTAAATGTACAAATTTCTAAAATAAATATAATAAATAAAAAAAAAAATAATGTTCATGAACATAGAAATATGTATATGATTCAACATATTAATATATGAATGTTCATGAACATAGAAATATATGATTCAACATTCTAATATATGAAGGTTCATGAACATAGAAATATATGATTCAACATACTAATATATGAATGTTCATGAACATATGAGCACAATACAAAGACCGATACGGTATTGTTTGATCGGAGTGATACTATGTAGGTTTTGACTATATTTTTAGAATGAATACCGCCTAACTCATTAGATTTAGCACACCGGTTCAGCATTGGTATAAAGACGGGTTTAACTATATCTAAAAATAATAATTAGGAACGTTTTTCACTATTCCAACATTAAGCACCCTGAAAATAACAACAATAATAAATTAACACTATTATTATAAACAAGACAGATAGTGTAAAAAAAACTTTTCGCATCACATGCTTAATAGATTTTTTGTTTTGTTTTTAGAATCTGGACTGGTTTGTCCGTTATATAGACATCAATGAGCTATGGAAAGCACAGCCGACCTATGTAATATCCCAAATTGTTTTTACAATTGGATCACTCCTTACACTAACACATGGTAAGTTTATTCAGAATCTTACAAATATACAATTTGGGAAGCGGTTTTGGGTACCACCGCTCCAGGAACCTGTTATTGGATAACCAACACCTCTATCATAGGTCTCCCCAAGTGGCAAGCTAGGTTTGGTGATTTGGCAGGGGTGCCCAGTTTCATCGAGTAAGGCTTGTTCAGGATGCGCCAGAGACCCTTTGACCTCTCCAACTGGTCTCTCTCAAAATCCGTAAAGATGACATAGGCCGAATATATATAATGTAATAATATTATGGCGCTTTAATGAAAATTGGCAAATGCAGGAAACTCCATTAATAGAGGACTGACCACGTTTGGCAAGGAGTATGTGGATGTGTAGAATATTCATAAAACGTTATTTTATTTTGCAGCATTAAAGCGGGGAGGAAGATGGCCATGGTTGTGGCTGGCGACGATTTTCCATGGAATGGTTGTGGAGACCATATCGTACAACTTACCCGACATTGACAACTTTTGGCATTCAAACCACCATTATTTTATTTTGCAGCATTAAAGCGGGGAGGAAGATGGCCATGGTTGTGGCTGGCGACGATTCTCCATGGAATGGTTGTGGAGACCATATCGTACAACTTACCCGACATTGACAACTTTTGGAATTCAAACCACCATTATTTTATTTTGCAGCATTAAAGCGGGGAGGAAGATGGCCATGGTTGTGGCTGGCGACAATTCTCCATGGAATGGTTGTGGAGACCATATCGTACAACTTACCCGACATTGACAACTTTTGGCATTCAAACCACCATTATTTTATTTTGCAGCATTAAAGCGGGGAGGAAGATGGCCATGGTTGTGGCTGGCGACAATTCTCCATGGAATGGTTGTGGAGACCATATCGTACAACTTACCCGACATTGACAACTTTTGGCATTCACAAACCACCATTATTTTTCTGGGAGGAAGATTTCCAATTCACATTGTCTTGCTTTGTAAGTTATACCTTAAAATTAAATAAAAACAATCTTACTTTACAACCAGCGATTCTTAAGCCTAAAATAATCTTTATGAAATAATAACAAACTATGCAGAATTTGGTGACCGGATATCTCATCAAAATAACAGTTCAACACACCTACAATAAGTGATGAAACAAAGTTACCTATGTAACCTAGTTTTTGTTTCATCACTTTTAATGACTCTATATCACTTTTTAAGAAATATCATGTTACCGCAGAATTTATACGTATTGATGATTTTAAAGAACAAGCTTTACCTCATATCCCTTAAAAAAATTTAATTGACTCTTTGTGTGTTACCAAATTAAAAGAATGACCTTATATTTTATTTTCAATTAAACGGAAGCATCATAGCTAATTATGGAAATTAACCCGTTCAGACCTGAATTAAAACTAGCAGTGGTAGAGCATACGTGATGCTTGATAACAATTGGTAATTTTTGCGTTCCCCGCACCAAAGTGTGTAAATTTCAAAAAGGCAGAGCTCAACTCTTGTTGCTGCTTCATATACTTAATGAGATTTTCTGATTTACTTTTGAGAAGATCATCTTGTATTTTTAGATTCGGTCTTCATATATCACGCTTCGTATGCCGTGTCGCGGCTGCAGCTGCCTTCCTGGGCCGAGCCCTTCGCCGTGGGGCTGACAGTGGTGCTAATCGATATCCCCTACGACATCGTGGCCGTGAAATTCGTCCACTGGACGTGGCACGACACAGACCCCAACATATTCGACAGGCACTACTGGGTCCCGTGGAACTCCTACTACTTCCATTCAACGTTCGCGGCCAGCTTCTCCTTCTTCTTCCATATTTCTCGTAAACTTTTCAACACTAAAAGTAACAAATGGCAATCTGCAGGGTAAGGGTTACAAAGATTAGTTATTTTTCTTAAAAAATACAATCCGATTCTCGTGGCTGTCGCAAATGCGATCCATCACCATACGTGATTGTGATTTATGAAGTTTTGTTGACATAATTTGTTTTCAGGTTTGTGAAGGAATTTGTCTGCATGACTATTACTGGTCTGCTTGGTATGCCCGGTGGTGTTTGCTTATTCCTCCCCATCTACCATCCCCTTCACGACTTTGGAAAAGTACACTCTGAAGTAACATTCTTCATTATTTTTGTTATATTTTTGACAATCTCTTGGAGCGGAGATAGGACACAAAGAATCACAGAAAAGCTAAAGTAAGTTACAAATAATAATTAACAGTGTTGCCGAAAAAAGCATGCAAGATTTCTAATCTGCTACATAATAATAATAATAATAATAATAATGTTTATTTCAGCTGGACAGAGCGGTGTGTGCAATGCTCTGCCTGCCATAAAAGTTTACATTTAAGTTAATACATAAAAATAAAATGAATTAAGAAATAAATAAAAATAAAAATAAAAATAATAAATAAAAAATCAATACATTGATGTGCACATTAGGTCTTTATGGTGGCTTCAGTGAAATTCTCCATCTCCGGTGTAGAGGCGCTCCCTGCCACTGGGCAACGGCCTGGACAAGAGTGTTGTCCGATCTCTGGTAGCGCTGACTCGTCCCGGCTATTCTGTGGCGCATCAAAGCAGCGAACCCATGCACCCTTCCTTCGGTGAACATCTGTGAGGCGCTGCATCGCCAGGGGAGGCCAAATAGGGCTCTGTATGCGTGGTTGTACTGTACTCGGAGTGTGTTCATGACGCCTTGTGTGTATGTCGTCCATAGCTCGCTAGTGTAGAAGCTCATACAATATGTTTGGAAAAGTTGCTTCTTCACCGGAGGACTGCATTTGTTGAATCTCCTGGCAAGCATGTTAGCTCGCACACTCAGTACTCTTCTTTGACGTTCTATGTCTTTTTTATCATTTAGGTCATCGGTGATGACATGCCCTAAATATTTGATTTCGCTGCAAATTGTCAGGTTGGCCCCGTCGAGACGTATGGGTGGAATGACAGTGGGACCAGTATTTGCTTTAAATATCAGCAGGGATGACTTTTTAGCATTGTACATCAGCCCGTGACTATCAACGTAAGCTTCGCATATTGCCAGAAGTTTTCTCATCGCTCTTATCGATGGAGCTAGTATGACCATGTCGTCTGCATAGCTAATATTGTTCATACATACCCCGGCAATATGACATCCGATTCTTGTTGTTTTACTAAGTTCATCCATATATACGTTGAAAAGCACTGGGGACATTGAGCCTCCTTGTCTAACGCCGCACTTTAATTTGGCTGCTTCTGATAGGCTTTCATTCCATCTGACAAAGTTTTCCTGTTGGTTGTACCATGTTCTCAATATATTGACTATTTGTGGTGGAACTTGTCGTTCGGTCAGTTTTTTCCACAACGCATTATGACAAACCCTGTCAAAGGCTTTGCTTAAGTCTAGGAAGCATGCGTATACCGTTGTTTTTCTGGCTTTATAGTATTCGATTGTTTGTTTCATGCTATATATGGCCGTATCAGTAGAGCATCCAGCTTTGAAGCCCATTTGAGAGTCCTCTGTATTGAGCTTGTCTTCCGTTAAATTTAAGATGACCTTTTCGAAGATTCTTGCAATTATTGTGGCAATGTTAAACTTCTAACAATAATGAGATGCAAAGTTGTTCTGACCATCTCACGCCGACTTATATGCCTTACTAAACTGCTATTACTATTACTGCAAAGTCCCACAGAACAAACTTTGTTGTATCGTAAAAGACAATAATGTGGGAAAAATAGAGTAATCGTTTGCCATTCAAATTTGTAAATCTATCTCAGAAACATTGTTCTTAACTCCTCAAGCTAATTTGTTTAGTTTTTTTTAACAAACAGCTTTTTTCCGTAGGGGCAATTTGTTCGCTTTTCAGAACAGCTCGTATGCTCTTAAAGAAATCATTGTGTCCCCCTTACAGTTATAGTTAGAAATATGAACTAAACAGGGTTGGAAATAAAAAAATACCAAGCTTCACGTTCAAATGTAGAAGTTAATCACAGAATAATTCAAATGTACACCTCTATGAAACCAAAGATACAACCGCAATTTGAGAAAAAATTATGATTTTTTTTTAATATGAAACAACAAAAAAGTGAGGTGACAGTATTAATACATTTGTCTAATAAAATGTGTTTTTTTCCGTTATCAGTAATTTAAGTTTAGCGTTTAGACGAAAATACATAAGGTGAGCCATTTTTAAAACTTATTAAGTTCGATTTCAAAATTATATGTTTATTTCTAATAATAAATTTTAATGGCTCACCCTTTACCTTTCAAAAACAGTTGTTAGTTTTCGAAAACATTCAGAAATATCCCATTTATTTGGATTTTATTGAGAAGCAGAAATGTACACAAATTCTAAGAAATGTAATGGTCAATATGCGAGACCTTAAGGGTTAAACATGTTTGCGAGAAAATGGCAAATGATAGTTCTAACCTCAAGTTTTGCAAATTAACTTCTTTTTTTCTTTTCCAGTGTAAGCAAATCTCTTTGTCAATCTTCTGCGCTTGAAGTGTTAATAATTATAATTTGTAGAGTTGACTGGGTGGATTGGGCGCTCATTCTGCACCTCATTTCTCACTACGGCATATATTTGGCCTTCACTATCTGGGCTTATCCAGAAAATGAAGTGTCTATTGGATACCACGAGCCTGTCGGACCTTGTGACAACCAAGTCTCCTTAACAACAGCGTTCGGCACGGTAAGTAAACTTTTTTCTTCTTAGGAACTGCTAGTATTTTATACCTCGGTTACATTAATTACGCATAACTTAAGATCGCCTGAATGATGTTACAAATTGCAATTGAAAGGAAGAAGGGGAATAATATAATTAGTACCACTCTAAATAGAATGACATGCGTGTATACATATGTTATTATTTGAAATAGGGCTTTAAAGCAGAGAATGGGCGGTTACCTTGGTAGGGTGTCCTCTTTGGATGAGAATAACCTCGTTGAATTTAATGTTTCAAAGGTCCAATCATCTCTGATCACATCAGAGAGATGCCTTCTATTGATAGCATATCAAGGTACAAAGTGCTTAGTGCTTAGGCACAGGGGCTTCATTGCAGCCAGTTAAGTTAGTCCCTCAGATACTTTAATAATCAACAACTGCTAACCCTGTACAAATCGCAAGTTGAATCAAAGCAGATTGAATTTAGCATTCGCCTCTGGTCTGACGGTTCGTTTGATAGATTCTTATGTCTCAACAAACGGATTGCATCGTTAGAGCACAAGAATGCTATCCTTGTTCTAACAGTATTTCAATGGAAGATGCTCCGAGGAACTGGCGTCATTGATCCCTTAGGAACCTATGCAGTTGAGAAATATGCCAAACACGCTCCACTCAATTTACATTTATCACACGTTATTTTGTTTACAGGTAATACCTAAACGAGAGTTTTTGTGTATAACGGACTATGATGAAGATTACTTTGACTTTAAATGTTTGCCCAAAGGAAGGACCCCCAAACATGGTTCTGTTTGGTACACCATCTGCGGAACTCCATTCAGGTTTGTTTGCATTGTTTATTTTACCTGCTACAGTTTCACTAAAACCAAATTGAAATGCATAGAACCAAATATAACAAACATAATCGCGTGAGACCTTTGGACATTTTATGAAATAAATAAAGAGATAAAGACAAACAACAAACACACTGATAAATGAATACTAATAAATTGAGTGATAAAGAAATAAGAAAATGACTTATTTTACAACAGTTTATTCTTTATATGGATCCAAAAACATCATCAAGCCCGCATCGTTTGGCAATCTTATTAAATCGCTTGGACCAGAACTAACTCTTTTCAATTTTTCTTATTCAATCAGTCTGGCTAGAGCATTACATATGTACGGAGAACACAGCCATATAATCAATAATAATGTAATTGAAAGAAAAAATTGGATTTTTTCTTTTTTAAATGGTCAATACACGGTATGACCAAAAAATGCTTGGATACAGAAGACATCAAGAAGCACCAAGTCACACATTTTATTGGATTAATTAATTCATCGAGTATTTTTGAAACATTATGAAATCCGTGTCATTGTGGGCCTTGATTGTCAAATATAGAAATAAATATAGTAGTTGCGCTTGTAAAAGCAGCTATGTGCCAGACTTCAGTAAAATACACCAAAAATTAAGAAATCTGTCACAATCTCGGCTATGTCCATAAGTTTAACTCATTGAAACGTTGTTTGTTAGCTTGTATTTGAAGAGAAAACTGGGAAGTTAGTAGTTGGTCTTGCAAGTGCAATGACGATGACATGCAAGTTAATTAATAAACAGTCAATTATAATTTTGTTTGTTCCTTTTTACAGAAACCGATGCGAGTACATAGCAGTGCTGGCTACTATTTGCCTGACAGCCTTTGCGGTATTTTACAACTACTACTTTAGAACTGTGAATAGTAACAATGAAAAATCTGACAAAAATAAGAAACTTAAAGTTAAATAAAATATTGGAACTTTATAAATACTGTTATATAAATCAAATTGTTTTTATGTACACATTTATCAAAATAGATACTTGGTTTATTTTGCCAATTTTATATAAGTAGAACTAAACATTAGGTAAATTTATTAATGAATATTGAATTTCGCACCTTTAAAACCAACATATTATAAGAAAATAACAGAAAAATAATGTACATCGTTCAAGACCTGTATTTATGCCATTTAATTGTATAAGATTCATTCATGAAGTCAACAAGTGACTGATGGGTGAACAAGGAATAGTAATTAAACATGTCAATTTGTTGAAGTGCCATAACTGTGAAGATAGATAAATTCTAATTTAAGGTTTTGGTTCTTCATTCTCTTTTCTTTTCCTAACAAAATATATTGTAGTAATAGAAAACACCTTTTTGTGCACAGAAACGCTGGACTATTCTCGCCTTTCTTAGCAAAATATAGGTTTTTTACCAAATTTCTGACTTCTGTTTGTAAATCCCGACCCATGAATTGTTGTTTTCGGTTTCTAGGTTAACTGTCACAAAATATTGTGTCAGAATTATTATGCTTTACAAATTTCGCAAAAATATCTCTCAGCAGCTGTGGCACATTCAAAAATCCTACAACTGTATAACTAAAACACAATTTAAATAAATAAAAAAATTACAACTTGGATACACGTAATGAGGCAATAATGTTATATTATGCGACATTTCACAGTTTTGTGGTGGTAGCATTATGCAAATCAGGTAGCTTTTGGATTATATCTTCACAAAAGAATCTTCATCATCAAAAATGTGAAGAAATGTATATAAAAAAATAATATTTACTTGCTATAAAGTGTTACGATAAAAACCATTGTCAAATAAATAAAAAAACTAACCTCAAAATGCTTATACACAATTTCAATTAGAAGCAATCTCATTTCTTAAAAAAAGTTTAATGTCCGAAAGAAAATAGCTTCAATTTGAAACACATGATTTTTAACATCATTTTAAATAATAGGACCTGCGTAAGGTCCTCTGTCAATGTTTGTTAGGTTTTCAAAAAACATTTTTTAATGAGAAAATAAATATATTTTCAAATAGTCTAAAATCATACCCTCATTCTTAATGAATTGTTAGAAAGTTTCAAGAGTTGACAGCTATTTGTATGGAAGAAGCAAATATTATAATGCCATTGCACATAAATGTAAAATTTAGAAATGGCAATTAAGATCAGACCTCCAAAGAAAGGTTGCGTAACCACTTTCTTTAATCCATCCATGGCAGCCTTTCATGTGGTTTAACTTTTATCATATTGTGTACCTACACATGCCAATATGCTAGCCACATTATACGCATACTTACTTCTGTGGTGCAAGATCGTTACCATGTTGAAATATCTGTTTCCAAGTTCATCCTTTGAAATTTCCCACTCTCCAAATATTTGTTCGCTGCGATTTTTGATAATTTCCATATGTAAAACTGTTTTCTCTAACAAGTGCTGCAGAAATAAACTGTTAACGCACATTTCGAATTGGTTGCAAGAAACTCTCAATATCTGCAAGAGCAACTCGAGCAGAAATTGTTTTGAAAAAATTGAAATAGGTGTAGTAATCAAAACAGACTTGAGTTATAAAGTTCTGACTATTTAATATGACTAAGGACGGATTGTTTTGCAGAATTTGAACAATTCATTAAATTTCGAAGGTAAAATTCTAATTTTGTGAAAGTTCAATTAGAGTTATTATTATATAATGGGTTTCACAGAACTTGAATTAAGTTTGGAATTTGATGAATTGTTGAAATTGTGTGAAACAAACCATCCTTCATACATTTATTTAAAATAATATTATTTTATAAGAGTTTTCAATGCATAAAATAATAGAAATATTGACATAAAAGTTTAATATTATGATTTCATTCATTTTGACAACTTGCAGCAACTGAAAGGACATCAACATAAATAAAAGACAAGTTATTCAGTAATTCGCTATGAGTCAGGTAATGGTGTACAAGAAAACATGTAGCTATCAGAACGCAAAATTCGCCAAGACACCTCCCTCTACGAGTCGGTAGGTTGGTTGGTTGGTTGGTTGGTTGGGAGTTGTGGTGATGAAGGGATGGACGGGGGCGAAGGGAGACATGTACCAATGATAAGTCAAGCAACTAGTTCTAGGTCGCACATGTCACCAGTTACGAGATCGTATGTATTACAGTGATGCAGATTCATAATATATGTCTTGGTATATGTAATAATTAAACATTTCTTTAAATTACCTAAATGTAAATATAATGAGTTCCTATCGAGAGTATTGTATGCAAATCAAGTAGCCCCAACACAATATAACATTTGTAACTACACATCCAACTTCCTTGCCAATGAATACACTAACTTAGGAAATAGAAGCCGGAATGATCAATTCAATTCATTCCATTCCCTTCCCTTCCCTTTCGATACAATGTCTCCTTCTTGAGCAGTGCTAAAATATAATGCAGATATTATGATAAAAGATATGACCCACACCAAATAAGACAAATTGGGAATTTAGCGCTCTTGTTCATTCGTCTCTCAAGAAAATAGTACAAACTTCGTTTCTCATCTCATTAGAAAATATCTTATAGTCTATTCATATAAAATAATTGTAACAAATTTATGTAGATAAAATTATTTTGAAATATTAATAAATCAATTTTGAAATATCGTAACAAAAATGTAAGTGTACCAATGGTTATTACACTTATTCGAGCAGGAAGAAGTAATTAACGTCCGGCTCCGAACTCCTTGGCGTCGTCCTCGGTGATGTCGCCATACTGCCAGATGGCGATGTGGTTGGTCTTGGCGATGTGCTGCGCTGCCTTGTAGTCGGTGACGATCTTCTGCAGGCGGCGGTCGCGGCGCTTGTCCACCAGCAGCAGGCCCTCGGCGATGAGGTTCTTGGCAATGTCGTTTCGCTGGCTATCGGTCAGCGTCACCTCGGGCACCGGCCCGCGGCTCTCCACATTTAGCAACACGCTCTTGTTCAGGATGTCATCCTTCAGCGACTTGATTGCTACTTCTCTGTAGTCCGTGTCAGCGGGCAGGGTGACGCAGGCCAGGGTATACTCTTGTGCATACGCCTTGTCTGTTGTGAAGTGGGAGGGGAGGGTTGCCAAGCTTGAGCTGTTCAAGATCTCTCTGTTGCCGTAATCTACGTACAAAACTGATATGTTGGCTCCCTGAATTTTTTCTATTTTAGCACGGTACCATTGCTTGTCGAAGGAGAATCGTGCGGCACACAGCTCCCCCCGCTTGGGGGTGTAAGCTCCGGGGAGTGGCGGGCTGGCACTGAATTCCTGGTGGATCTTCTCCATTAACAGTTCCAGTTTGGGTCCTTGTTCCGTGTGCTGCGCATAGAAATGTCCCTCATCTGTTACTTCTGTGACAATCACTTTCTCTAGGTTCACTTTTCGTTCTTGCTGTACTCGCTCTTCTTCTGGGCGTTCCTCATCCTTAGGGGCCTCAACATAGTCTCTCCAGATTCCGATCTTAGAGGCCTTAGCTCCGTCTTCGGCAGCTTTAAGGGCACCTTTGTGTTCGGCGGATCTCTCAGCGGTGGAGTGCATTTGAGCAAGGCCGGCGTTGACCAAAGCAACAGATAGGTTGACGTCGTCAATCCACAGCCATCCAATGAAGTTACCAGCTTTGTCCATGTTTTCGATATTGATAGTAACCTCGCGTTGTAACACTTTCTCCTTTGTGAAGGTGAGAGCTTCCTCGCCGAAAGGCTCAGACTCCTGTAAGGGGCCCCCGTTAATTCCAGGGCGGGCTCCACGTGGGCAGGTGATTCCAGCTAGCAGGAAGGTCAACAGGCGACTATCCTTGGGGATGAAGAGACGCAGCCTGGAGCCGCTGGCCACAAACTCCACCACAGCCTCGAGGCGGGGGTGGCGCTGCAGACCGGCCAGGGACAGTTTGGCCATGGCTACGTCACCACTGATGTTGGGCACCTTGTGGGCGGGGATGTCTTTCTTAGCGTGCACTCCAATAGCAGCCTTTGTTGCCTTTAGTTCGGACTCTACCAATTTGTCGTAATGAGCACTCCTTTGATCATCATCCTGCCGGTAGCGAACCACGTGGGCCAGCCCTTTGGCCACTAAATCCACAGCTACATTTCTGTAAATTAAAAAATTTGCATTACATAATAAGCAAAACCAATAATCAGTCCTGCATACATCAAAAGGTGAAAGTAAGGGAAGAACTTACGTTTTCCCAATGGTGACGGTGCAACAGCTCTTTTCAGGCAAGTTGTCTCGAGCGGGTTGAATATAGTCGACGGACACATTGACTTTCTTTCCAATCAAGAGTTTCCTCAGGAACTCCCTGGCCTCGAACATCCACGGGATATCGTAGAGCGGCCTGAAGCCCTTGGGTCTCTGCACGGGCTTACCGTCTTCTTCAGATGCTCTGAAAACAACAAAAAAACATTGGTACGTGTTTTTATCCTTTCCTTACCAGAAATGTTAAATATATGGTCACGGAATGAAACTAACAGATTCTTTGCCAGAAATGTTAAATATATAAATATATGGTCACGGAATGAAACTAACAGATTCTTTACCAGAAATGTTAAATATATGGTCACGGAATGAAACTAACAGATTCTTTACCAGAAATGTTAAATATATGGTCACGGAATGAAACTAACAGATTCTTTACCAGAAATGTTAAATATATGGTCACGGAATGAAACTAACAGATTCTTTACCAGAAATGTTAATTGAGATTTTTTTCAATATTGGTCAAAAACTATATTTTCTAGGAGTATATAATGTAGAAATGGGACATGTTAAAAACACACTACTTTTTAATCTAAATAATTAAAATCATGAGACATGACAAAAGACAAAAACGCAGTGTGTAAAAATGCAAAAATGCCCTGCAAAAAAATTGGGAAAAATGCCCTCTTAAATTTTTTATTATTACTTTTCTTTGGGAGGGCGGATGCTGGATAAAAAGATCTTCTTCTGTACTCCATTGTTCTGCTTGATGGTGAGGGCATCACCGTTGATGATCTCCAGCACGGTTCCGCTGAACTCCTTCTCTTTGATGGGCACAGCGGGTGCTGAAATGGGGTGGTTCTTCCAGATCTTGAGGTGGTTCTCTCGTGCGTATTTCTCTGCCGCTCGAAGCGTGGCAGCTCCTGGATTATAAAGATTTATCTATAGATACATGTGAAGAAACATCCCGTATTCGTTTAGTTAACCCCTTCATTCTATCGTACATTCTTAATTTAATGGTGTTGTAAAGTTTATTAAAAATACTAACCAGATTTCAAGTAGGCAATTGACCAGTCTACACATCTTGCGAATCCCTTCTTGAGAAGGAGCTCGGCGATGTTTCCGTTGGGGTGGACGATGGTGCCCACAAAGTTGTTGTTGTTGATGGACTCCAGTATGATGTCCACATCTCTCTGCAGCAGGAGAGACTCCACAAAGTATTTGGCTTCCTCCACTAGGGGGTCGTCAGACGTGGGGTCGGGTTTGCCAGAGTTGTCGAGCTTCACGCCCGGGCACTGAAACAACCAAAACATACAATATTACTTGGATTCTTTAACTTTTCAAAACCATTTGGTAATATTTTTTTCTGACTTTTCCATTTGAAATTTTTCATTTCTAAATTATTAATAAAGATACAAGTTAAAAAGATGACTTACGCGAATCCCGGATAACATCAGTGTAATATAGTAGAATGTGTTGTCTTCAGGCATCAGGAAAGCTCTGACGGTGGATCCATCTCGGACGTGTTCGATAACGGCTTTAATGGGTTGTCCGTTGAACTTGGAAACATCTCGGTCGTTGGTCCATTCAATCTTGCGCACATGGTCCTGAAAGAAATATGTAAGGTTTTGTACTAAGAATAGAATTACGAGTCCACATTACACAAATCCCTTCTTAAGTGTATTTGTGAAAGGGGGGGTGAAAGGTATGGAAGCGTGTCTCATTCTCTCTCTTACATTATCAGTTCCCGAATAACCTGTCCATAACCTACCTGGGGAGGGTCATGACTGTGGATTCCGCGTGCCTGGGCTTTCGCCATCTCTTCGAACTTCTGCAGGTTTGCAAAGTCTGGTGATTTGGTATCACCTCGCAGAGACACCAAGCCCTCGCTGACCAAGGACTCTACAATGTTCTCGGACTGGGCCAAGGTGGGGCCGAGGAAGATGAATCCACTCTCCCTTGTGGCATTGGGAGCCTTATCCGCTGTGAAGAACACTTCTTTTCCAATCAATTTCTTTCTGAGGAACTCCCTGGCCTCCCACGCCCAAGGTTCATCTTTGGTGGAGGGTTTTGAGCTGTAAACAAATATATATTGTAACAACAACATGAGTGTGGAAGCGGCGTTATGAAACGGGTGTGTACATTGGTCCAGTCCAACAGGGAGCAAGATAAAACCAAGTCTAAATAATGAGAAAACAATATGTAATCATCCTTGTGCGTCTAATCATAAATGTACTAACTAATGTAAATAACTGCGATTGATATCATAGATTGATGTGTTATTGTATTGAGCACCACACAAGTGAAACATATGGAATGCATTGTAGATAACTTAACAGAAAGACATATGGTTAAAGGCATTAAATTAGCTGTATAGATGTAAAATCAATGAATCAGATATCAATTTCAATAACTTGAATAAGTTAATGTCAGTACTTGTTAGTACTTCTAACTTATATGCCAAATACGACTAAATAAGATGAGAAAAACAAGAAACCTGTCAAATTTCCATTTGTGGCATTCCCAGTGTGTAAAAAGTTTAAGAAAACAAAAGGGGCGGCAAAAAGCACAATAAAACGGAACAGAAACGAAAACAATCGGCTTTTCAACTTACTCATTGGGGCGACGTTCTAGCTTGGGCGCCTTGACAAAGGCGAGGTTAAGCTGCCTCTCAGAAGGGGGTCCATCATGTCTCGGCCTGCCCTGTATGGTAACAGAATCCCCCGATAGAACCTAAAATAACGAAAAACGCAAGTGTAAATTTCCGCCATTGCTGTAGGCTTTAACTCAGGACAAAATATGGTACTTTTCGGGGAGGAAAAAAAAGCGAAAGCGACGTAATCCGAGCGAAAGCCTTAAGAATTAGAGAGATTCAAACAAAGATGACACCAAATTAAGAACTTTCACCCACGATTAATTCATAAAACCCATATGCTATTGCAATTTGTCAGTGATTGTGGGTGCCAACTCGGCAAATGGACGACATCATCTGGGAGTTACAAACTTAGTAATATTATAATAACTAGTACGAGTTCCATGCGAGTAGAACTCAGGCAACTCATTAATAAATAACTAAATACCTGTTTAATGGTCCCTCTTTTGATGTTAGCCAACGAAGTATTCATTGTAAGTTTATGAACCAAAGGCCACGCGATTCCGGAGCAAAGCAGTCGACGTTGTGAGAAGTGGTGTGTTGGCCGTTGTGGATGCGCGCGCAACCAACTCGTCACAGGCACACTGAGACTAATGCCGTTCACACGAGTATGCCTTAGCTCTCACATGGCAGACATTCTTTTCTCAAAAACCTAGGAGAGAGTCACAAGATTGGTCGAAATAACAAAATGGCGGAGCCAAATTTATTACGTTTGTGAACGAAATATTTCTCGATAGTTTGAAAGACGCAAAGACAATAATATTTATAAAACTTTTTTTTTTAAATAATAAAACGTCGTTTTCAAATAAGTCGTAGTCAACCAACGCACAGCTAGCGGTGTTATTCTGGAATGTTTGATTCCAACTAATTTCACTTCTTCTATTTGATTCTTTCTAATTATCTTTTAAGTACATATGAGTTTCCAACTAATACGTACGCCATGTGCCGTACCTTTTTCCTATCTCCCACCTCAGACGGGACCCTAGATTTTGCCGGGACAGAAGGGTCCATAACGGTGACAGTGAGAAGGATTAAATAGAGAATCGTTTGTTTCTGTTGATTACCGAGTTAAATTGGTGAATTGAATTGAAGTCAACAAACGCATTGCTGGCGGTGTCTTAACTGATTTTTCCATTATATTATCTTTCAATTTAGTTTAGGTACATATAAGTCTCCAGCTAATAAGAACAGGTGAAGTTGGTGTGATTTTGTTGTAGTTATCTTGTATTGACACCTATATCCAGATCTTCTCAATACACGTTGACCAGGGCAATCTTTAAGTTTTGGAGGTTGCCCCCCCCCCTCTCCTCCTCACAGCCTGCGGACAAAAACTAAGTAATTACGATTTTTCAAATACGTCTTACCTATTGTCAAATAATTCATTTCTACGGGTTAACCTTCTATTTTTCCGAAAGTCAGCATCCCAACAATATTTAAATATTTACCTACGACTACCGTTTTTAACACGCATTTAAAAATAAACAATCATCTGATTCATCTTAATGACAATAAACAACAACTTTTTGCATTTACGATTTTGAAAAATAATGATATTTAATATTATTTCCGTAAATAATAATTTACGAGAAAATTTTCCAATTCGCGCACCATTTTGACACACCGAGTTCTCGCATAGTTGGCGTTTGTTTTTACGTAGTGTAGGGCACTGCCAACATAACAATTAAAAAACACAATCATAGTTTTTTATATCATTTTTTTTTATTATTTATTAAAATTAACGTATTAAGGTTTTTTTATATGTAAATAGCCTAACGTATAATAACCTAACCTTTCCTAACCAATAATAACCCAACCTAACCTATACTTACCTAACATATCTTATAATAATCCAACCTAACCTAAGCTATCCTAATCGAACATATAATAATCCAACCTAACCTAACCTAACCTATCATATAATAATCCAACCTTACCTATCATATAATAACCCAACCTAACCTAACCTAACCTAACCTATCCTAATCTAACATATAATAATCCAACCTAACCTAACCTAACCTATCCTATAATAATCCAACCTAACCTAACCTAACCTATAATAATCCAACCTAACCTAACCTAACCTATCCTAATCCAACCTATCCTAATCTAACCTATAATAATCCAACCTAACCTAACCTAACCTATCCTTATCTAACATATAATAATCCAACCTATCCTAATCTAACCTATAATAATCCAACCTAACCTATCCTAATCTAACATATAATAATCCAACCTAACCTAACCTAACGTATCCTAATCTAACATATAATAATCCAACCTATTCTAATCTAACCTATAATAATCCAACCTAACCTAACCTAACCTATCCTTATCTAACATATAATAATCCAACCTATCCTAATCTAACCTATAATAATCCAACCTAACCTATCCTAATCTAACATATAATAATCCAACCTAACCTAACCTAACGTATCCTAATCTAACATATAATAATCCAACCTATTCTAATCTAACCTATAATAATCCAACCTAACCTAACCTAACCTATCCTAATCTAACCTATAATAATCCAACCTAACCTAACCTAACCTATCCTAATCTAACATATAATAATCCAACCTAACCTAATCTAACCTGTAATAACCCAACCTTACCTAAAATGTAAATGTTTTATTAAAAAAAATCGTAGTAAACCTTTAAATATTAAGAAACTAAATACATAAGATGTTTGGTATCAAAGTTGATCGCCTAACAATCAACGGGTGCGTGTCTATTATGCCGATTATGCCTTTCATGTTTTCTACACTGCCACTACACAAACAAACGCGAACGATGCGATAACTCGGTGTGTCAAAATGGTGCGCGAATTGGAAAATTTTCTCGTAAATTATTATTTACGTAAATAATATTAAATATCAATATTTTTCAAAATCGTAAATGCAAAAAGTTGTTGTTTATTGTCATTAAGATGAATCAAATGATTGTTTATTTTTAAATGCGTGTTAAAAACGGTAGTCGTAGGTAAATAATTACTTCTTTAGTATTTTCTTAAATGTGAGCTTATCACCACAACCTCAAATAACACATCTGCCCTGATGACGGACACTGCAATGCTGTCCGAAACGTTGGCTAAAGAAGGAGTTAGCGCAACACGGCATAACACCCCAAAAACAAATAACAAAAATACTTTTGGCCGTGAAAATCTTAAATCATATTTTAGTATTGTTTAAAACATATCAGCTTAACCGGCTAGTAGTCGAGTGAACAAATGAGTCGGATTCCCACCAAAGTCCCAACGAAGTCTGGTTTTTCATATTGTCCTGTGGACAAAGTGACGAACATTATTTATAAATATAGGTCGATGGAATAGGAAATAGGGCTCCATTCATCAGAATCGAAAAATACTGAAATGTCTACGTTCTCAAGTGCCATTTTAGAGATCCGAGTATCTTAAATATATAATTAATGTTAATAAATGTGTTCACTGTATTCTAACTGGGCGTTCTAATTGAATGTCAATTGTCTTTCACATCGCAGAACGGTTGCGTTCTGTGGTGATATGCAAGTACTGCAAAAGCAGTGGCAGTGAACGCAACCGTTCTGCGATGTGAAAGACAATTGACATTCAATTAGAACGCCCAGTTAGAATACAAGCTATTTCGGCAAGATGTCAAATATTAAACTCGGAGATTTATGAAGGTGTTTTAATGGCGAGGGCGACGTTATTCAGTGGATAACAAAAGTCGAATTGGTTTTAAAAATTAAAGAAGTAAAGAATGTGTGCGCGATCATCCCGATGTTTCTGGAGGGACCTGCATTTGCTGTCTACAATGAGCTGAGTGCAGAGGATAAGGGCAATGGTGACGCCATCAAAAATGCGTTGATTTGTGCCTTCGCAACAAACCCGTTTCTGGCCTATGAGGAGTTCGTGAGGCGCACATGGCGTGATGAGCCGGTCGACGTCTATATGACGGACCTGAGGAGGTTGGCAAGGCTAGCGGGTGTGACGTCGGATGCTCTCCTCATGAAAGCTTTCATAGTGGGTCTGCCTTCAGTGGTATCACGTGAATTGCGCGCGCAGCCAAAAGTAGAGACAATGCCGCTGTCAACAATCATTCAGCGTGCTAGAGCTCTTATGGCAGAGCTCGTGGATCAGCCTGTCGTGGCGGTGGCTCAGGGCCAACAGAAATTTGTCGCAATATCTGCAAATGCAAGACGGCGTTGTTTTAAATGTGGTGGGCCACACATGGTCAAATTCTGTTGTGAGCAGCTGAAAAGTGTCTATTGGAACTGCGAAAAAGATGGTCACTTGGCCAGGCACTGTGAGAAGGGAAACGGAAGCAGGAGAACTGGTGCGCCGGCAGCTCTTCTGAATCAGGACTAAAGGCGCTACCAATAATCCAAGTTGCAGTCAATGGAAAGCAGGTGCGTGCACTCGTTGACTCAGGGTGTTCTCGTACAGTAGTGATGAGTGGGCTGTGTAGTGTACAAGGTCCTGGTTGTGATGTGATTGCTGTTGATGGCAGTCGTGTATTTTGTGAGGGGCGAGGTGTCGCCAAGATAGTAGTGCATGGTGTGTCGCTACTGGTAGACTTTGTGGTGGTGAAAAAACTATTAAGTGCAGTCGATGTTATACTGGGCATGGACGTTATCAAAGAACTAGGTGGTGTTACGATAATGCGCGACAGGGTAGAGTTCGTAAGAAGCAGACTAGACGAGTACAGTGCGAATTGTGTCGAGTCTGGTGAAACCTCGGCAGACAGAATATCTGTTGAGAACAAGGACTTTAAAGCTACATTCAACGTAAGAAACTGGTGCGTGAGTTGGGTGTGGAGAGGTTCTCCTGCTGAATTAGAAAACACTGTAGAGTGCTATAGAAGCACTAAGTTACCAGAAGCGGAGGCAGCTTTTGAAGAAGAGATTCAAAGGTGGATCTCCGAGGGCTGGCTCAGGCCATGTAAGGGAAGCTCCGGTGGTATCCTTCCTTTAATGGCTGTGATCCAAAAGAACAAGGGAAAAGTACGTCCTGTCTTGGATTATCGTGAACTCAACGAGAGTGTTCAGTGCCATACTGGTGAGGATGTAGCAGTGTGTGATGAGACACTTCGGAAGTGGAGGAAGCTACGTGAACCTATAAAGTTGCTTGATCTCCAATCAGCATATTTACAAGTGCACATTGAGGAAAAACTTTGGAAGTACCAACTCATTAAGTATAAAGGCAAAACATACTGCTTGACAAGATTAGGTTTTGGGTTAAAGTGTGGTCCAAAAATCATGACACGGATTGTAAACGAGGTTCTCTCGCTTGACGAAAGGGTGCGACGGGGCACAGATAGCTACATCGATGACATTATAGTGAATGAAAAAATAATATCAGCTGAAGAGGTTGCGGAACAATTGCATACTTACGGTCTCGTAACTAAGCCTCCCGAGAAGCTGGAGGGCGCAAGAGTGCTCGGATTACGTATTGAACGTGATAAGGTCGGACGTCTTATGTTCAGAAGAGGCAATGACATTCCCATAATGCAAGAAGGATCGCACCTGAGTAGAAGGGAATTATTTTCGATCTGTGGCAAACTGACTGGGCACTATCCTGTGTGTGGATGGTTAAGGACAGCCTGCAGCTTCATGAAGAGAGAGTGTCAAGGCCAGGCATGGGATGATTACGTTGGCGACAGGGCCCAACAAATGGCTGAAGAGCTTCTGGTGAGAGTGAGAATTGACGATCCTGTAAAAGGGGAGTGGCTAGTGCCTGAATCATTAGGTGATGCCAGAGTTTATTGTGATGCAAGTAATCTGGCCCTTGGAGTTACCTTGGAAATTGAGGGAAGAACTGTTGAAGACGCCGCATGGCTGCGTAAGACAACCAATGTAGCGCATATTAACATAGCGGAGCTAGATGCTGTCCTGAAGGGATTAAGCCTAGCTCTCCAGTGGAATCTTCAAGTTGTGGAAATAATTACAGATTCGGCAACGGTTTTGTGCTGGGTGAGATCTACACTTACCGGGAGTAGTCGTGCAAAAGTTTCTGGCATGTCAGAGATGCTCGTCAAGCGGCGTCTGGGATTGGTGAAGGAGATTGTAGAAGAATTTGATCTCACATTGTCGATAACCCTTGTAGAGTCTTGTAAAAATAAAGCCGATGTACTTACTAGGGTCTGCAAGGCCTGGGTAAAGAGTAGCCATGACAGGAAACGTCATGAAAGAGTCTTACAATCTTCAGAGTATGAAAAGAGGTTGGAGATACTTGAAAAAGAAACTGGAGAGCAAACATGTGCTTTAAGCGTAGAAGCTTTACATGCTCAGCATCATTTTGGAGTAGAGCGAACGCTTCATCTTGCCCGGCTGGTTGATCCCGAGGTGAGAAGAGAGGACGTCGATAGATGCGTACGTAACTGCATACAATGCAGGACAATTGACCCACCGCCGTCAACCCATGAAGCGGGTAACCTCAATGTTGCAACAAATTGGAATCGCTTGGCAGTTGATGTCACTCATTTCGGTAGGAAATGTTTCTTCACACTCATCGATTGCGGGCCAAGTAGATTTGCCGTGTGGCGGGAAATCGAATCAGAGAACGCAGTTTCGATTGTCAAAAATCTGGAAGAAGTGTTTCGGGAAAGAGGCCCGCCCAGTGAAGTTCTCATGGACAATAGTACTGCGTTTCGTTCCTATAGTGTTGCAGATATGTGTAAGTTTTTTACCAGTTAAGAATTTTTCCTCATAAAACACATTAATGTAACGTAAAATCCGTCTTGTAAATACAACCATCAGATGGTAATAGTAATAATGCCAAATGAGCCGCAGTGCTAGTTAGTTAGAAACATGAAAGGGTATTGTTATAAGCCCTAGCTAGTTAGAGGATTTCCCATTCCCCGGATTCTTTCAATTTCAATTAAAACGAATATTCATGTATTTTTCAATAAGAAACATTTTCAAAGATTCAATATTGCAGGTTTTGATTTGAGCGTTAAGTGTTTTTCACGGACAACTAACTATATGTAGCCCTTTCGCGTGTAACTTCTAAGCAAAACCTGTTTGTGCTGTCTAATAAATGAAAAACAGCTGTAATCATTGTACATTCTGTAGTTACTGGCAGTATAGACTGATTCAAGAAAAGACTTCGATATTTCAGCTAATATAACCTAATAAAGTTTGCTAAATCGGTAAGCTGTGCAAAAAATGTATATTAACAAAATAATATAAATTAAAAAACAAAACACATCTTGTGCTGTCTCCGACACTGTTTTTATTGCACATTAATGATCTCGTTGAATGTGCACCAATTCACTGCTACGCTGATGACAGCACCATTCACGAGGGTTATCTTTTTGACAAGCCCCCTTCCACCTATGATGTCCGAACAGCTCGGGAAGTTTTGAAGCAAAAAATTGACCACCACCTAGAGATGGTTCGTGCCTGGGGTAAGGCCAACTTGGTCAGTTTCAACGTTTCAAAAACCCAAGCGTGTCTGATTTCGGCAAAGAGGGAGATCAATGACTGTCTGGTGCAATTTGATGGGAGCACTCTCCCCAATAAAGACTCCATTGAAATGCTTGGAGTTACTATATCAGACCAGCTCAAGTATCGGGGATCCATAGAAGCCCGAGTAAATCAGGCCTCCAAAAAGTTGGGCGTCTTGTACAGGGCTAGGAGATTCTTCAACAGTGACCAGCTGCTGACCCTGTACAAGTCTCAAGTCCGCCCAACTATTGAATTTGGGAGCCACCTTTGGGCTGGTGCCCCAAAATACTTGATAAACCTGCTTGAATCTGTGCAAAGGAGAGCGATCCGTCTGATTGACAATCCGTTGTTAACAGACCGATTGCCTTCTCTAATGCATAGACGCAATGTAGGTGTGCTGTGTCTGTTCTACAGGTATTTCAATGGAGCCTGCTCCAAGGAGCTAGCAGCATTGATTCCTGATGCACCGGTGCACGTGCGCGAAACTCGACGGACACGAACTGAACACCCGTTCACGGTTGACGTTGGCTTCATGAGAACGGGCCGTTTTTACGACTCGTTTTTGTGTAAGTCGGCTCGTATGTGAAACGAGCTACCGGCATCTGTTTTTCCTCCCTCCTATAATCCGAGCCTCTTCAAGGCCCGCATTAACAAATCCCTTCCCACAGCCCCTACCTTACTCCGCCTCACAACGCCGCCCAACCGGGTGGTGACATAGTTCCCCTGTCTGTGCACTCCACAGGCAGGGACACTCTTGTGAGGTGTAACACAAAAAAAAAAAAAAAAAATGTAAAGTCAACTGATTTTTGAAATAATTATTAAATGCACTTTTTGGAACTGTTAATGTTGAAGCGCCAAAAAATTGATCGGATAGTAAATGTGTCTAAATCGCTCGGACACATTAATACATTGCGCCCGTTCGAAGCCGGGGCGGGTCCCTAGTTATTTATATGGTAATCTGCTTAGATAATATTATGTACATTTGATATTACCATTGTTGATTATAACAATTCGAACATAATAGGTACAACAAAGAAAAATATATAGAAAATAACGTGTAATTTAAAAATAAAATATGCGGTTGAATTACAAGTGTAAGCAAACTTTAAATACAATATAATTTGGTTAAATTTACAGCAAACATTGATTAGACCACCTAAATTAATCTATTACACTTGTATCGAAACGATCTTGTTATATTAACACGTTGGTGAGCGCAGCCTACCAGCACCAAACGCCACTCTTGAGTGAGCGCTGGGCTCAAGCTCACTCAAGACCACGCCCTGCATAGTTTAACTTTGTTGTTAATTTATTCTTCTTCATATATTTTTTCATTTTTCACATACCTATTGTACAAAAAATATGTAAATCTATATGGGATGTGTAAAATTGCACTAACTTCCCCACATCCTGGAATAAAAATTAGTATTATTATAAGCATTTTCTAATGGTTAGTTTGATGGCGTCACAACATTTTTTCGTAGTAATGCAGGTTTTTAAACAGCGGGTCATGGATATATTTTTGCACTTTGGTTCATTACAATAAAATTAATGTCGACGTGCTAACACTTAGTGTGTTTTTAATGTTATGATTTTTGACAGAATCGATTCCTTGTTCGATGACATGAAAATGAATCGAAATATTTCGATGATCAAAAAGATCGAGTAAATCATCGATGATTTCTGGATTGTGCCCATCAGTGCCCATCGCTAGATGAAACACAGCGGAGAACCGCTCTATGTGATTTGCAATCTTGTCTATGTCAATATTTATGACAATCTATGCTTTGAATATGCTTTGAATCTATGGACTAATATTTTCAGCAGTTGTGTGGATTAGATAGTTGATTTATGGTGTGGATTTGTGATGGATTTGTGCATCTTCAGTTCAAGAACTATCAAATAATTATTGTTCAAAAGTGACTAGAGTTATTTTGAAACATTTTGATTATGAGGCTTGGATGCACAAAGCCATGCTGATTTAATTTATAAAATTGTTTTCTAATATGTACGGAGGAAACATCAAACCAGATGTATCATTGTTCTTGCCTGTCAATGACGATACTGCAACTCGAAAAAGTCTTTGGAGGGTACGTTATTATTATTATTTATGTAGCGGTGTCAAATAAATATATTTAATTGCTAGCTATTGTATTTATTTACTCGTTTAGCGTTCAAATTATCCATTCCCGTTTATCTACTAGAGGGGGGCGGGCCATTACCCTCAAGACGTGCTTCAGTACGGATCTAAGGTTATGCTCAATTGTCCCAGCAAAGCCCAGCCTTGTTAATACTTAGCTTCAGAGACTGAACCTATTCATGCCTAGTTTTCTTGGACCCAGGTTTGCCATGCCTGTGCTTGTTGTTGCCTAGACGTTTAATGCCCTGGCTTGTTATTACTCACCTTCAGGGACTGAACCTATTCTTGCCTAGTTTTATAGGACCCCAGTTTGTAATAGCCTGTGCTTGTTGTTGCCTAGACGTTTAATGCCCTGGCTTGTTATTACTCACCTTCAGGGACTGAACCTATTCTTGCCTAGTTTTATAGGACCCCAGTTTGTAATAGCCTGTGCTTGTTGTTGCCTAGACGTTTAATGCTCTGGCTTGTTATTTCTTAGCTGTTCAGAAATTACTTCCCTAGTTCTAAAATTTATTTTCCCTGTTGGAGAAACTGTATCATCATGAACCATTGTTAAAATGTGAATTTCTCTTTTGTCAGTGACACCCCTCCCATCACCACAATAAATAATTATATCTAAAATTTAACCTGTCTGCTCATCGCACAAAACAAACATATTAATCCAAATTGACGGCGTTTGGATGGAATATACAGTTTAAATGTAAAACGTCCTTTGATCTCTATAATGCTCTCGTCAATGCTTAGATTTTCATATGGCACCATTGTTTCCTAGAACATTTTTCGAGTGTGATTGACCAGAAATTTAATTTTATTCAATTTATCACCAGCAATTTAATAATAGAATTTGGATGATTTATATAGCGCCGTTTTTGTGCAAAATCATCTAAAGGGCGCTGTATAAATATATAATACAGTTCTACAATGATCTATGCTATTAATAACTATATATGAAGATAATATACAGTACAATACTTACCTGGTAGGTCACTTGAGATTAACACTTAATTAACAATAACTAATTGTTTATTAGCGAAAATTAGATACAGTATTTAGGACATAATTGGAAAATTTCATATATTTGGACTTTCTCTCAGGAATGGAATATTTAATTTAGGGGTATGACAGCTTAAAAAGGTAAGTTTTGAGACCTGAATTCTGTAGGACTTATGGATCTTAGTTCCGGAGGGAGTTTATTCCAAGCCTTTGGCCCAGATGCTCCGAAAGCGCCATCACCAATTTTAGTATTTGGCTTGCGCTTAGGTTCCATCAGTCTGCCTACAGCCAATGTTTTCTGGGACGCATAGTTCAGAGATGTAGGAAGGGGCCATTTCAATGATGGATTTAAACACCATTCAACACAATTTGTACTGGATTCTTTCAGGGCACTTGAGCCACTGAAGGTTATGAAGGTGTTCTGAAATGTGCGAATATTTAGAAACCTCGGTTATGAGCCGCGCTGCTGCATTAAACACTGATTGAAGTTTGTCAATTTGATATTTCGGAAGGCTGGCATAAATGCCGTTGCAGTAATCGAGACGTGAGACTACGTAAGAGTTGATAAGTAGTTTTGTTGCTTCTATAGGAAGGTTTCTTCGAATAGACTTGAGTTGTCTTAGGTGAAAAAAACCGGTGCTTACAGTCCTATTTATTGGATTTTTAAATGAAAAATCCGAATCTAAATTGACACCGAGAAGTTCGACTGTTGTTTTTCGGATGATATCGCTGCCGGAAATAGAAATAGGTGAATCGTCTATGAAGAGTTGACTTTTGTTTGTGGCCGCCCAGAGAAACTCAGTCATAGATGGAATTAGCTTCAGCTTGTTTGAAGACATTTATTACACCAGTGAAACACTGAAACAGTGCTTATTTCTGGTCATTAGCATTGTCACTGCAGTAAATACGTTGAGTTCATTAACTGATGTATCTTTCCACCTGCGAAGCCGTGAATGTTCAGAAATTACTTTATTTCGAATAGTCGCTTGATAATATTTTTGGTCATTAGCATTGTCACTGCAATAAATATGTAGAGTACATTAACTGATGTATCTTTGCACCTGCGAAGCTGTGAATGTTCAGAAATAACTTTATTTTGAATAGTCGCTTGATAATAGTAAAAGTAAAAGATACAGTAAAAGATAGGTTTATGTTATAATCTTTATCATTATATGTATATATGTACTTACCTAATACTTTTAAATTAGAATGCTACCCAAGCAGCAGTTAATCTTATGTTTAATCTAATATTTTATTTTATGGTATTTCTTCTCTTTGTTATTCATATTTATACAAACATGTTAGTAGGCTTAGGCACCAGTTAAAAGTACAAATACCTATTATTTCATTATTATTGTAATACTATACTTATCAAACAACTTATCAAAATGTTAATACTCATACTAATTTGACTGTCCTAAAACGGGAATCCTCCTAGTTGGGCAGTCAAAACATTTCTTAAATAATGTATTTAAATGTATAATCTTTTACTAAATAAAAAAAAAAAAAAAAAAAATAAAAAATATATTTCTGGTCATTAGCATTTCATTTTTTCGAATAGTCGCTGGATTATATTTGTTTGTCTCCTTGACAATTTCGGACATTATATTTGTATTTAGAAAGTGTTAAAAAAAATTAATTCTGATAATAATGGGGGCTCGATTATTCCAGATGGAAAATGATTAACTTCAGTATCCATAGGTTCATCTTCGTTGTCACTAAGTAGCGTTATAAAATTTGAGTCATCCTCACTTTCCTCAATTTCAGAGTCAAGATCGAGGATGAATTCTCTTATCTCTTCTTCACTGAGATCACGCCTTGACATATTTAGGGATATTTGTATTTGTGTTTTTTACAATAAATGCAATGCAATGCAATGTTTACATGTCATACTGTTTTAATTTATACTACACTTCCAAAAATCATTTGCTTGTGGATGGAAGCGAAGTGTACATTTGCGAAAAAATAATATAACTAGGTTACAAAGTAAAAAAAATTACAAAATTAAAATCCATGCAAATTATTTTATTTGGAAGGAAGAAAAAATATATATTATGGAGCATAAATAGAGTATAGTAGGATTATTTGTGAGATTTTCAAGTGAAACTAGGGGAATCAGTTTTTTTGTTAACGATTTCCCTAAAATATTTTTTTATATAGTTCAATATTTGTTTTTTATCATTAATGCTTCGAATTTCTTCTGGTAATTTATTAAAGAAATGTTTTCCTTGGTGGGTATAATGGTGCTGGGCAAAAGAAGTGTGTAGTTTAGGGCATGCAAATATATATTTAAGTCTGGTTCGATTTTCAGCTATGAATGAGTATTTATCTTTTCTTTTATAATTTGAATAATAGAATTTTTCATAAATAAGTGTTTAAATGTAGGAACTTTGAATTCTTCGAATACGCGTTCAGTGGGGAAGTCTGGAGATTTTTTTAGTATTAATTTTATTATGACTTTTTGAACAATTTCTATGGGGGTCAGGCTAGTTTTGTAAGCTGCTCCCCAACTGATAGTGGCATATTGCAGAACAGACTGTACTAATGTATAATATATTGAGTATAGATTTTTCATTGATAATATGAAAATTTATGTTTCTTTATGTTTCAAAAATTATTGTATCACATACAAAATGAAATACCGAACTAAATTAAAAAAAATTCAATTCAGGAATAAATAATAATAAATAAATTTATTTATTTCATCAAAAAATTACAGAATATATATAATATATCATTAGTAAGTTGTATAATTATATGTCAGTTAGAAACAATGAAATTGTTGAAAGAATAATGTTACAATAATACGGCAGTTTCTAATATAAGAAAAAATATATATGAATGTAAGAGTGTTATATAGAAATGGCATAATATATTATATTTTAGGTTGTGCATAACCTGCCTCACTAGGCGAACCTGTATTGAGGCAGAATTTTTAGTTAATTATTTCTCCATTTTGTCTATGGTTTGCTAATATGTAAATGTTTAATATGGGTTCCCATACAGCAATCCATTATTTTAGGTTACATTATTGTTTACATATTGAAGATACAGATAGAATAAGTTTAAACACAATACATACTATAATAACTCACTGTGACAAGGCATTTGGTTACTTTTCATTATTGTTTGCATTTACACAATACGTATATAGTAAGTTTTAGCACCGTACATACTGCAATAACTGTCAATGACAAGGCGTTTGGGTGAGGGCACCAGTGTAGGCTCGATCATTTGAATAAATCCAAATTTTAACATTTTTTTTAAACTCTTTCCGTGTTTGACTCTCTTTAATATTTTCCGGGAGCATGTTGAAGATCTTTGTGGCAAAGTAGCCAAAGCTACGTTGACCAAAGGTGGAAGAAAGTGCTGGAACTTGCAACATGTCTTTGTTCGAATTACGCGTAAATCTAAAGTTAGTTTTTTTTTCGTAAAGCACGTGTTTGTTTTTAAAGAGATGCATGAGGATAGTTTTTACATAGATCTGTCGAACATCAAATACTCTCATTATGTTGAAAATTAAGTTACTGTTTGCAGTTTGAGGAAGTTTGAGAATAATTTTCATAATTGTTTTCTGCGCCTTTTCAACAGGATCTAGAGCTGATGAAGTACCCCCTCCCCATGCAATGATACCATACTCAATGATAGATTGGGTTAATGCAAAATAAATCGTTTTTAGAATGTGTAAGTTAAGGAAGTTCCTTACGGATCTGAAGAAATGTATTGTTTTCCTAATTTTATTCGCAATGATCTGAGTATGTATATTCCATTTGAGGTATGGGTCAATGGTGAGGCCGAGGTACTTCATCTGTGGAGTTCGCTCTATACAGGGGCACTCATTGCATACATTGGAATTCGTACAGTTATGTATTTTTATGGAGTAATCGTCATTAGGTTGGCCTGCAGTATTGATGCTTGAAGTGATATATTTTGTTTTTTTCGTGTTAAGGGTAAGCGTGTTTATATCTAACCATTTTTTAACTAAGTTAATATTTTTTTCAGCTTTTTTAAATACAGCTGACCAATTGTTGCCTTCAAACAGTAAGACAGTATCGTCGGCAAAGCTAACAATGCTTCCCTCAATTTCAAGGTTGCAAAAGTTGTTTATATACAGTAAGAACAGAGTTGGTCCCAATACGCTTCCTTGTGGAATTCCATAGTCAGTTGAGCGCTGGTTACTGAGGGTATTGTGTATTTTAACCTGTTGTTTGCGTCCATTTAGGTAACTTTTAAAGAAGTTTAGCTCTTTGTCCGTGATGCCGATTTTTTCAAGTTTTTTAATTAGTTTAAAGTGTGATATTGTATCAATATATACACAATATAATAGGTCCACATTTCCGCCGAACATTAAAAAAACTTTTAGAACCACACAACTGAGATTGTAAAAAGAACCACACGATATTCACACACACTACTTTACGATGGTGGGAGATTTAAACAACTGTGCCAAGAAATCTGTACACCTTTTTTGGATGCTGCTTCGCGTAATATAAACAATATAAATTATCAACTTTTATGAGAGATGTCGTTAAGAAATAGTTCATAATATTTAGCCACATCTACCGTTAGAACTTAGAAATATCAACCTCGAAACATTCAGTAAATGGCAGTTGTGGCACAGATTGTTCGTACGCCGATATGTGTGAATGGCAACTAGGGAATGCAATCCCGCAAGAAAATGTCAATCCAGGCATTTGCGGGACTGAACAATCTTAGTCCCGCTGGATCCAGGTATTTGCGGGATCCAGCAGAGTGGACTTAGATATCTAATCAATCGTATAATAAAGACCTAATACCTCGATCTACCAACCTTGTTTTTAGAGTTTTAAATTTATACCTATAATAAAACAAGTTCTTTGGGACATTTTAAAGGATTTATTAATAGGTATACCTTGAGTTAGACATAGGTAAAGTTTAAGTCATAAATTGGCAAAGAATAAGATAAGACATAAATTTACGTAACATACCCGCCTCGGAACAGACTTTGTCTAGTGAGGTTGGTAAAGAAATCTATGTACACAAATGAAAATAAAATAAACGCCCGGATTGCCGGCACTGAAACTGAAATTGAACTGAAACTTAAATTTAAATAATAACTTTCACACGATAAACAATATTCTTGTACAATGAGCATCATAAGTTTAATTAAACATTATTTTGGAAATAGCTTCGTAAAAAGTTAAAGTATCAATTGTGTCATCTGATAAACGGCTTCTGATATTGGACACAAGGTAGCCAGCGGCTGAAAAAGCTCATTCAGCTTCCACGCTGGTTGGCACAATAGTCATTAGCGCATTGTAAGTGAATTGAAGGTATGTGCCTTTTAATCCACCGGACTCGAAGTAATTCAGAGTAAGTGAGGGTAAATATGTAGTTGCTCTCTTTCAGCTTTAAAAGATCTTGAATAACCATCATTTTTACTGTCTTGCCGTAATTCATAACCATTAATTTGATTGAATTAGACGATGTTAGTAAGTTAAAACCCCCGGCTTTAAAAAGATCTCGCAAATCCGACGAGGTACAGAAAACTCGGAATGGTAAACCATCTTTAGACACCATTCGTGATACCCTCTTTTCGACGGTATTGTTTTCGCTTGAAAAATGGTCAGTGATTTTATTTGTTGATGGTTGAGGTTCACAATGAGCCGATGTGGAAGAACTGGACGTCGATGCAGTTGTAGAAGCTTCTCTGTAATCCCGCCAGTCCAGCGGGATCCCGCAAAATTTTCGACCGAGATTAGTCACGCAAAATGTCTGCGGGATCTCGGTATTTCGGGATCCCGGTATACCGGGATTGCATTCCCTAATGGCAACTATTGAGTTAACACTGGAAATACATTAATTTTTATTTCCTATTCTAGTTTTACGATTTTAGAAGAAATAGTCACTACTTCATTTATGTGTTGAAATGATGATCACATTGTTGTAATAACTCTCATGCAATATGTTAACGTTAATGATTAATGCTTAGATCATAGAATACGAGTTAATTACTACATTGATAATAAGTTGTTATTATCTACAGACTATTTTTATACATCATAGTAATTAAATCTATGGTTGGGTAAAGAGTTTATCAATGTATTTATGTTGACACTTCCTGTGAAATGCTCTACTGCAAAACATTACCAGGGGCAAGTTCATACATAATAATATAACATCATTAGATTTCATTTCATTATTTTAATAATGTGTGTTAATGTGTGTTTCCAGTGGTGGAACCAGCTATCCCGCTTGCAGCGCAGTATAATATACGTACTTCTTCTGATCACCGTTATTTACTTGGTAGTATCAGAGAGATTTAACGATTCTCGCCAATCCAGCTCTGAAGCTCACGTCGAGGTATTTAACACTTCTTACATAATGAGACACGTGTACACTAAACTTGTTAATTAATATGCCAACTAGTTTCGAACACAAAAGTTTTTATGAAACTAGTGGTCCAGTTTGACTCTCTGAAGAAACACGAAATTGATATATAATAAGTGTGTGTACAGCACATTTTAACTAACACTTTAATTAGTTTCACCAGAACAGGAATACAACAGTTGAGTCTGAAACTGGTTGACCTATTTATCTCTCCAACGAAACTTTATTAAATGAATTTCAATAAATTTGTGTATGCGAATTTTTAAATCCTCAGTTTTTAAAACAATTTTTTGAAAGCAGGTGGAAGACTCTCAGATTTTGATTTTACAACCGTTTGGTATTTAATTTGCAATCTATGTATATAAAAATGAATACTTCTTTGTTTATACCCTATATATATAATACTTGACTTATATATAAAGACTTGACTCAAATAATACTTGACGATTTCGCTGAAAATTTGCAGTGCTGGTACTTACCCTGGTGGCAGTTATTTTTTTTACAGTAATACCACACAAGAGTCCCAACTGCTCCCGTCTGGAACCAGTGAGACTATGGCATCCCCAATTGGGGTATGTTGTGAGGCTGAGGGTATTGGGGAGGGGAGGGAGATGGGGAAGAGGAAGGTGGGGAAGTACCTGGCTATTCAGATCTGGTCACCAAACACGGCTAAAGCCATTTCAAGCAACCTTTCAATTCTGAATGGTGGTCTTACACCAGGGCGATACTGAGAGTATCTTCCACTCTGGAACGTGCCGCAAATATACTATCTATTATTTAAATTAATTAATTGTGAAATAACACAAATTAATCAAATAAAATTTATTTGCGCACGCCGGGTTCGAACCCGCGACCTTCGGATCTGTAGTCAAAAGCGTATACCACTAGACCACGCCGGCCGTCATGGCTAGGCATGGAACTGGCAGAGGAAGGATGAATGTAGACTGAATACTGTAACTACCCTGATGTATGGCAGTGAGGCACGGAACTGGCAGAGGAAGGGTGAAAGTAGACTGAATGCTGTAACTACCCTGATGTATGGCAGTGAGGCATGGAACTGGCAGAGGAAGGATGAATGTAGACTGAATACTGTAACTACCCTGATGTATGGCAGTGAGGCATGGAACTGGCAGAGGAAGGGTGAAAGTAGACTGAATGCTGTAACTACCCTGATGTATGGCAGTGAGGCATGGAACTGGCAGAGGAAGGATGAATGTAGACTGAATACTGTAACTACCCTGATGTATGGCAGTGAGGCATGGAACTGGCAGAGGAAGGGTGAAAGTAGACTGAATGCTGTAACTACTAACGGTGATGGTTAGTTAGTTAGTGACCAAAACTAGTTGAGCAGTTAAACTCTCAGTGTGACATACACAAATCTACTATTGTGTCCTTGTTTGTTGGCAGATTGAGATTAAGGTTCTTTACATGGATGGCAGACTTATAGCTATGCAAGTTAGGAATTGTTTATTTAACCCATAAGGCCATGTTTCCACAGGATCTCTATCTGATACTCGACTGTTCAAGTATTTCGACGACTACCATCATACATCCGTGCGGAGGTTCATACAAAAGCACACGTTGCTACCATTTTGTAAATCTATCGGTGAAGCCAGTTTCCCGCAACCAGCCATCAAGTTTGTTGCTACTCACGTCGTCGAGACTGTAAACGTGGCATGATATATTGTAACAATGCGTGTGCTTTAGATCTATGCTAGGAACAAAACAGTCAACAAAGAATGACATGGTATAAAGATGACAGCTACAGCAACTGTTTGGCTGTGAGTGAGGTTATGAAAGCATTCTAGTTTTGACATTTCAGGACTGGACACTTTTCATTGTACGCTTACAATAATAATGTTCCAATTACTTTGTAATTCTGTAATAGCCATTTCATTAACCCTAAGAATGCGGCACTCTTCTATAACCCGCATAATATGAATTTAATTTCAATTAGCCAATTGGATGGCCAAAGGATGCTCCATTTCACTGGCCACATCTTGGAACTAATCATAGCTTCAAGTAGTCCCTATTTGTCCCAAATCTTTGAAATCCATTCGAAGCACTTGAATTCGAGGCGCATGCTAACTACCCAGATTTTTATTGGAACTCGAATTCGAATTGAGCGCTTAACCCAGGGTTATACTGTAGCAAGTTGGATTTTACCTACAGCATTGGCAAGAAATGGCATAAAATGAAATTATCATTCAATAATTTATATATTTTCAGGAGATATCTAAAAATGGAATTGATGATTTGTTAAAAACAAACAAACACTTAGAAAATTATAAAGAATTGTACCCAGATGATAATGTTGGGGCTGAAGAGAGCAACAAGATTCCTCGTGATACCAACTTAGCAGAAAATAATTTGCAACAACAGCAGCAGATTGACCAGCCCGACTCACATGTCGGGATGCAGTTTAGTGGTATGTACTGTGATTTTTACTTTCAATACCAGTGTACTAATCTGACATAACCCTTAATCCTCCCTTGCGGAACCAACCTTTCCTTGTTCATCATAATCCCTGCCTTGTTTAACCTAAACTACGCTAGTTGAAGGTTGAAAATATATGAATTTATAATGCATATTATTATATTACCTATCTATAATGTACAGTACTCTCTTAGTAATCCGTTGCTCGATACCATACCATTACCATTACTCGACTACCATAATAATCTGCTGTTATTTTTACTAGTTGAAAGCATAAAATCAAGTTCACTCATGATTTGCTGGTATTCCTATGTCAAAATTTGTTTATCAGGAGATTTTTCAATGTGGATGAGTGTTTCAGGCGAACAATTATTGCTTGTAAAATAATTGTTACCCTTTGTGCTATGCATAAAAAATCTTGTCTTAAAAACATTAGTTTACCAAAAAAAAAATAATAATTAATATTTGACAAGTTCAAGTATTTCGCCTAAAAATGTAGACAATTTGTCTCGACGCCATCTAGTGAGAGAGTTAGCACTTACAATGCCTTTCTCATATAAAATAAAGTTGGTTGTTTTCAGGTGAAAAATGTAACAAGCAGTAATTGTTGAATGAAACACTAGTATATATTGAATAATTTCGCGGGTAAGAGATAAGCCGCCATAGCTCAGTGGTCAGAGCTGTCGACCGGAAACCGAAGGGACACGGGTTCGAGTCCCGTTGGCGTCATGTATCTTTTATCAGGAGATTTTTCAATGTGGATGAGTGTTTCAGGCGAACAATTATTGCTTGTAAAATAATTGTTACCCTTTGTGCTATGCATAAAAAATCTTGTCTTAAAAACATTAGTTTACCAAAAAAAAAATAATAATTAATATTTGACAAGTTCAAGTATTTCGCCTAAAAATGTAGACAATTTGTCTCGACGCCATCTAGTGAGAGAGTTAGCACTTACAATGCCTTTCTCATATAAAATAAAGTTGGTTGTTTTCAGGTGAAAAATGTAACAAGCAGTAATTGTTGAATGAAACACTAGTATATATTGAATAATTTCGCGGGTAAGAGATAAGCCGCCATAGCTCAGTGGTCAGAGCTGTCGACCGGAAACCGAAGGGACACGGGTTCGAGTCCCGTTGGCGTCATGTATCTTTTATCAGGAGATTTTTCAATGTGGATGAGTGTTTCAGGCGAACAATTATTGCTTGTAAAATAATTGTTACCCTTTGTGCTATGCATAAAAAATCTTGTCTTAAAAACATTAGTTTACCAAAAAAAAAAATAATAATTAATATTTGACAAGTTCAAGTATTTCGCCTAAAAATGTAGACAATTTGTCTCGACGCCATCTAGTGAGAGAGTTAGCACTTACAATGCCTTTCTCATATAAAATAAAGTTGGTTGTTTTCAGGTGAAAAATGTAACAAGCAGTAATTGTTGAATGAAACACTAGTATATATTGAATAATTTCGCGGGTAAGAGATAAGCCGCCATAGCTCAGTGGTCAGAGCTGTCGACCGGAAACCGAAGGGACACGGGTTCGAGTCCCGTTGGCGTCATGTATCTTTTATCAGGAGATTTTTCAATGTGGATGAGTGTTTCAGGCGAACAATTATTGCTTGTAAAATAATTGTTACCCTTTGTGCTATGCATAAAAAATCTTGTCTTAAAAACATTAGTTTACCAAAAAAAAAATAATAATTAATATTTGACAAGTTCAAGTATTTCGCCTAAAAATGTAGACAATTTGTCTCGACGCCATCTAGTGAGAGAGTTAGCACTTACAATGCCTTTCTCATATAAAATAAAGTTGGTTGTTTTCAGGTGAAAAATGTAACAAGCAGTAATTGTTGAATGAAACACTAGTATATATTGAATAATTTCGCGGGTAAGAGATAAGCCGCCATAGCTCAGTGGTCAGAGCTGTCGACCGGAAATCGAAGGGACACGGGTTCGAGTCCCGTTGGCGTCATGTATCTTTTATCAGGAGATTTTTCAATGTGGATGAGTGTTTCAGGCGAACAATTATTGCTTGTAAAATAATTGTTACCCTTTGTGCTATGCATAAAAAATCTTGTCTTAAAAACATTAGTTTACCAAAAAAAAAAATAATAATTAATATTTGACAAGTTCAAGTATTTCGCCTAAAAATGTAGACAATTTGTCTCGACGCCATCTAGTGAGAGAGTTAGCACTTACAATGCCTTTCTCATATAAAATAAAGTTGGTTGTTTTCAGGTGAAAAATGTAACAAGCAGTAATTGTTGAATGAAACACTAGTATATATTGAATAATTTCGCGGGTAAGAGATAAGCCGCCATAGCTCAGTGGTCAGAGCTGTCGACCGGAAATCGAAGGGACACGGGTTCGAGTCCCGTTGGCGTCATGTATCTTTTATCAGGAGATTTTTCAATGTGGATGAGTGTTTCAGGCGAACAATTATTGCTTGTAAAATAATTGTTACCCTTTGTGCTATGCATAAAAAATCTTGTCTTAAAAACATTAGTTTACCAAAAAAAAAATAATAATTAATATTTGACAAGTTCAAGTATTTCGCCTAAAAATGTAGACAATTTGTCTCGACGCCATCTAGTGAGAGAGTTAGCACTTACAATGCCTTTCTCATATAAAATAAAGTTGGTTGTTTTCAGGTGAAAAATGTAACAAGCAGTAATTGTTGAATGAAACACTAGTATATATTGAATAATTTCGCGGGTAAGAGATAAGCCGCCATAGCTCAGTGGTCAGAGCTGTCGACCGGAAATCGAAGGGACACGGGTTCGAGTCCCGTTGGCGTCATGTATCTTTTATCAGGAGATTTTTCAATGTGGATGAGTGTTTCAGGCGAACAATTATTGCTTGTAAAATAATTGTTACCCTTTGTGCTATGCATAAAAAATCTTGTCTTAAAAACATTAGTTTACCAAAAAAAAAATAATAATTAATATTTGACAAGTTCAAGTATTTCGCCTAAAAATGTAGACAATTTGTCTCGACGCCATCTAGTGAGAGAGTTAGCACTTACAATGCCTTTCTCATATAAAATAAAGTTGGTTGTTTTCAGGTGAAAAATGTAACAAGCAGTAATTGTTGAATGAAACACTAGTATATATTGAATAATTTCGCGGGTAAGAGATAAGCCGCCATAGCTCAGTGGTCAGAGCTGTCGACCGGAAACCGAAGGGACACGGGTTCGAGTCCCGTTGGCGTCATGTATCTTTTATCAGGAGATTTTTCAATGTGGATGAGTGTTTCAGGCGAACAATTATTGCTTGTAAAATAATTGTTACCCTTTGTGCTATGCATAAAAAATCTTGTCTTAAAAACATTAGTTTACCAAAAAAAAAAAAATAATAATTAATATTTGACAAGTTCAAGTATTTCGCCTAAAAATGTAGACAATTTGTCTCGACGCCATCTAGTGAGAGAGTTAGCACTTACAATGCCTTTCTCATATAAAATAAAGTTGGTTGTTTTCAGGTGAAAAATGTAACAAGCAGTAATTGTTGAATGAAACACTAGTATATATTGAATAATTTCGCGGGTAAGAGATAAGCCGCCATAGCTCAGTGGTCAGAGCTGTCGACCGGAAATCGAAGGGACACGGGTTCGAGTCCCGTTGGCGTCATGTATCTTTTATCAGGAGATTTTTCAATGTGGATGAGTGTTTCAGGCGAACAATTATTGCTTGTAAAATAATTGTTACCCTTTGTGCTATGCATAAAAAATCTTGTCTTAAAAACATTAGTTTACCAAAAAAAAAATAATAATTAATATTTGACAAGTTCAAGTATTTCGCCTAAAAATGTAGACAATTTGTCTCGACGCCATCTAGTGAGAGAGTTAGCACTTACAATGCCTTTCTCATATAAAATAAAGTTGGTTGTTTTCAGGTGAAAAATGTAACAAGCAGTAATTGTTGAATGAAACACTAGTATATATTGAATAATTTCGCGGGTAAGAGATAAGCCGCCATAGCTCAGTGGTCAGAGCTGTCGACCGGAAATCGAAGGGACACGGGTTCGAGTCCCGTTGGCGTCATGTATCTTTTATCAGGAGATTTTTCAATGTGGATGAGTGTTTCAGGCGAACAATTATTGCTTGTAAAATAATTGTTACCCTTTGTGCTATGCATAAAAAATCTTGTCTTAAAAACATTAGTTTACCAAAAAAAAAAAATAATAATTAATATTTGACAAGTTCAAGTATTTCGCCTAAAAATGTAGACAATTTGTCTCGACGCCATCTAGTGAGAGAGTTAGCACTTACAATGCCTTTCTCATATAAAATAAAGTTGGTTGTTTTCAGGTGAAAAATGTAACAAGCAGTAATTGTTGAATGAAACACTAGTATATATTGAATAATTTCGCGGGTAAGAGATAAGCCGCCATAGCTCAGTGGTCAGAGCTGTCGACCGGAAACCGAAGGGACACGGGTTCGAGTCCCGTTGGCGTCATGTATCTTTTATCAGGAGATTTTTCAATGTGGATGAGTGTTTCAGGCGAACAATTATTGCTTGTAAAATAATTGTTACCCTTTGTGCTATGCATAAAAAATCTTGTCTTAAAAACATTAGTTTACCAAAAAAAAAATAATAATTAATATTTGACAAGTTCAAGTATTTCGCCTAAAAATGTAGACAATTTGTCTCGACGCCATCTAGTGAGAGAGTTAGCACTTACAATGCCTTTCTCATATAAAATAAAGTTGGTTGTTTTCAGGTGAAAAATGTAACAAGCAGTAATTGTTGAATGAAACACTAGTATATATTGAATAATTTCGCGGGTAAGAGATAAGCCGCCATAGCTCAGTGGTCAGAGCTGTCGACCGGAAATCGAAGGGACACGGGTTCGAGTCCCGTTGGCGTCATGTATCTTTTATCAGGAGATTTTTCAATGTGGATGAGTGTTTCAGGCGAACAATTATTGCTTGTAAAATAATTGTTACCCTTTGTGCTATGCATAAAAAATCTTGTCTTAAAAACATTAGTTTACCAAAAAAAAAATAATAATTAATATTTGACAAGTTCAAGTATTTCGCCTAAAAATGTAGACAATTTGTCTCGACGCCATCTAGTGAGAGAGTTAGCACTTACAATGCCTTTCTCATATAAAATAAAGTTGGTTGTTTTCAGGTGAAAAATGTAACAAGCAGTAATTGTTGAATGAAACACTAGTATATATTGAATAATTTCGCGGGTAAGAGATAAGCCGCCATAGCTCAGTGGTCAGAGCTGTCGACCGGAAATCGAAGGGACACGGGTTCGAGTCCCGTTGGCGTCATGTATCTTTTATCAGGAGATTTTTCAATGTGGATGAGTGTTTCAGGCGAACAATTATTGCTTGTAAAATAATTGTTACCCTTTGTGCTATGCATAAAAAATCTTGTCTTAAAAACATTAGTTTACCAAAAAAAAAATAATAATTAATATTTGACAAGTTCAAGTATTTCGCCTAAAAATGTAGACAATTTGTCTCGACGCCATCTAGTGAGAGAGTTAGCACTTACAATGCCTTTCTCATATAAAATAAAGTTGGTTGTTTTCAGGTGAAAAATGTAACAAGCAGTAATTGTTGAATGAAACACTAGTATATATTGAATAATTTCGCGGGTAAGAGATAAGCCGCCATAGCTCAGTGGTCAGAGCTGTCGACCGGAAATCGAAGGGACACGGGTTCGAGTCCCGTTGGCGTCATGTATCTTTTATCAGGAGATTTTTCAATGTGGATGAGTGTTTCAGGCGAACAATTATTGCTTGTAAAATAATTGTTACCCTTTGTGCTATGCATAAAAAATCTTGTCTTAAAAACATTAGTTTACCAAAAAAAAAATAATAATTAATATTTGACAAGTTCAAGTATTTCGCCTAAAAATGTAGACAATTTGTCTCGACGCCATCTAGTGAGAGAGTTAGCACTTACAATGCCTTTCTCATATAAAATAAAGTTGGTTGTTTTCAGGTGAAAAATGTAACAAGCAGTAATTGTTGAATGAAACACTAGTATATATTGAATAATTTCGCGGGTAAGAGATAAGCCGCCATAGCTCAGTGGTCAGAGCTGTCGACCGGAAATCGAAGGGACACGGGTTCGAGTCCCGTTGGCGTCATGTATCTTTTATCAGGAGATTTTTCAATGTGGATGAGTGTTTCAGGCGAACAATTATTGCTTGTAAAATAATTGTTACCCTTTGTGCTATGCATAAAAAATCTTGTCTTAAAAACATTAGTTTACCAAAAAAAAAAAATAATAATTAATATTTGACAAGTTCAAGTATTTCGCCTAAAAATGTAGACAATTTGTCTCGACGCCATCTAGTGAGAGAGTTAGCACTTACAATGCCTTTCTCATATAAAATAAAGTTGGTTGTTTTCAGGTGAAAAATGTAACAAGCAGTAATTGTTGAATGAAACACTAGTATATATTGAATAATTTCGCGGGTAAGAGATAAGCCGCCATAGCTCAGTGGTCAGAGCTGTCGACCGGAAATCGAAGGGACACGGGTTCGAGTCCCGTTGGCGTCATGTATCTTTTATCAGGAGATTTTTCAATGTGGATGAGTGTTTCAGGCGAACAATTATTGCTTGTAAAATAATTGTTACCCTTTGTGCTATGCATAAAAAATCTTGTCTTAAAAACATTAGTTTACCAAAAAAAAAATAATAATTAATATTTGACAAGTTCAAGTATTTCGCCTAAAAATGTAGACAATTTGTCTCGACGCCATCTAGTGAGAGAGTTAGCACTTACAATGCCTTTCTCATATAAAATAAAGTTGGTTGTTTTCAGGTGAAAAATGTAACAAGCAGTAATTGTTGAATGAAACACTAGTATATATTGAATAATTTCGCGGGTAAGAGATAAGCCGCCATAGCTCAGTGGTCAGAGCTGTCGACCGGAAATCGAAGGGACACGGGTTCGAGTCCCGTTGGCGTCATGTATCTTTTATCAGGAGATTTTTCAATGTGGATGAGTGTTTCAGGCGAACAATTATTGCTTGTAAAATAATTGTTACCCTTTGTGCTATGCATAAAAAATCTTGTCTTAAAAACATTAGTTTACCAAAAAAAAAATAATAATTAATATTTGACAAGTTCAAGTATTTCGCCTAAAAATGTAGACAATTTGTCTCGACGCCATCTAGTGAGAGAGTTAGCACTTACAATGCCTTTCTCATATAAAATAAAGTTGGTTGTTTTCAGGTGAAAAATGTAACAAGCAGTAATTGTTGAATGAAACACTAGTATATATTGAATAATTTCGCGGGTAAGAGATAAGCCGCCATAGCTCAGTGGTCAGAGCTGTCGACCGGAAATCGAAGGGACACGGGTTCGAGTCCCGTTGGCGTCATGTATCTTTTATCAGGAGATTTTTCAATGTGGATGAGTGTTTCAGGCGAACAATTATTGCTTGTAAAATAATTGTTACCCTTTGTGCTATGCATAAAAAATCTTGTCTTAAAAACATTAGTTTACCAAAAAAAAAAATAATAATCAAAATTTGTTGTTCGCTCGTGCCTAGACTCGAGCGCCGAGCTCTTACACACTCACCGTCTTAATAATTACATTCGACCTCGAGCCTCATTTTTAATGTTTTTGTTGTTCGCTCGTGCCTAGACTCGAGCGCCGAGCTCTTACACACTCACCGTCTTAATAATTACATTCGGCCTCGAGCCTCAATTTTAATGTTTTAGTTGTTCGCTCGTGCCTAGACCTGAGCGCCAAGCTCTTACACACTCACCGTCTTAATAATTACATTCGGCCTCGAGCCTCATTTTTAATGTTTTTGTTGTTCGCTTGTGCCTAGACCTGAGCGCCGAGCTCTTACACACTCACCGTCTTAATAATTACATTCGGCCTCGAGCCTCATTTTTAATGTTTTTGTTGTTCGCTCGTGCCTAGACTCGAGCGCCGAGCTCTTACACACTCACCGTCTTAATAATTACATTCGGCCTCGAGCCTCATTTTTAATGTTTTTTTCAGAATTTTTCTCTTTCAGCCAGATTTTTATTCTTGATTCGAAATCATTCAAATTTTCTATTCGCTTTATATCAGGGGGAAAGATGTGGAGTTACTTCGCAAAATAAATATAATTTCTTTGTCCGAATGTGGTTTTATGACCTGGAATATTTTTGATGTCATTGTGATTTGAGCTTGTTTGATGAGTACGCGGTATTGTAGAGAATTCAGTATTTTTGAATAGTTTCAATAGTATATTTTTAGCATATATTTGTTGTACATTTGGTACATCAAAACTATTGAAAATTTCAATCGAAGGCGTTCTTATGGGTACTTTCAGTATGGTCTTTGTGATTCCCTTTTTAATTGTGTTCAGGTTATGTATATACTTAGATACAGCAGATCCCCATTCTATAATTCCATATTCAATACAAGAATGACATAAGGCGTAATAGTTTTTTTTATTTAACACATTTGTTAGATTTTTAAATAAATATATACTTTTTGTAAGTTTTCCGTGATACCTTTGTGTCACGGAAATAATGTATGTGTAGGTCCCATCTAAGATTTTCATCAATTACTACCCCAAGATATTTTATGCTTGGTGAGTTTCCTATAATTGGGAATTGACATTGAACATTATTTCTATGGCATTTGTGTAATTTTAGTTGTAGTGATTTTACTGGTTGGCCCCTTGAGTTCATTGAAAATGTTATATATTTAGTTTTGCTTATATTTAGGGTAAGTGAGTTAATTTTCAGCCGATTTTGAAGTGTACTAAGCCCCTGTTCAGCCACATAAAATGTTTCCGTCCAGTTTTCTGTTCTCGCCTTGTTTGTTTGTTTATACCAGATAACTTTAACATGCATATTTTGTATTTTAATCTTTCGCTTTCACTGATTGGCTTTTGGGCTGGCTGATTAGTGAGAGAGTTCTGTACATGAATTAAAGGCACTAAAGAATTGTATGAATTCTGCCATTTTGACTTTCTTTCAATACTGGTTTGTAACCGAGTGGTCCTTCCTTGCATATAACGGGAGTAGGGAGAATTCATATATCATGAGGTTACTGTAACGCAGGAATGTAAACCTAAAAATGTTAAATACCCTTTTCAAGCATACCCTGTTAAGAATGCACGTCAATGTTTGAATGCCTACCACTATAGTATTTTATGACCACAATCTATGTATATGTATATAGCTCCCGTGTTACCTAGAGTAGATTATAAAACATTTATACAAATTTAACCTCTGATTGATGAGTCTCAGTGGACGTAAACAAAATATGCTCTTACTTACTGTCAATGTTATCTTTTTATCTAAAATGTTCATTTTTGTGGATAAGAATAAGATAAATCTTTTAGATAAGTCTGTTTTATTAAATATTTAAAATTTGAGCTTAGGTTTCCGACCCATAAATTGAACATTAAAAAAATACAATATATTATTTTATTATTCATAACCTTGGAATGTTTGTCTTACCCTTTAATAAAAAAAAGTATGTGTGCTTGTGATTTGTGAAAAACACTCACAACTTAATATGGAGAGAATGAATGTTCCGCATTGAAGGGGAGTAATACACTTCACCCGAGCGAAAACTTTGTGCGGTATCTAAGTTGTTCTTTACATCACATTCCTCTATAATTTAGGTAATTCTAGAAAAACTATTCCGTTATTGATGAAATAATATCTTCCCTCCACCTCCCTTTACTTTTTGAAAAAATTCTTCCTGCTAGCTGCAAGTGCAGTCGTAAAAGGTGTTTTTTAATTGAAAGAGCTAAATGTTGTACAATCTCTTTTACCGTTTGGACTGCTGGGCGAAGATGGGCAATGTCCGATTAAATGTGCAGGTAGTAAGAAATATTAAAAGACACTTTGGTCTGTTTGTCCAGGGCCGGGCAATCCGCGGCAGCAAGCGGTGGTGGAGGCGTTCCAACATGCCTGGGCCGGCTATAAGAAGTTCGCCTGGGGCCATGACCACTTGCGGCCTCTCACCGGAGGCTACCACGATTGGTTCTCGCTGGGACTGACCCTTATCGATGGCCTCGATACTGCTTACATTATGGGGCTGACGGCTGGTAAAACACTTTATTCTAACATTGATACCTTTTAAGGTTGTCACTTTAAAAATAGTACAAACCAAGCAAAGCTGTTTCCAGAAAATATTTGTCTTCGTTTGCTGTACGAGATAGCGCTACTTATATCTCTGCAAGTTCATCTGAGCTCCCAACAACTTGGAAGCCGTCTCATAATCAATACTATTGGGAGTAGTTCTTAACTAATTTAATGTAATATTAGATTATTGAAGACAATATTAACGATTCCTAAACGAAAATTTGAAACAGAAAAGATACGGTCACATCTAGGATTTGAACCCATTGCCCCCCTTGCCGGGCAGATTTTCATTTAGGAATCGCTAATATTGTCGTCAATAATTAAATATTACAATTTGAGGTATTTATTACTCATTAAGTTATTCCAAAAATAAAATAATTAAATGCAGTTTATTCTAAAATAAAAGTAGAGTGTTGACGAATGCAGCAAAGGAGGTAAACAATATGTTTCCTTATAACGCTGGTCCCCCTCCAATGTACAAATTTTTCAAGAATGCGCTAAAAGAAGAATCTTATCTATTTTTTGTTTTTTGTTGTTATTGTTGAAATGTTATTTTTTCTCCCGCAGAGTATAAAGAGGCCAAAGAGTGGGTCGCTACCAAACTTTCATTTGATGTTAACAAAGATGTCAATTTATTCGAAGTAACAATTAGAGTTCTTGGCGCTCTTCTGAGCAACTACCATCTCTCCGGGGATGAAATGTTCCTGGAAAAAGCAGTAAGGAAATACATATGTTATATTATGTATGTATCTGTAATCTGTGTTTTTATTTATTTTCTGTTTTATATATTAATTGAGAATTATTATTACTTGCTCATGTGTACTAGGTACATGTGTTGCTCGGTGAATGAATTGTTTCTAGTAAAATTTTAAGTCTTCCTCGGGTGTCCCGGACTTCTTATCTCCCGATGCGACTGAATGTTTTTATCTTTTCTGTTTCACATTGTTCGTCTGAGGGTCATTCATATTATCTTCAATGATTAAATAAATATATTATATTTTATTTTTTAAAAGTATCTATATCTCGAAATGTTTATAATAAAATATATTAAGTCAGCACGCAATAGCATTAAATAATAAACATAACCAGGAAGGTTATGTTTTGTAGTTCGATTAGACGTTGGAATAGCTACCGCTTGCGGAAGACGATTTAGTCAAGTTAATCACTTCCTTCCCAATCACGAACAAGAGTGAACCAGCTGGAAAAAGGGGTACTTCTAGTAGCAAGTAAATCTGGATAAAACTGGAACAATTTAGGGGAAAGCTGAATTTTTGCATGTGGATAGTACCTATTGCAGGGAGTTTTTCCACAAAAGTCCCCATTCCTCCCCTGCTTGTTTCCCCCCTGTGCCCCACCAAACATTTAAGTTGAAGGTTCTACTAAGTCAGTTTATCTCCTAAACTAAAATATATATCAGAAAATTACGTCCAGGAATGAATTTCTTATAAAATTACCTTAAAATAATATAGAATAAAACTTTTTGCTATCTGCAATATTTTAGCAAATAATAAAATAGTTAGTTAGAAATTTTTTATTTATTTATTTGTAAGAAACAAACAGCTTTTACATAATATACAATGGTAGATATAAATATACAAGTTAACTGAAGTCAAGCCACAGAAGTTTCTAATGCTAAAGTTCATTGGAAATGAAGTTTTAATATCTTAAAATTAATTTGGTGTTAAAGGAAGGGGAGAGGAAGAGGATAGGAGATGCTCCCGATACATTCCATATTCTCGTATTAATAATCGATCGTACGCATTACTTCATATCGATATTTTTTTAGGATATTACCAAAAATGTCAATGCTGTAAAATTTTGTATTATATTGTGCACATATATGAGGAATTGGGGAATTTTTTCAAATGTTTGTTCTACACGAGGGCAGATAAAATAAATCAGATTGTCGGGTTGATCTAGACGGAATATGAAGATTTATTAAAATGGTAAGTTCTGGTGAGTCCAGACCATTACTTAGGATTTTAAACAATAAGATTTGATCAAAAATTAGATGTCGTGTTTGGAGGGAGTTAAAATTATGAAATTTTTGGATTCGGTATAATTTGAGAAGTGTAAGGTTAGTTTATGATTTATGTGTTTAAAAAAATCAAGCGAATTACAAATCCCAGCATTTTATTGGCTTTGTTAATGATGTCATCAGTGTGTTGGATAAAGTTTAATTTAACATCCAGTGTTACCCCAAGGTCCCTGATATATTTTACTTCATTGATGTGTGTGCCGATTAGTGTGTATACAAAGGATATTTTATTTTTATTACGTGTAAATGTTAATTTATTGCATTTTGCGATGTTAATAACAAGTTTGTTTAATTCGCAATAGACAAAAAGACGATTGAGGTCCTCTTGAAGTTTAATGCAGTCGTTGATTGATTTAATAACTAAGTATGTTTTTTTATCATCTGCATATGCTAGGTAATTAGCATGTAAAAAAACATTTGTGAAAATCGTATATATACACATTAAATAATAATGGGCCTAAATGAGAACCTTGAGGTACACTGGAGGGCACAGAGAAGAAGCTGGACTTTGTTCCCTCAACTAAGACACTTTTAAGTCTACTCCAAAGGTATGAAGTGAGCCACCGGAGTAAGTCACCATGGATGCCTAATTGTTTTAATTTTTTGATTAGAATGAAATGGTTTACCTTATCGAAGGCCTTAGAGTAATCAGTGTAGAGTACATCTACTTGGTTTCTATTGTCCATATTGCATGTTAAATATTTCATAAAATTTACCAAGTTTGTTAGTACTGATCTTTTTTGAAGAAATCCGTGTTGTTGGTTTTGTATATTACGAACAATTGTTGTGTAAATTATGTTTGAGTTGATTTTTTTTTGGGCTAAGGGAAAAAAAAATGTTTCAAACAAAATATTTGGCAAATGTAATAAGCTTTAAAACAATGTGCAACACTGCTTACTTATATCCTTCATACTCATCAAAATCCGTCTTAATCCATAGGCAACACGGCGCGGCGCGCAACGACTTGCGCAGCTGCAGAGGTTTTTTGGTGACCTTTGTGCATAGCACTTATTTATGTATTTCAATGAAAACTTTAAGCAGGTAAAAAAAAACATAATTAATAAATTCGAAGATATATATTTATTTATATTTATGTTTATAGAATACATGATAATACAATAATACATTTTCTTACATGTGATACATTAAATCACCACACTAGGCGACTGCCTGTCTCGTGGCGACCAATGGTATATAGTTAGTATTTGAGGTCTAGTGTTAACATATGAATTAAATATTTATACATGTTTAAAGTATGAAAGATTATATTAGATTGAATTATAATGGAAATAGAAAATATAAAAATGTTAAAGTAGAAAGCAGAAGACAAAAAAAAAAGAAAAATAAAAAGAATAAAGAAGAAATAAAAATAAAAGAAATACAAAAAAAAATAAAAAATTTAGAAGTCTAAGACATGCTATTATGCAGGAAAAGATCAAATACATAACTCTCTTTTCTGGTTGTGTAAGTGTACATGCATGTATGAGCGCGTAAATACGCGTGTACACGCATACATCCACACACACACTTATTCATATTTATAGATGCATACATATTCATACAAAGATATACAAATATATATGTATACATACATACATACACATATATATTATACACGGTGTCCGGAAACACGTAGTACAAGCGGGAAACTGGAGAATCTACACCACATGGGGAACCCAAATAAACATAAAGTTTTTTGATTTGAGCATTTTCACAAAAAAAAAAAAAAAAACCGAAAAAAAATATTTTTCGGCTATTTTAGGGTTAAAGTTTTTTCTGGTGTTTAGGGTTGAACAACAGATGTTTTAACCCTGCAGAGCAGAAATATTTTATGATTACACCGGATTAAATGAAGGGTGATTTCAAAATAATGCTTCAAATCCGAGTTTCTTCATTTGTTTTACTTTCAAATAGTTTTAATTAGTTGGATACTTTGATCTTCAGTAATAATTTATAAGAATTTGATTAAAAAAAAAAAAATAATAAAAAAAAAATCAACTTCTAACTCGATTTACTCGATAACGAAAGCTCAAATCAAAAAAAAATATACTACAAAATCGACTCCAAATGTGATGTAGATTCACCAGTTTCCCGCTTGTACTACGAGTTTCCGGACACCCTGTATATGTATGCATACATTCATACACACATATACACATGCCTACTTGTACATAGTTGCTTATTCACTATCTGAGAATGAGAAACAAGTGATTAACAATGTCACAATCAATCAAAAAGTCATCAAGCGCCTTTTTGAAAGTGAGATATTTGGTTATTGACTTTATTTCAATTGATAAATTGTTAAATATTTTAGGGGCAAGAAAGTTAAACTGGGATTGTGCCATTGAAGTTTTTGTTGCCGGAATAATATAGTTGTATTGGTTCGAGTATCTTGTGTTATAATTTGAATTGGATATATATTTTTTTGTAAATTTGAATTTAAAATAAGAGGTAGCATTTTTTACATATAAGGATTTTATATTAAGAACTTTAAAGTCTTTAAATAAGTCCTTCGTGGGTTGTATATAATGTGCTTTGTAGATAGTCCGTATTATCAATTTTTGGGCTTTTATTAGTGGATATTTTATATGTTTTATACTTTTATATGTCTGTTGACCTTCTTACCACGGAAATTGAAGAAATCAACAACAAAATAAATAGTGAAATCTCGCAAATTAAAGAATACATCAAGACATTATATATCTCCCACGACCTACATACAGATCTTATTAAAACAGTGGATTACCTAGACAGAGATAATTTGATTTTTAAAGGCTTACATTTAAAATATCTAACCTCATCAAGGTTCTAATATATTGACAAACCGTACAAACATAAAAGAAAGCGTTCAACCTCGAGGAGCAAGTCCTTTTCCATGTGTGACTGATTAAAATACTTACCCAAATCTTTCGTGTCCATCGGTATTTTCATTAGATTTACCGCATTCATCTTCCCGACACCATAAAAAGAAGAGGTTGAGTTACATTCTGACAGGATGGGAAAATAAAAGAAGTTTTCTTTGATCACCTTACTTATGTACAATAAACTGAGCAGAATACACTGTACTGGTTGGTGTTGGTAGAAGTGACAATTGAAGCAACGAAGCAAAGAAAACCAGCAAAGCTACAAGCAATACTAGTAGATCTGTGTCTGTTCCAAAAACCACTTCAAGAGATAGGGAAATAAAAAAGATTCAGAATCAACATGCTCTTTTCTGGAAGATATTATACACTGACTGACATCTTTGAAGGTTACATCATTACAAGAATGTCATCATTATTGGCCAAACTATTGCAATAATAAATAGTGAAATCTCGCAAATTAAAGAATACATCAAGACATTATATATCTCCCACGACCTACATACAGATCTTATTAAAACAGTGGATTACGTAGACAGAGATAATTTGATTTTTAAAGGCTTACATTTAAAATATGTAACCTCATCAAGGTTCTAATATATTGACAAACCGTACAAACATAAAAGAAAGCGTTCAACCTCGAGGAGCAAGTCCTTTTCCATGTGTGACTGATTAAAATACTTACCCAAATCTTTCGTGTCCATCGGTATTTTCATTAGATTTACCGCATTCATCTTCCCGACACCATAAAAAGAAGAGGTTGAGTTACATTCTGACAGGATGGGAAAATAAAAGAAGTTTTCTTTGATCACCTTACTTATGTACAATAAACTGAGCAGAATACACTGTACTGGTTGGTGTTGGTAGAAGTGACAATTGAAGCAACGAAGCAAAGAAAACCAGCAAAGCTACAAGCAATACTAGTAGATCTGTGTCTGTTCCAAAAACCACTTCAAGAGATAGGGAAATAAAAAAGATTCAGAATCAACATGCTCTTTTCTGGAAGATATTATACACTGACTGACATCTTTGAAGGTTACATCATTACAAGAATGTCATCATTATTGGCCAAACTATTGCAATAATAAATAGTGAAATCTCGCAAATTAAAGAATACATCAAGACATTATATATCTCCCACGACCTACATACAGATCTTATTAAAACAGTGGATTACCTAGACAGAGATAATTTGATTTTTAAAGGCTTACATTTAAAATATCTAACCTCATCAAGGTTCTAATATATTGACAAACCGTACAAACATAAAAGAAAGCGTTCAACCTCGAGGAGCAAGTCCTTTTCCATGTGTGACTGATTAAAATACTTACCCAAATCTTTCGTGTCCATCGGTATTTTCATTAGATTTACCGCATTCATCTTCCCGACACCATAAAAAGAAGAGGTTGAGTTACATTCTGACAGGATGGGAAAATAAAAGAAGTTTTCTTTGATCACCTTACTTATGTACAATAAACTGAGCAGAATACACTGTACTGGTTGGTGTTGGTAGAAGTGACAATTGAAGCAACGAAGCAAAGAAAACCAGCAAAGCTACAAGCAATACTAGTAGATCTGTGTCTGTTCCAAAAACCACTTCAAGAGATAGGGAAATAAAAAAGATTCAGAATCAACATGCTCTTTTCTGGAAGATATTATACACTGACTGACATCTTTGAAGGTTACATCATTACAAGAATGTCATCATTATTGGCCAAACTATTGCAATAATAAAAAGTTTTATTTATTACTTTTAGTTTTATAAAATAATATTTCTGGAAGTAATTTGCTAATACATGTTTTAGTTTAGGAGATATAATGGCTTTAGTAGAACCCTACAATTTCTATATTTAGGTGGGCACAGGGGGGGAAGCAAGCGGAGTAGGAGTGGGGACTTTTGTGAAAATACTCCCCGTGGAAGGTACTTTTCACCTGCAAAATTCAGCTTTCCCCCAATTTGTTCCAGTTCAATGCGTTCATTGACTGGGCTATGGCTTGGCCCGATTGGCGAGATCAGCACCTCGAATAGGGCAGTTTGGTATTCTCTGCACAGTACAAACCTAATTTCCCACGGTCGCAGATTCTGCAAATTGGAACGACATCATATTTACTAGACAATCTTTATAGAAGAGAAGTGCATACATGTATTAAAGCGCCCTTGAGGTGATTTTCTTACGAAAACGTCACTGTAGAAATGATCCAAACATTATTATTATTTGTTGCTAAATTTATTCAAATAGAGCTGCAAATCTCTCTATTCCGAGAGATCATAATTACTGATAACCAACCTGAGTTAACACAATTCTGATTTCAGGATTTCTGCTTTTAGTATGCAAGCGAAGAATGCATGTGGTCTTTCACTGCTTAAAGATAATATGCCTGATTTGGTTGGTCAGGTATATATCGAGCCATAATCGGCAGAACAGCGTAAGCGACGTTTTTTGTCAAATTACGATTTTTAACGAAAGCCATTCAATGTTACCTAATACTTATGCGACAAAAATATAACAGTTCTATCTTATACGCCTGACGCTTTTTTGGTACCTGTGCCTTTTAGCGTATGAACTTCCTTACAAATCTTGTAGGCGAGCAAAACAGCGCCACCGACGTCATTTGATAGCGTAAGCGACAATATGGTCGGTTACGTTCTTACGCCGAACGGTAGAGAATGTTCCAGTTTTGTCAGTTAGCGTCCATCGGATGACCAGTGCGAACGTGTCAGGGGGTGGCGGCGTCGCTTTCGATTGCAACGGAAATTCTACACGGTAAATCTGTTTAATTTAACGTTACGTATTTAAATATTAGCATAATTAGTTATATAATATTAGTATAATTACTGTTACCTACTACGCACTGTGCGTTTAAGGGGTAAAATGTCATTGTGTTATGAAGTAAACTAATACAAAATACTTTTCTTGTGCAGATGGCTCCACAAACTCGAACGTGTAAGATGTTAGCTATGCTCTCTTATTTCATGAAAAATGCAACGTTTCATTGAATCTTTAGAAATACGTTACCAGGTCACACCATGATGCCGGTCGATTCCATTCATGCGACAATTGAAACTTTCATCAGGCGCAGGGTGATTTGGGCTCCATCAGAATGGCCCACCATAATTTCCAATGCTAGGACACAGCCTAAAAATTATCAAATCATTGTTGTGTCACATGCAGAATTCCGGGACTGGAAATCCTTTGCTGCTGCTTATATTCCTTCAAAATTTAAAATTAAATTTGGAGAGTTACGACAGGCCTCATTTAAAAACAACTCGTCAAATATTGAAGTAATGTACGGCTTTTTCAATGAGAGTAAGATTGAGCTCTTAGACCTGGACAATGCAATCAGATCCCGATCAAGTGCCGCGATACTTCAATCGCTGCCACCAACACTGTACAGTGCTAAATTGCCAATATCGGAGATCAAGTATAGGGATCTTAAAGGTCTCTGCGAGAAAGGTATTATTCCTGAGAGGATGAGGCATGAATTTTTGGAACTGCCACATGGATCCACAGTGGAAGATACCTTACCTGAATCCGACCAGGAAGACATGTGAATAGTTTTGAAAAATGTGGCTCAAACCAACAAAGTTTTGAAAAATTGCCGATATAAGTGCTATTATTAAAAAAATTATACGTTTTATCTATTATGTTTATTATTTGTTAAAATATTTTTGTTTTACTTTTATTGTTTTGGAAATAACATTTTTATTTTTATTGTTTTTAGAAAATAACATTTTTTCTTAATTTTCCCCGTAAAGTACAAGCAAGATAATTAAAAAAATATTACTATAAAAATATATATGTTTTTTATTAGTAGTTACTTATGGCCTATTGCATGATAAAAAATTTTAAAAAATCTACTCCAAATAGCGTAAGCGACATTTCAGAGGGAAAAAAATCTGTTAGGGTTACAGGCAAAACAGCATTACCGCCACTATATCGACAACTGGAGGCATTCAAATAAAAAGTATTTTCATTTCATACAGGCAGTAACCAAAGATTATTAATCTTGATCAACCTAAATCCTTTTTGGAATCAATTAAGAAAGTTAATTAAAAAAAACCTTCTCCTGTATAATTTACAAATTGTCGCTTACGCTGTTCTGCCGATTATGGCTCGATATAACCTTTCCCTTAACCACCTCACAACACTACCAGCCAGTTGAACTCTTGCATTAACAAGTTTTGAAAGAAATGTTTGTGATGGTTTCAGATAGATTTGGGTGAGCGGCTGCTGCCAGCGTTCGAGACTCCCTCGGGGATCCCCTACTCCGATGTGAACCTGGCCACGCGGCAGGCGCACTCCCCCAAGTGGTCTCCCGACAGCTCCACCTCCGAAGTTACCACCATACAGCTGGAGTTTCGTGACCTATCTAGATCATCGAACGATCCCAGATTTGAGGTATACATTTCCTGCACGGTTTGCTTTGATTATTTTATTACAGTGCTCTCTCACGGCGGATTTGTGAATTTGAGTTACGAATACTGGCCAATTTTAGAGTGGTTTTTCGATGATATTTATACATATATAAACAACTATTACAAAAATACTTTTCATACAACAAAGACAATCTTAGACATAACACATGCATGTGAAATGAAATTAGGCTACCAAAAAGGGAAAAAGCTAATACACAAAACAGTTTACTTATCTGCTACCGATCTAGTATTAGTAGTCTGCACCAATTGATAGATTTAAGCTAGATTGTAGGAGTCATATTAATCAAAAGAAAATGTCATAAATAATAAAAATGTAACAATGTATGTACAAATGGCTAAAATAAAATAAATAAATAAACAGAATAAATAAAAAATGAAAAGAAAAGAATTGACAAATGTGTCCTAACTCCACTAAACTAATTCTAAACCAAATCAGCTGAGAACTCTAGAATTTCAATATGGCCACCGAAAGTTTCAATTTTGACATTACATTTGAGTTCATCTTCCTCCTAACCTCGTCTGTATCAGTTTCGAACTAGGTAAAAGTTTTTATATTGAAAAGGGGAGACCATAATGTTTACGTATTGTCTTACTTATATTTTCTCATTTCCTTTTCAGAAAGCTGCTGCAAAAGTGTCAGAACATGTCCACTCTCTCGGCAAAACTCACGGCCTGGTTCCCATTTTTATAAGTCCGAATTCTGGACAATTTTTGACATATTCCACCATTACCCTTGGAGCGAGAGGAGATAGTTATTATGAATATTTACTCAAACAATGGCTGCAAACTGGGAAAACTATTAATTAGTATGTATTTTATCAGCGTTCCTTTCTTCATATTAACATTTCTTCCTTACTAGAATTTCTAAGACTTCAATTCCTAAAACTTTAATCTCCAGTAAATGCGACATTTTTGCTGATATTGAATTAGTATTTTCTTATTCTATATATTTTTATTTATTTATTTTTGTGTTACAATATTTGTATAAGCAATAATTTTATAATACCAATGTAACATTACTTACATAATTGCATTATGGGGTAAGGGGGGGTGTAATTTTATAATTTTTTAAATATTTTTTTATGTTACATTGTTCAGTTTTCAATATATAATAAATTGAAAAATTTTAGTCCAATATAATAATAACAACCATTTATGTAGCGCAGTTTTGTGTTATTTCACTTCAAGTGCGCTTAGGTATTTATAATTGAATTGCTCCATTGTTATTTTACATTGAAGTTGACGTTGGTGCAGTCTAATTACAATATTATCTTTGTAAAATTGTAATGTTGTAACTTGAATATATAATGCTTTTAGTTTTCTTTCTGTGTGTATATGGTTTAAGTAGAATTGTTTTTATTATTAATTTTAGTTCTGTGTGAAGTCATTGTGTGTGTTTTTTCCACCTCAAGATCCACCTCATTCTATAATGCCATATTGTATTATTGATTGGCAAAGGGCCAAGTAAATCATTCTAAGAAAATCTTAATTTAAAATGTTTCTGTATATATATATATATAACATATAATGTAAATGTGTTGTGCGTTTGTACATTTTTGATTTAGACTTCTAAGCCTCAATCCTATAGATTATAACTGCCACATAGCTGCCCACTGCGTACATATCAATGGATTTATAGGTTGCCACGATGCGAGCGCGCAGAGGCTGTAAACTGCGAGCGCACAGAGGCTGTATACTGCGAGCGATTGTCTTAAATAATTACTGTTTGGCTTATTTAATATTTATCCCTATGCCACTTGAGTACTTATGTAAGAAACTCTCTTGTGAGGTATTAATGGTTTCAAAGAACTGGCAAAAAAGAACCATTTAAGGCGTAGCACTAAGAAGTAATGCAAAATAATGTATTTTGGTTTTAAAATTTGATCGCTTAGAAATATTTTAGATCCATTAATTAAATACTGTGAGTAGAACACATCTTGGCCTTTGAAACAATTGAGCATTTTTCTTGATAAAAAAGAAAGCATCAGGCCTATAAAAATTGCTTTAAAGTTCAAAATGTCCTACTTACGAACCTCTTTTCGCCTTAATGTGGAAAATTAAGAACCCTTTAGAAAATGATGCTAAAACATTTAAATATTTTTGCCTGAACTTCGCAAAATAAAATAAAGCATTTTTAGGCAATGTTTTTTTCTTGCATAAATCAAAACAGGTGGCTGGTGTCAAGCGGTAATTTAAACCTTATCGGCATCTACATAAGGGGTGTTATTATAACCACCTCCATTTCAAAAGATACAAGACGTGGTGCATCGTCTTATTGTGAAAACTGTCCTTATAATATGTATGTGGGTTTTTTATTTCCAGTCTTCGCGATGATTACATGTTGGCCATTGAGGGAGTACAAGAATTACTAGTCAGAAAAACAGTTCCAAATAATTATGTCTTTTTGGGCGAGCTCATATCCAGCGGCAAGACCCAAAAGGAATTGAAACCAAAAATGGATCACCTGACGTGTTACCTGCCGGGGACACTAGCGTTAGGAGTCAAGAATGGCATGCCAGATTGGCACCTCAAGCTGGCTGAGGATCTCATGTTTACATGCTACAAGACTTATGCCATCCATCCCACATTTCTGGCCCCTGAAATAACCTACTTTAATTTACAGGTTTGTTACTATTTCTTAGTTTTATCGCATCTGTACCCTACAAATGGTTTACGTATTTGACTATGAGTGGATGATTGTACAAAATGTCGGCACCGTGTGCTGTACGAATCTCTGCACAGATGTATGGCGTTTCTCGAATAGCTTAAGCTTATCACATAACTACATCTGTTATTCTATAAAGGTGCACTGGTTAATTATTTCCACAGAATGAAGTTGCCACTGATATGTATGTTAAAAGTAACGATGCCCACAATCTCCTGAGGCCGGAGTACTTGGAGAGTTTGTGGTATTTATATCAGTTGACTGGAAATACAACTTACCAAACATGGGGCTGGCAGATATTTCAGGTGATTCTTAATACATATTAAACTGTAACGCTTCATTAAGTATTTAATAAAAAGTAACTCCTGAAAACATATATTAGATTTTATTTTGTGTGATTTTCATTGTCACATCTCTAAATAAACTTAATTATATTTTTACATGGGGTGAAATGTCCTACAGAATACTGTCTAAAAAATACAGTATAATTTATGTGTATTGGAAAATGGGAGAGCAGATATTATTTTCATTGTTTTGTGGTCTGCGTTATTTGAAAACCGAGTAAAAAATGAGACAATTTAAAAAACAGAATAGAGTGTACTCACAGACATAGGAATTAATAGACGAGAAGATATGGGCGAGGGGTAAAATCAACTGTTGAAGAACGAGGGAACGAGGGAACGAGTGAAGCTGACTGTGATTCGTCAATAAATCAATCTGACAGTAAATAGGCATCTCGCATTATAATATCACCATTTACTTCTTAAAAGTAAAATCTGCTTTGAATGAATAGACATTTTTACATGGGAGCGCAAATTACTCGCCACGTTATGAACAAATTTGCGAAGTCCAAATTCGGCAAAGTAAGGCAGCTTTTATTTTCAGAGTCGTAGTTAGTTTCAGAGTATTTAGTTAAGACACTTTTATAAATGTTCATAATTTACTTCCCAGCAACCAACCAGCTTTGTGTTTCGCGTCCAGACGTTTCTCTATGTGATAGTAACAACTGATTCATATTATACGATGTGAATATGCTTAAAATAAAGTAAAATAATGCTTATATATGGAATGTAATACGACAATTGGGTTTATTCTCTTTTTTCACATCTATTTTTACCAGTTTTCATAGTACAAGTCAAAATTTTGCCGTGTTATTTAGTAAAATGAACCGATGATGCCTCGACCATAGTTCGCACAAGAATGATGACGTCACGTTTTCAAATTTCATTTGAGGCCAAACGCGAGCCCAGCCGGCTCAATGGAACCGGTATGGGGAGTGGGGATAATACGCTTTTAATCACTTAGGGCAGGTCTACTAATATTCATATGTCTATGAGTGTACTGCATTTTCTTCAATTATAATACAGGAAACTTAGTTTATAACTGAATATGACTTGTTGCAGTGTTTTCCCCTGAATGTAACTTGCTACACAGTGTTTTGTCCTAAATGTGACTTGCTGCACATTGCTTACTCCTGAATGTGACTAGCTGCACAGTGTTTTATTCTGAATGTGACTTGCTGCATAGTGTTTTCCCCTGAATGTGACTTGCTGCATAGTGTTTTCCGCCGAATGTGACTTGCTGCACAGTGTTTTCTCCTGAATGTGACTTGCTGCAGTGTTTTCTCCTGAATGTAACTTGCTGCATAGTGTTTTCCCCTGAATGTGACTTGCTGCACAGTGTTTTCTCCTGAATGTGACTTGCTACATAGTGTTTTCCGCCGAATGTGACTTGCTGCACAGTGTTTTCTCCTGAATGTGACTTGCTGCAGTGTTTTCTCCTAAATGTAACTTGCTGCACACTGTTTTCTTCTGAATGTAACTTGCTGCACTGTGTTTTCTCCTGAATGTGACTTGCTACATAGTGTTTTCCGCCGAATGTGACTTGCTGCACAGTGTTTTCTCCTGAATGTGACTTGCTGCAGTGTTTTCTCCTAAATGTAACTTGCTGCACAGTGTTTTCCTATGAATGTGAATTGCAGCACTATTATTTAATTCACAAAAATAAAATTACTATGCTTTATTATGATCCACGAGGTTTATGCAGTATCTTAATTCAGAATTCTCTGGTCAACCTTTACTAAAATCTTCTTAATTTTGTCATTGTAGCAATTTATTGAGAGTTTAAAATCTAACATAATTTTATTAAAACATGTGATTTGAGATTTTCAGGCCAAAAGTATTTTAGTGATTAATTTTTGAGTTACTATGCCGTGTTGCGCTTCCACCTTCCTTAGCTAAAGGCGTCACGAAAACTAATGTTGAAAACCAAATTAATTTAACTACTTATAATTCTGAAATCCCGTCGCTAAGAGGATTAATGGGCGCAACAAGATATATCACCCCTACATACATAAAACACACATTTCACTACAATCTTTGCATCTGCCCTGATGAAGGACACTGTAAGGCTCTCTGAAACGTTGGCTCAAGAAGGAGGAAGTGCAATGAGGCATAATAACCCAAAAATAAATCATGATAATAATTGTAATATGCTAGTTTAATATTGTTTAACTTATTTCAGGCATTTGAAAAGTATACGAGAGTTCAGAATGGATACACCTCCATTGGAAGTGTAAAAAGCATTGAGAACACGAGACCCAGAGATATGATGGAATCCTTCTTTCTGGGAGAGACTCTCAAATATTGTTATTTGTTGTTTGGCGATGACAAGTTTACTTTGGACTTAAACAAATTTGTTATCAACTCTGAAGCACATCCACTACCAATCAGAACCACTTAATAAGGTTATTTAAAGAGAGAAGGTGGACACAACATGCACACTATTATTTATTATTAAATAAATTGTTTACCACATTTTTACTTTAATTTAATAAAACAATCCTCGGATCTTGGATGTCTTTTCTACCTAGATGCTTGACTTAAATGGAATTACCAATCCTAGCTGTTTCGCCTGTCAGAAACAATTTGTTCATTGTTCCCATTCTCATGGTGCAATATACAAGCTACAATAATGCAAACTGAAAATGAATGTTCGTCATAGCTTAAAATATAAGGGACATTATAATTATCAGATCAATCACAGATGAGAGACAAGAAGAGCTATTTCTGTTAGAGCAGGCATGCTGTCTAGGCGTTTTCACTTTTGCAGCACAAAGTCAAAAGAATATTGTTGAATGCATTCTGCACGTCGCTTTATATGTCAGAATTGTGGGTAGATTACACCGCACCCAAATGATATAAACCAAAAATTATCTACAATAATGCTCATCTCCAACTCTTATTAGATATTGGAGGGACGAGTGCACTCTTTCAGAGCGCTTTTGAAGTTTAAGGCGCAGACTTCGCCAATACAAGAATACCATCTCCGCCATTGCGGCCTGGATGGACTCCCTCCTGACGGCCTGACAGGAGACGGTCAAATATCCACTGTAAATGACAATTTGCATAATCTGATTATAAAGATTAAATATGTCATACACAGAACTGAGACGAACAGAAGTAGCGCTATCTATTATCAAATAGTGAAAAAGTGTTCACTCACATGTAACAAAATCTGAAATTGACTCCAATCTCTATTATGATTGTGTGTCAAAATAAGTCAGAGCCACCCTTCATATATCTCTTTGTAAATGTAACAATAGCTTCCAAAATCAATATAAACAATTACTACTTCTATGATTATGATAGTTATTATCATCTACACTCCAAATAATTTTACATTTGCCATGTATTAGGTACCTATAATATAATTAAACATTATAATTTTGGTTGTCTGTGATGTGAAATATTCCTGCATAATTAACTCAAATTTGCAAATTGGAACTAATGATTTTGTGATTTATATTATGATTTTTATTATGCCTTCAGACAAACAATCAAGTATACCTATAACCAAAAATTATTTTTATTTATGTCATTCAGTCATATTTAACTATATCATACTTAGGATAAGAACCACCAACATTATCTTCATTTTCTTAACACATATTTTATTGGCTGCTATCTTTATGTATGATCGTAAGATTGTTCCCAAACTAAATACAATCTAGAGAATGTTTTGGATAAATATATCATTTTTTTTATTTTAATGTGCGATGAGAACAGTTGAAGTTTTCATAAAATATTAAAGTAGATTCACATTCTATGTAGGATGGTTTTCCTCTTTGATGAAATATTGAAGTAGATGCACATTCTATGTAGGATGGTTTTCCTCTTTGATGACTTATTGAAGTAGATGCACATTCTATGTAGGATAGTTTTCCTCTTTGATGAAATATTGAAGTAGATGCACATTCTATGTAGGATGGTTTTCCTATTTGAAAAATTTGACAAAATTGGTATTACGGGGAAGGTATGTTGGAAGATGAAATTGAAAGTGAAATTTCAGTGGCCATTTTGAAATTCTAAAGTTCTCAACTGGGAAGATGAACTTGAATCTCAATACAAAATTCCAAATTTCGGCGGCCATCTTAAAATTCTAAGTACTCAACCGGAATGAGTGTAGGGGAGGTCATGTGGGAGAAATTCAAACTCGAATTTTATATCAAAATACACAATTTCAGCGGTGTTCTTTAATTTACTTCTTTCAAATGTTTCACCCTTCAAGGGTATTCTATTTCAAATTATGGAGACAGGGAAGATGAATTTACATATTAATTTAGTTAACCCAATCGCTGCCATTTACGCGTATCGGCGTACGAACGATCCGTGCCACAACTGCCATCTACGCCGTATCACGTAAATCGCCAGTATGAATGTTTCTAAGATGATATTTCTAAGTTCTAACGGTAGATGGGGCTAAATATTATTTTGTAAAATATTATGAACTGTTTCTTTGCGACATCTCTGGTAAAATATGATAATTTTAATTGTTTATACTACGAAAAGCAGCATCCAAAAAAGGTCAACAGATTTCTTGACGCAGTCGTTTGAATCTCCCGCCATCGCAGCGTCGTGTGTGTGGATGTCATGTGGTTCTTATTACGTTCTCTGTGGTGTGGTTCTAAAAGTTTTTTTAATATTCGGCGGAAATGTGGACTTGAGTTTTTATTCCCGAATTGAGAATTTAGTTTGCGTATTTTTTTAAAATTTAGTTCGATATTTCTTTTCGTGTGTACTTTTATACAATCATTTTTGAAACTTTATTTTTAATATCCCTAAATATGTCAAGACGCGATCTCAATGAAGAAGAGATAAGAGAATTCGTCCTCGATATTGACTCTGAAATTGAGGAAAGTGATGATGACTCAGATATTATAACGCAACTTAGTGACAATGAAGATGAGCCTATGGAGACTGAAGTTACCCAAAGAACTTCGTCAGGAAATTGGACTGTGAATTCCGGAAATTTTAAACCAATCATCCATCAATTTAATGATTTTCCATCTGGAATAATCGCGACCCCATTATTATCAGAAAATTCCCCGGAAATAAATTTTTTTGAACACTTTCTAAATACAAATATAATGGCCGAAATTGTCAAGGAGACAAACAAATATTATCAAGCGACTATTAGAAATAAAGTTATTTCTGAACATTCACGGCTTCGCAGGTGGAAAGATACATCAGTTAATGAACTCTACATATTTATTGCAGTGACAATGCTAATGACCAGAAATAAGCACCACACGATAGAAGAGCACTGGTCGAAAGATCCCCTTCTGACAAGTAATATATTTGGCAAGACGATGGCAAGAAATCGTTACCAGATATTGCTGAGTATGTTGCATATGTCAGACCCTGATTCTCAAATTGCTGGTGACAAATTAAATAAAATTAAACTTCTGGTCAATCACACTCGAAAAATGTTCAAAGAAACAATGGTGCCATACGAAAATCTTTGCATTGACGAGAGTATTATAGAGTTCAAAGGACGTCTTAAGTTTAAACAATATATTCCATCCAAACGCCATCGGTTTGGAATAAAAATGTTTATTTTGTGCGACTCAAAGACAGGTTATATTTTAGATATAATTATTTATTGTGGAGATGGGACGGATGTCACTGACAATCAATGTCTTGGGGCTTCAGGAGCTGTTGTTACCACTATGTTAAGTGACTACCTCGGTAAAGGCCATAAATTATATGTAGATAATTGGTACACTAGTCCAATTTTATTTAAATTTTTGCATGACCACCAAACTAACGCATGTGGAACGGTGCGAAAAAACCGTAAAAACATGCCAAAATTCAACAAATTGAAGAAAGGGGAAATTACTTCTCAGTATTCCGATTCACTGATGGCATTAAAATGGCACGACAAAAGAGAAATTCACATGTTAACGACGCTTCATGATGATAAAGTTTCTCCAACTGGGAAAATAAATTTTAGAACTGGAGAAGTAGTTTCGAAGCCAAATTGTATTCAAGATTATAATAAAAACATGGGCTTAGTAGATAAAGCGGATATGATGATAACTAGTGTAAATTCGCTTAGAAAATCAATTAAGTGGTACAAAAAAGTTTTCTTTCATTTAATCGATTTATTTTTACTGAATTCGTACATTATGCACAAAACCGTTACTTCCAAAAACATTACTTTTCCTGATTTCCAATTATATGTGATAAGACAATTATTAGAAAAATATCATACTACATCGCACCCTGAAGTTGGTCCATGTACGTCACAAGATGTGCCATTACGGTTATCTGCCAAAATGCTAGTAAAACATATGCCGATACCTATACCCGCAAAGGAAAAAACCCAAAAACCTTATAAAAACTGTTATGTTTGCTCTAACACTAAACTTAGACCAAAAACAAGAAAAGCGACGAAATACATGTGTGGCGAATGTAACGTACCGTTATGTGTTTGGCCATGCTCAACAATATTCCACGAGAAAAAAGAATATTAATTTAAATCTTTAAAACATTGTGTAAATAAAATGTAGTACAATTTAGTGCAATATCAAATATAAAATGTGAAAAAAGTTGGAGAATCTTTGCCGACTCGATACAATCCATAATGACATGTGAGTGTTTATCTTATATCTCTTTGTTTATTTGTGTTAGTGAGTCAGCACTATGGCGGTTCACCGCACTCAATTATTCTGTCGGTGTTTATTATTTATGTCGAAAATACATTACGGGACACACTCGAGGATTCAAATATCTTATCAAGTATGTACCAAAGATATCAGTAATGAGCATCTAGTATAAACAAAGCCCTCAATGACGATGGGAATGCCGTAAAGATTAATTTAATTGAGAACTTAAAAAAGACTGAAATAGCTTGGCGTGTCGTAGTTGACAGAGTATATTGCTTGGGCAGGCATTGGGTTAAAATTGATTTCCAATTCCGACTTAGAAGAGATGAGATGTTGAATGGAGGGGAGACAATTTTAGATAAGGCTTGATAGAAGAGAGGATATTTGCTTAGAGAGGGACAACCAAAAAATGGTTCCATGCTAACTCAACACACTTTTAAAAAGTGATAAAAAGTCATTAAAAATGATGAAAAAAAAAAAAAATTTCAACATAACCTACTTAACCCAGTTAATAAAGTTTTTGTTTCATCACCTTCCATGACATTATATAACTTTTTAAAGATGTGATGAATTATCATTTTGATGATTTATCTGGTCACCCCAAAAAATATGTGATCCACAGTTCCCACTTCTAGACTACAGAATGTACAATCTGAGGAGTCAAGCATGTGCATTTTAAAAAGGTGAGAAGGAACGGAACCATGCACAATCCTCATTTGAATAAGTGAGGAAATTTATTTTTTGGAGAAATGGGGGAATTGTTGAAACCACGGTTATGTAGGATGTGCACGCAATTCTTTACAAACTTTGAAAGCTATTTGACTATTACTATGATTAAGACGGCCCCGATAGCGATTTGAATTACACCGTGTACACACTAGGTGTTCGTGTTACTAGGAGATCTAGTATCTCAAGTGGAGCGTTTCATAATAATAATAAAAATGTTTCAATTAATTGTATAGCACCGTTTTTGTGAAAAATCTCCTCAAGGGTGCTGTTTCTAAAGCGCCTCGAGTGTATATGGAAGAGTCGGAGGGTCCTGGTATAATTCCCGCTACAGTTATGGGTTGTGTTATTTGATGTGAAAACATACAAAATTGGCTTTAAAGCTGTCGTAAGGAACTAATAAAGTACTTAACGCGCCAGAGGAGAGGGACTGAGCGGAGTAACACAAGCTTCATACAGTTAATGTGAAGCATTAGCTTGCAGTAGTCAGAGTGAACATCACTTAACTATAATTTACTTCTGGGCCTAAACCCTCTTGTGAAGGGTCTTTTTGGGGAGAGGAGAAGTGAATATGAGCCTTGTAAAAGGGAGGAAACACAAAGACCGGCAAATCATTCCACATTTGAGCTGTTGAACTTAAGCTGTGACAAATGTCAACCGGGTACAAATGCAGGGCACGCGTGTGGTGTATTCCCCACCGTGCACCGTGTCGAAAGGTCAATACCGGTAGAACAAGCACAGCACTTCCACATGCCCATGCTCTAAAAATTGGCTTTAAAGTTGTCGTAAGGAACTAATAAAGTATTTAACGCGCCAGAGGAGAGGGACTGAGCGGAGTAACACAAGCTTCATACAGTTAATGTGAAGCATTAGCTTGCAGTAGTCAGAGTGAACATCACTTAACTATAATTTACTTCTGGGCCTAAACCCTCTTGTGAAGGGTCTTTTTGGGGAGACGAGAAGTGAATATGAGCCTTGTAAAAGGGAGGAAACACAAAGACCGGCAAATCATTCCACATTTGAGCTGTTGAACTTAAGCTGTGACAAATGTCAACCGGGTACAAATGCAGGGCACGCGTGTGGTGTATTCCCCACCGTGCACCGTGTCGAAAGGTCAATACCGGTAGAACAAGCACAGCACTTCCACATGCCCATGCTCTAAAAATTGCAATCTGTTAAGATAGGGACATTTATTAAATGGATGGCCCAATTCTATGCAGAGTTAAGTGTTTTTTTCAAGTATTTTGGTGCTCCAGACCATAGGTGGCTGCCGCATTCAACAGTAGAGTTTAGGAGGGAACAACAGAGGCCGCAAATCATTCCACAGCCGAGTTGTTGACCACCAGCTGAGAACAACGTAGCAACGACCCCTTGGGAGTCGTTGGAAATAATTTCCCCTCATTTTTCTTCTGTTCGGAGTAAATATAAAAAAAATTCTAGTATTCAATACAATACCCACCCATCCCTTCTCACAAGCGGTGTGCTGCGTTAGAGGACATGTCTCCTTGAAGCCTATCTTTAATTTTTAGGTGCATTGGAGCATCCAGCAATCCATTTCCACAATTTTTTTGAACCCAAATAAATGCAGATTTAGAAAAAATATGATGTTTCTTTTATCAACAATATTTCAAATTTCAGGAACTCTGAACAGGTATTTATGTTTTTGAGTTTATTGCTGTCTGAAAAGGAACAATTTTGCCAATATCAAGTCCTGATTGACTGTGCCTGTGTCAACTGACCATATTATTTTTACTAGACATTTGACTATATGGTAATTTTCGTATTTAAACTGACACTACGACACTCGTGACCATTATACATATATAGCCAATTCAATTATTGGATATTATACTGTTAAATTTACCGTTAATTATTGAATAAGAAAATCAGGAATATAACGGCAACAAGTTCCGAAGACAAGCCTTGGTTTTTTCTAGTTCTTGGTGCAAAAACAAATAAAAACAAATAATTACCAAATTTTACTATAAAAATGCGATAATCTGTTTTTGCAAAAAAGAACCTGTGTCATAATTGTAATGAGAAGTATGTCCAACCAAATATATTTTATTTAAACTTAATAACAAGAGTTATTATGTATATCCTGATGAAGCTTGATCTAAGCAAAACCAGTCGATGTGAAAAATAATAAAAACTGGCGGTTAAAAACAAAGTGTTCGATTTAATCATAAATATAATGTCTAACCACAAAGAAATTGCTTCATACGAAAAAAAAAATATATATATCATTACAGCTTTATGGAATAAAAAAAAAAACTTTTCATAATTATTATTTATTAAAATAATTAATGTTACAAAAATATATAAAAAGGGAAAATACAGGAGTAATTTGAAATTTAGCTGCATACCATTTGAGACAGGGATATATATATATATTATGGCACTTAAGTTTTTCTGTCTACAACCTCGGAAGGTGTAATGGCGGGACCAGGCGCGTGTAATTTGTAACATAATGAATCATAATACACGAAATGCCGACTAAAAACATGACCCGTTACGTTTGCCGTCCGATGAAGCAATATTCTTTCTACTTACACAATTTGTTTTTATTCAAGTGATAACCAGAAAAAGAAGAAAAAACGTTCCACCTGCTTGAGGGTGTGTTGGGTCTTTTGTGGAATATTGGGGATTGTTGCGAGATGAAAGGGAAATGGGAAAGAGAAGGGTGGGATAGAAAAAGGTTAGAAGAACCTAAATTTAAGTTAAGTACATAATATCATCTTTTCTTAAATTACTTTTTGATTTGGTGGAATGTATAATTTCAACTGATGACACATTCGCAACACTCAACTGTATACATGAGGCATTTCATGCCACACCCTTCTTCTTGGTCAACTTTGCTAGTATTCCTAGTGCTCTGTGTTGCAGCAGGTTCAACATTTGGAGGAGGAGTGGCATCTGTCGTGTCCTGAGCTGCGTCATCCTGGATCGTTTCTTGGGCGGCTTTACCTTTGCCTTTCTCACCTGTGCCTTCATTGTCTTTGGCTTTATCAGCCCTGGCTTCACCACCTATGGGTTTATCGTCCTGTGCCTTATCACTCTTGCTTACACCATCCTTGCTTTTCTCACCTTTGCCTTTAGCACCAGTGTCTTCATCGTCCTGCGCCTTCTCACCCTCGGGCTTAACATCCTTCCGACCCTGAGAATGAGAAAACAAAATAACATTAGCAAAGAATGTACTAAACCTACCCACAATCTGAGAGAGTCTGGTACTAAAGCCTGTAAATTAGAGGTGGGTAAAATAATGTCAAATGATTTTTCAGTTGCAACAGTTTTGTGGACTTTGGGGCATTGATGTTACAGTTTTAGCCTATTTACGGTATTTTTTACAGTTTTTTTTTGTTTGTTTTCATTTGATATAATGGCGTCTTGTAATACTATAAACATCCTTGATGAAGGTTCTCAGTCTGTGGTGAACAACTGGCTCTAACAAGTAAGTGACAGCGACACAGATGGTGAGGACCAACAAAATATACTGTTGAATCAGACTAGGAGACTAGAACCAAACGAGGTGGTGTAGAAAGCAATAATGAGCAGAAACTACCTCGGAATGAGAGAAAGTATTGTCACCTGTGTTCACTGCGTCTAAAAAGGAAAACTGTATATATTTGCCATAGTTGTACTAAGCCTGTGTGCCTTGGCTGTACAAAAAAATTATGCTTTGACTGTGTCACCAACCGTGACTAGAAGGTCTTGCACGTTTTTTTGTTTTGTTCGAACCATGTTTTTTTTGCTTTTTATAAGAATTGATTATGTTTTTGTTATATTTCTTTAAAAATTAGTGTGAAAAATTGTTTTGTTTTTGAAATGTTGAGACTAGAAGTTAGGTCTTGTAATTTTGTTACAAAAAGTGCCATATTCTAGAAGTTCCTTAATAAAAGGCCGTGATTCTATAATTTTCAGTAAAAACCTATGCCATTGTAAAACCAAATATATAATAAACAAATGAAACTAGCATTTCATTTAAAAAAGTGTTTTATTTTATGTTAAATTAACAATTTTATTTCCGGGAGTCCTGGGGGACTCCACCTGGTAATTTGTGTATGTATGAAGTCACCGGGTACATCAAGGGTTAAAGCAATTGATAGATATCAATAGATGGCGTGAAATGCCAAAACGTGTTTGTTCTGTGAAGTAAGAATTAGGCGCCGTGTACTAGGACCCGAACATTCGTAGAATTATTGAAGTTGTAGAGTTATTGCCGGGTGGCCTGGTGCCTGTGGTCATAAAACATACACTCGTTGTCATATAACATTCATTTATTATCTTTACATTTCTTCAGTGGTGTAGCCATATTCTTTGGTTCAGGTGGTTTTTGTTCTCCAATTTGGTTTCTGCCTCCATTCCGCTGTTACAAATTATTGTTATTCAAAAAATATTACGAATCTTTCCGCCCATGCGGGAGCCGAATTTGGTTATTTCTAGGTTTGAGTCCTTTCTCACATATGTACATGCAAGTTATGGGGCCAAATTCCACATGTAAAAATATTACGAATCTTGCCGCCCATGCGGGAGCCGACTTTAGTTATTTCTAGGTTTGAGTCCTTTCTCATATATGTACATGCAAGTTATGGTCCTTGTAAGAAATGATACGCTGTTAACCCATTGGCCTCAAACGACGCCGTCCCGGCGTGTGTACGGCGATGTGTCTTAAAATCAAAAGACGCCGTCCCGGCGGGTCTGATGTCTGTCGGCTTAAAAACGAAAAAGGAATACATTATTGACATCTGTGTTTAAAATTTTAAATGCCAATCGCTCTGTAGATAATTAAGCATTCATTTCGTAGTAATTGGCAGGACTCCGTTGGTACAGTTTTTTCCTGATATTTACGATTGAAATTTTATTATATTTCAGTGTCATTGAATTTTTTCAAAATGGCGTGTGGTTCGGGGATTGACAAGCTTGTTCGTAAAATGCGTGGTGGGCGGCTAACATCAGCCCAAGTTGAAAAAATATATATTATGGTAATAAGTATGATTAATGTAAAACTTTTCTTAATCCAATTATAAAAAAATGAAAAAAAATTGGTTTTTATAAAAAAAATATTTTTAAATCCTCGTTTAATCATATTAATATGATTATTTTAAAAACTGCATATATTTTTTACATACCTTAATTAAATGCACAAGTAAATTAAAAAAATTGTTTCGTTTGCATGTTTAGTTTAAAAGTTATGTAAGATTTAGTACACCACTGCAGATTTAAAACTTTGGAACAAAATCAATTCAGATGTGAAGGACAATTTTTTAGCTAAACAATTCGGAGGCCAATGGGTTAATGGCAGACTCAGATGGACGGAGGCACCTCGCATTATAAAGATAATTCTGTGTTTATGTCTGACTTTTGTTTACATCATTTAGAATATGTCTAAGGACAGTTTTAATTAGTAATATTGTTTAGCTCAATCAAACAATTATACGCGAGCCGAACTGCCGAGCTGAACCACAACTTACGGGAAAGGAACGAAGCAAATGCAGTTGCTTCGTTTCTTTCCCCTATTCGTAATCCGTGGCTCGTACCGCGTTTCGGTTTGCGAATGTATACGTACCATTAAATGTGCCGCGAGGCAGCGTTGACGCAGCCTAAGGATTAAAATAATTACCAGTATTGAACACATGTGAGAAATGTACAATAAATAGAGAAGTGACTGGTACAAGCAGTCATGGTAATACATTATTTTATTGACTACCTTCCTACAGCTCATACAAAGTTCCTGCTGCCTTCACAAGCTAGACTCTAAGCAGATCAGCTGAACAGCTCAGGGATCGAGTTGTCTAAAGTGCATACATTATGCTATGTACACAAGAGGAGCTTAGAATTACTAGAAGGTTCAACTGGAAAGAGCGCGTTTGAATGTGTACACGCTCTATAGATGTCTGGTATCTCTTATAGTGATTTGTTTTTGGGGTATTATGCCGTGTTGCGCTACCTCCTTCTTTAGCCAACGTTTCAGACAGCATTGCAGTGTTCATCATCAGGGCAGATGTGTAACATCATTACATCCAATACCCCAAAAACAAATCACTATAATACTTTTGGCCGTGAAAATCTCAAATCATACTGTCTGGTATCTCGCTTAAAAGCGCCTAGTGTGTGCATGGCATATAGTCAGTGCCCACAAAGGTATACATCGACGACCTAACATAGAGTTTTAAGAAAACTCCAGGTTAATTATGAGATTTAAAGCAACAAATCTCAAATCATACTGTTTGGTATCTCGCTTAAAAGCGCCTAGTGTGTGCATGGCATATAGTCAGTGCCCACAAAGGTATACATCGATGACCTAACACAGAGTTTTAAGAAAACTAGATGTTAATTATGAGATTTAAAGCAACAAAATTAACATGAATATCCGCTTTTAATCCATTCTAGATGAAATAAGTAATGTAAATTTCTCACAAAACCTCTTTTTATTTTTATTTTTTATGTAAAACCGCACAAGAGTCCCAACTGTTACAAGCCGTCTAGAGCCAGTGAGATTATGGCATCCCCAATTGAATTCAGTTTCAATTCTGGCGGTCTTTCACCAGGGCGATACTGAGAGTATCTTCCACTATAGGACATGCCGCAAATATACTACATATTATTTTAAATGAGTGATTTGTGAAATGATACAAAATAATGAAATAAAATTTACATGCGCACTCCGGGATTTAAATCTGCGACCTCCAGCTTGCTAGTCGTAGCCTCGACTACGGAAGCCGTTTAGATAAAGTGCCTAGCATCTCCAGTAACATTCGTTCCTAAAATTACCTACTATATTGAATAAAATACACGTTTCTAATATCACCCACTTTATTGAATGTTACATTTAGAAATGAAAATCAATCGATATCCGTCCATACATGCTGTGGATGCTCCACATCCCTTGCATTTTAGAGTAAAAAGATTTGAACTTCTAGCTGTAAACAGCAATACTGCTAGTTAAATATTTTTATATTTACAGCGACTTTAATGTTATTTTTTTTTTAAAAATCATGCAAATATTATTATTATAAGACATTGTGCATCTGATAGTATTATTACGCCAGCGTCTGGACGATCTAGGCCCTCTGATTGGTCGAATTAAAATTGTCTGTTTCGGGTAAATTCAGCTAACTTGAAAATTAAGACACGATTTCATACTAAAATAGGATCGCCTCATAATAATACGAGATTTCTTTAAAATCATCGTTTCTGCTCATATAATTTTTGGATAATATCGAAGAAAATATGTTTTAGAAAGTTCATAATCCATTGGATTAATTACATTACAATGAAAATTATCCACAGTTACGTGATTATGTTTGACGTTTATAAAAAATCACGCGATCCTTATTCAATATGGCCGATACGCATGGCTATGGATGGCCGACAGAGCGCACCTCTGGCGCTTTAAAAACGAACCAAATGAATGGCGCGAATATTTAAATATCCAGCTCACAATATTTGACTACTTACGAATAACAAGCATTTAATAAGATTTCTTTTGGAAGCTTATCACTTTGTAATGGCATTTTTCATTATTATTTATATTTTTTTTGTTTATTAATTATATCTGATTTTATATTGACATGTTTTCTAATTTCTAAAATTTCAAACTTATTTATTTGCGATGCTTTATAGGAGTTAGTATACATTGAAGTAAAAAATTAAATATAGATTACAATTGGAAAGAAGAAGTGGAAGGAGGGAGGAGGGGTAAGAGTGGCCGGAGTTTTATCAGAATTAGGAATTACAATATCGTTAGACGGGAAAGACCAGTTGAGTGGGAAAATATTTAAATGAGGGTTTATATTTTTTTTTGCTTATTAATTGTATCTGATTTTATATTGACATGTTTTCTTATTTCTAAAATTTCAAAATTATTTATTTGCGATGCTTTATATCCTGAGTGAAGTATTTTAAGACCTGAATTTTTATCGAAAGTGTGATCATTATTCAAAAGATGATTTGCAAACTCAAATTCACTATTTCCATTTAGAGCCCTGCGATATTCTTTAGTTCTGACTTCAAAGTTTCTATTGGTTCTACCTTTGTAAAAGAAATTACAATCATCCCAATTGAGTTTTTAAACTCCTGATTTTTTTGTTTGAATTTTGCTATCTTTATTATTAAGAATATATTTCTTCATTGTTATTAGTGTAAAACGCCAGTTGAATAGTACCAGAATTGTTTTTATATATAATTTTAGAAGTATAGTTATCCACAAGCAGAATTCTACGCCATTGTTTATTTCTATCTTTAGAAAGACCGTTTGAAGAGAATATGTTTAATTTTTTTTATTTAGTATTTCAACTATCAATTTATTAGAATAACCGTTATTAAATGCTATTTGTCTTATGAATATATTGTTTTATGGTTATATTCTATTTGTTTTTTTCAGGTCTTAAAATACTTCACTATAAATAATTTTGAAATTTTAGAAATAAGGAAACATGTATAAAACAGATATAATAAACAAGAATTTTTTTATAAACTCTATTTAAATATTTTCCCACTTAACTGGTCTTTCCCGTCTAACGATATTGTAATTCCTAATTATTATAAACCCAGCCTACTCTTACCCCTCCCCCCTCCTTCCACTTCTTCTTTCCCAATTGCAATCTATATTTAATTTTTGACTTCGGTGTATACACAATAAAATGTAAACATTATATTTATTTATTTATTGGACAATTTGCATAGCGCCGCTTTTGTGAGATATCACCTCAGGGACGCTATATTGTAATAATCTACCTTTATATATAGATTATTACCCTCCTGATAAAGGTGTATATATAATCTAACTTTAAACTTTATTAGATACAGTAACAGTTGTAGGTAAAGAATTACCACCAGTTGGAGTAAAATTAACACCTTTTAATTAAACCGACTGCTAATCTCATCGCACTATTACCCTCCTTTTATTCATAAACACGGGTACAATTAATCAATATGTAATAATCTATTATTTAAGTCAACTTTGTTATAACTATCTTTAATTGTGACAAACTAAACGATATTGATTAAACTTATAGACATTGACGGTTGTAACACATATTTAAGCACTTCAAGTCTCCTATGAGCTAATTATATTAGGTACGATAACAGTTAATATCAGTTGTAGACATGCAGTCAATAATAGTGTTTCATTTGAAATAATCCATCACAAATACGTAAAATTTCATTTATTCAAACAACTGTCATTCTTATTATGCGTAAATTTAGCATGTTATTATTAATTAACTCCTTCCTGTTCCGTGTTTTAACAATATATATACTCACCCTCTCTCTGTGAATGTCCTAATATCTATCTATTAAATGTAACTGTTGTTAATATCACTTAAAATGGGCGAAGCCCAACTAAGAGCCGCCCGCAGGGCCTAGCAGAAAAAAACCCGCGGAGCGGGTTTTTAACTGCTAGTTAATATTTATTCTTTGACGATAATTCGTCCCGTTTCTGTGTACGCATAACGAACGACAAGATACAAAGAGCGCTGGCGAGTCTATATACACATACATTCTCAAAAATACTGTGAAATGCGTAAAACACACTGTGGTGTGGAAGCGATCTGTAAACCGTATCTAAGAATGCTAGAATGTACGCTCTTTCCGCGCATACGCACTGAGACCCGCAAGCTAATATCTTTGTCAACTTTATACGATATTAATGACAGCATCCAACGTACAAAAACCGTCTTTAATGCTCATATGTATAATGCACACAATCGTATACTCTATTACTAATCCATTGGATTGTGTGCGCGCGCTGCTTTGACAGTTTGCTTTGAGCTTGAATACTGAAGTCGAATTCTTATTGAATATTATTAACCTGCAATTTACTTTTTAATCAACGTGTTCTTATGCTGTAAAAGATAATAGTGAATTGTGTGGTTGTATTATTGAATTGAATTGTCTCGGCCATTTGTGGAAAAAAAACTTAATCTGGATACTGGAAATATTGAGTTATGGAGCTTAATGGATTTATGGAGATAATTTTTAACGGTACCTAATTGTATCTTGTTCATGGCCTAGCGTCTAGATGTGCATATTTTATATCAAGTACATAGTAAGTACGAGTATAAACATTTGATGTCCAGCATCCCTTCTACAAAAAGTCACTGACCGCCACTGATATATATATATATACATTTACTCCATAACGCATGATAGGAATGACGTTACGAGCATTCAATAATAACATTGGTTACACAAATAAATTGTGCAACATTAAAATGATTTTTCTGTTTCAGACAATCAAACAGATTTTTGTTTTATACTATCTACCTAATGATTATTGACGGAGAAGTTTCCAATAAAAAATTAAAAGTTTTTGGCAAAAGTGTTGAATTTTAAACTTGTCTAGCCAATTTGGCTAGACAAGTTTAAAATTCAAGCTGGTAATACTATTTGAAAGTAAAATATTTTTTCATACTTTGGACATACTTTTTAGCCAATACGATTTCTGAGAAACGTAAGGTATAATTGGTAGGTAAGTATTCAAACCAAAAAAGGTCAGCCTTCGGAGGCCGTATATTAACAAAGTAAGTAATGGTAAATGATTTACAAAACACATAATTGTTTCGGTATTATATATTCATTTACTGCATCAAAGGTAGTTTTTATTACAAAATCATGTAATATTCTTCACAGAAAAGATCCAATGTAACGCTCAACTGCCTAGTATTTTAGTAGTAATATGTGTCGTTCTTTTACGAACATTAACTATAGAAAATTATCCTATAAACACGGATAAAAAGGTTAGGAGAACAAAATATGATATTTGCCCAGCTTTAAAGCGTGTCAAAAAGGAACTACTTTAGGTATCTAAAAAAGGACACAAGTTGTTAACAAACATTAACTACAGAACATTATCCTATAAGAACGCGGTAAATAGGTTAGGAGAACAAAATATGATATTTGCCCAGCTTTAAAGTCAAAAAGGAACTAATTTAGGTATCTGAAAAAGGGCACAAGTTGTTAACAAACATGAACTACAGAACATTATCTTATAAGAACGCAGTAAAAAGGTTAGGAGAACAAAATATGATATTTGCCGAGCTTTAAAGCATGTCAAAAAGGAACTAATTTAGGCTAAATAATTATACCTAATGAAGTGCTAATATACTTAACAAAACACTCACATCTTTGTCTTCTGCCATATCTTGGTTGATAGGCCTGCTGGTGCTAGCAACAACTTGCTCTGCGGCTGGATCCACCTTGGATGGCTCTTCAAAATCTTTCCTGATCACGTCTTTAAGCTCCATCTCGTCCCCTTCAAAAGCAATCCCGTTACTTTTTTGTTCTGCTGCCATCTCGGAGCGCCAACAACAATAATCTGGAAAGTTAAAAAAATTTGAAATCAAATACAAAAACACGTCTGCTCGCGAGGAAGATTATGTCCAAATGGGAACTATAAATACTAAATAGACTATACACATAAAATTCTCGAAAACGGTTGCGTTGGTAAAGAAAGTCCTAGACTAAGCATCCGTCAATAACATGCAAGGTAAGGAGTCGGCTTTCATTTTGATAATTCTGGGAATTTATGCATAATAACATAAACATTCACAATTTACTTGTGAAAAACTACAAAGAAAACTGGAGAGTTCTAGAATTAGAATCATTTTACAAAAATATATTAACATTATACAGTGTGGTAAACATAAATAACGAAAACTGCGATAGTGTACAAAAATACAACAAAATATTATTAAAAATTACTTTCCACTAATTCAAATTTATTTATTTATTTATATATATAATTTGTACATTTATTTATAACAATTACAGGTAATAAAGCCTAAGACGTTATAATTGTACCATTTATGCAGTGTATATGCAATGCCAAAAATCTTGCAAATGCGCTATAGGACACAAAAAATAAATCTAATTTTTTATCTACCGCATTCAAAAAGCACGTAGCTCTCCCCACAGGTGAGTTCATTAATAAATTAGTGCGGCTTGCTTTACTATATAGAAGATTGTGATGACGTCCTCGAGAGTGAGACTCTGGTACAAAAAAATTTAATTGGGCCAGTATCTCATTATTAGAAAAGTGACCGTTTATTAGTTGGAAAAAATATTTAAGCAAAGCAATACCTCTACGTGTCTCTAGGGAGTGGTAATTGGTCATGCCTAATATATAAATCGATGGGTAAAGCCAAGGGTAACGTCCATAGAGCCGCGAGAATAAAAACCTTAAAAATTTTTTATGGACTCTTTCAATGCGTAAAGTGTATGTTAATTCATGTGGAGCCCAGATGATCGAGTTTGATTCAAGTACACTTAGGACTAGTGTGTTATATAATAACGTCAGTGTTTTTGTGTTACGAAACGGATATGAGTTTCTAATTACGAAGCCGAGAAGCCTGTATCCTCTGCTTATTAAATCATCGATGTGTTGGTGAAAAGTTAGTTTGCTGTCGTAAATAACTCCTAGATCTTTGATTTGGTTTAGGTGTTGGAGAATAATTTCGTTGATTGTATATTCAAATACATGCGGTTTCAAATAAAATGTAAACGAAAAACTTTAAGGGCGCTGCAAACGAGAGACTTAGTTGCGGCAACTATTTCGTAGAATAAATACAATCTAGTGAAATGACAATTTAGTCTCCTTCAATGGAAATAATCTTCCCCACATGCCTTCCATTGATATGCTTGGTGTAACTCTAAGTGACCAGCTCAGGCACGGAGGCATCGAAGCCAGAGTCAAGTTTGCTTATAAGAAACTGGGCGTACTGTACAGGGCCCGCAGATACTACATATAGCACACAACTGCTTACCCCATACAAATCACAAGTGAGCCCCATTGTTGAATCAGGCAGCCACCTCTGGTCTGAAGTACCAATATACTTGAATAAACCCTTGACTCTGTGCCGGATTGCAATCCTTGGAGCATATATGGGAACAAGGAAAGCATAGGTATGCTGTCCTTGTTAAACACAATTAAAAAGTAAAATTTGAATTCGGAACAGTCTATGAAGACTTTAGATATAACCTTAGCCATGGAAAAAGTTGCGGTTGCCGGCAGCCATAACCAAAAAGTAAAATTTGAATTCGGAACAGTCTCTGAAGACTTTAGATATAATCTTACAGCCATGGAGAAAGTTTCGGTTGCCAGCAGCTACAACTAAAAAGCAAAATTTGAATTCGAAACAGTTTCTCAAGACTTTAGATATAATTTCACAGCCGTGGAGAAAGTTTCGGTTGCCGGCAGCCACAACCAAAAAGTAAATTTTGAATTCGGAACAGTCTCTGAAAACTTTAGATATAATCTCACAGCCGTGGAGAAAGTTGCTGTTGCCGCCACCCACAGCCAAAAAGTAAAATTTGAATTTGGAACAGTCTCCGAAGCATATGCGCATGCCAATCTTTATTTGCTATCTCAAAACAATGTTTTTGTAGATGCCCCTGTGATCCAAAACCCCCGACTGGCTCCAGATGGTTGGGAGCAGATACATTTTGTTTTGTGTTTCTAGTCGGCACATGGAATTTAATAGTGGCAACGATGGCAGGGCTGTCAATTAATTTGTTAATGACTCTGTGTAACACAACCAGGTCTGAAATAATTCTACTGTCAGACAGCGTTAATAGATGCAATTGATTCATCAAACTGACATAATTAATATATTCAATTGGAATTTTGAGCTTAAAACTTATAAAAGCATTTGAATTACTTACATTTCCGTTTTACTACATATATGTTTATTTGAATTAGTCTATAGTAGATTTATTACGCCGTAATTTCTTGTGGTTAAATTGAGCGTCACATCACTTGGGCCGTCGTAAGCCAAAGGAACCAAAATGGTTCCAAAGAAAATATGTCAGATCAGCATTAGCCTCATTTCTGTAACAAAAAACATCAGTTTATGCGTTAATTTTACTACCAATTGCATTTCAAAATTACAGTTTGAATAGCGGAGCAAAACGTTAAAACAAAAAGTTTAGTAAAATTATAACGCAGTACTTTTTACACGCATAAATGTACAATACCATGTTAAAATGGAAATAAATATACCTACATTTTTAAACCAATGTAATATTTAATGGTATTAAGAAGAAATTAGTAGGTACAAAGACATTTAATTCAAATCTGTGTATTATATAAAATAAGGTATTTCCATAAGAAACAGGTTTAGCAGGTGTATTAGGTATACACATCATGGCTTGGCCTATTTTAGAGTATCGCCGCCATACACTACCAATGGGATAAGGAGGGAGTACACAAAATGACCTTACCTTACCTTTGTTTATAGTTGTTGGCTAAGTGGAGTGTCTCAACGCAACAATAAACAAGCAAAACAAGATATAATATCATATATTCCATAAAGGGATGAGCTACACAATGTTATTTATTTGTTATCACAAGTTTTATTTGTTTAATATATTACTTGTTCAGTGATTGATTGATTTATGAACTGTGCACTTTAGGTTGTAACACACTACTGAACTGGATGTACAAGATTAACAGCAAAACATTGTAAATATAATGGTTTTTAACAGCAAGTCGCATTTTGTTGTGTTTACACATAAAACAATTGTTATTTAAGACATATCATGTAAATAATATACATATTTTTTAGTTATAATGGAAATGCGATATTATTTCATATAATCATTAGAAATAAACAAAACATTTAGAAGTCAATAAATTAAAACAAAAATTTCTTCTGAGGTCAAATTATTTATAAATTAAACCAAAAGTTTGAAGTATTTGAGATATTGACAAAAACATTCCGAGGTTAGAATTAATTATTACAAATGTTTTCAGAAGTCGGAAATATATGTAAAGTTCACAAAATGTTAAATCTAAATTCTAAAGTTGAAAAAGAGTGTTAAAACGTTTTTACTAAAATGCTATATTTGTATAATAAATCAATCCAAACGTGTCCTAAAAATATATTGAAACTTGTTACCACGCAAAATATGTTCCAAGGCTTTGTAAAGTGTAAAGATGTGAAGGTTCACAAGGAATGCGCGTTTCTGGCCGTGAAAGCTCAACTTTGGAAAGTTTAATTTATGTCATGATGTGGCAAATCCTCACAAATAAATGTTATGCTTAAAACAAATAAAAAACTTAAAAGAACAATGCTGTTACTGACCTGTTTGAAAGTCAGTTTAAAAAAAGTTTCAAAAACAAGTATAGCACTGACGTATAAACTTGTCAATTGTTTAAACAAACTTATTTTATTGTTTAGAAAGTTTAACTTTGACACTAATCACTGAATGGAGTGGTTGGCTGAGTATTGCGAGGTATCACTGTGATAAAATATGTTTTTTCCTACATTATTAAAAGAGTTCACTGATGTAAACAAAGATTCAAACTAGTAGTTGTTCTTGTTGTTGTATGACAAAAGGCTGAGGTGAGTGGGAGCAGTGATGGTATGCCCAAAATGTTTATTCCCTAAATTTCAGAATGGATTTGTGAGGGGTATTGTTCACTCAGTATTGGATTCCCCACAATATTTTTCGAATCCATGTTGGGGAGGCGGGGGGTTGCTAGAGAATTTCTAAGAAGAATATTTACCCACAAATGTCCTCTGATGCGGTTCGGATAAAATTATTGTTTTTCCAGAATGTGCCCTAATTTCGTCGACAAAATCAAAATTCCCCGTGATTTTGATTTTAGTTCTCCTTATTTTTTCCAAAAAACTCTCTTTCTCCCTTTGAAATTTAAAATCCCTAGATTTGGGGATTTCTCCCCAGATATACCGTCACTGAGTGGGAGATTGGGTCAATTGGGTGACGAGAGACGAGAAACAAAACTAAACTAGAGGCTAGATGGGTCGCACTGCCTTTGTTATTAAACTCACCTATTGTATGATTATTTTATTGTCGCTGAAGAGCGGAAAAAAACAAAAATGTGCAAATTTAAATGCACCAAAACTTGACGAAAATGTTGAATTCGCAGAAATAATTTATTCATTTATTGCATCTCACTATAGATAAATCATTTTTCTCATTAAAATCAACCACACTAGGACTAAGCCTGTATCGAGGTTAACAATTGAGGTGAAGCAAACATAGAGTGATCACAAACATAAAGTAATACTACATTCAACACACAAAATATTTAAAAAATAAAGAAATGATACGTATTACACGAGTTACCGGATGGGTCATTTGATAGTATCTTGTAACCGACACCTCTGCCATAGGTCACTCCAAGATGCGTTTGGAGATTTAGCAGGTGTGTTCAGGATGCGCCTGCCCATCAGCCGCGTGGCGAACCGGATCGGGGAGACTGGCTTGGGGACTCTCTGACCTCTCTAGCTGGTCATACATGACCCATTGCCTTGCGCCGCAGCGGGAGAGATATATCATTCATCCGTCACTCCTGGACACATAGATTGGACCATAGATTCCTACCCACTCCTCGTACCTTTTCGTGTAATTTCACAAATTACTCGTTTAAAATAATATAGTGTTCCAAAGTGGAAGATAGTCTCACATTATCGCTCTGGTGTAAAACTAGAATTAGTCTCACTGGAACCAGACGGTTGGGAGCAGTTAGGGTTCATGCGCGGTTTCACAAACTTCGAGTGAGTGCGCCTCCTAGCAGCATGAGTTGTGCGCCTTGGTTTTCTGTCATACATTTTAATGGATTGTATGTGAAATTAAAGTCCTTATTTTATGATAAATTGTTTTGAACTTCAATATTTATTTATTTATACGGCCATTAGGCTTTTACATACATAGTTCATAAAAAAGTCTGAAGATTGTAAGTTCACAATAGTAACAGTAATAATACTAATAATACATATAACCATATCTATTTGACATATTATAACAGCAAGTAAATAGTAAATGCATACAATAATTATTTGTAGGTATAAACCTGTTGTACAAAAATAAGAATATGTTTGTTAACAAAATATAGAGCGTTTATTTTATTTTTATTTAGTACAATATTTTTTACATTTCAAAGTTTTCCAGTAATGTTGGCCTCACCTCACAGTAATGTTGGTGACTTGCCCGTGCTGAGGCCTTCAGTTTATAGTATGAAAATATAATCTACATAATACATTTAAAGAGAAAATAATACATTTAACATATAATCTTGTGTGTTTGTGAGTGATGTGTGTTTATATTGGTTTTGTGTGTTACGTGTACGTTTTATTTTTATTTTATGCTATAACATTTTGGTAATATTGTCTTTTTTGTTCTTTTCCATTTTGTAATTTTTTGTGTGAATTTATTTTTATTTTCCTCAATTTTAATTTCAAGTTTTACACTGTTGAATGCTTTTATAACATCGTATTTATTTATTTATTTAACGCCCAGAGGGCTTTTACATGTGGGTGGTACAAATTTAATGACAGTTTTGAAACATAAGAAAGAAAATAAAGAAATAATAAAAATAAAATTACATAAGTATATGCGAGAAACAAAATTAAAAATAACAAGAACATAAATTAAAAAATACAGCGATTTGACTGGTTTACAAAAATATAACTTCCATTTAGGAATAGTATTGAAATTGGTCTTTTACGTAATCCACAAAATTCGCAAAGTTAATATTAAATATATCGACATCACCTAAGTATTGGTTTCCCATAGTGTGAAACCGTTGTATTGGGGAGTTCGCAATGTAATTGCGCTTATGTGTGTTGCAGTGGAATAGTGTATTTTGTCGTGTTGTTATTGTAGGTATTCGTAAGTTTATGAGTTGCAGAAGTTCGCAACAGTCGAATTTAGAGTTTAGAATCTTGAATAAAAAAGTTAAGTCGTTTATTTTACGCCTGTCTTCCAATGTGTGTATTTTTAGAGTGTTTAATAAGAAATGATATTGTAAGTCTTCTAGTGGGATAATTAATTTAAAATTTATAAACGCAGAAATTTTTTTTGTATTCGCTCAATGTTATTAATGTGAATTTTGTAAGAGGGAGACCAAACTACTGAGTTATATTCAATTATGCTTCTAACTAGAGATATGTATAACAGTTTAATGGCTTGTATGGAGTTAAAGTTTTTAGTTGTTCTTAATACGAAGCCTAGTGTTTTCATGCCTTTGTTTACAATTTGGTGGATATGATTGGCGAAACTTAGTTTTTCATCCAAAATAATTCCGAGATCTCTCATTTCCGTGACTCTTTCTAAAGCTGTATTGTTAATGGAATATTCAAATAAAACAGGATTTTTATTTCTGCAGAAAGTCAGGGTTTTGCATTTGTCTACATTTAAAAACAGATTATTTTGTACGCACCAATCTTTAAACTTATTAATATTTGATTGTTGTATTTGGCAATGATTTACATCAGTTATTTTTTTGTATAGCTTGATGTCATCAGCAAAGAGCAATACCTCGACATCGTCGAAGCAATTTGTTATATCGTTAATGAAAATGAGAAACAAAACCGGACCAAGGTGACTACCTTGCGGTAGGCCACTGGTCGCACAGAAAGCTTTCGATAGCAAAGATTTTATTTTAACAAATAGTTTACGATTAGTTAAATAGCTAGTAAACCATTTTAGCATGTTGTCTCTTACTCCCAGGGCAAATAGTTTTCGGGTTAGTAGTTTATGGGATACTTTGTCGAATGCTTTTGAAAAGTCTGTATATATGCAGTCGACTTGTTTATTTTTTGCAAAAGATTCTAATATAAAGTTTTGAAATATTGTTACGTTAGTTGCGGTTGATCTCTACCTTTGATAAAACCGTGTTGTTTTTGGTCGATTAGTTTTATTAATTTGGGATAGATTTCATCAAGGACCATTGATTCAAAAAGCTTAGAAAGTACTGACTGTATACAAATGGGGCGATAATTGGTTATGTCAGTGTCGTCTCCTTTTTTGAGGATAGGTGTAATGAAGCTCGATTTCCAGCGGCTTGGAAAATATCAAAGGAACAAGAGGCGGTTGAATAGTACTGTAAGCGGTTTAGATAATGCATTGGAGCATTTTTTAAGGAATATTGGTGGAATGTTGTCTGGGCCAGCAGATTTGTCAGTGTCTAAGGAAAGTAATTTCTGTTCGCAAGATTTTTGTGTGATATGGCAATTTGTTAAGTGTGTAGTATTACTAAATTTGTATTCGGGTATTTTATCATCGGGGGTTTCGTCATCGTATACGTTTTTGAAGAAATCTGAAAAAAGGTTTACAATGTCTTGTGTATTGTTTGCACTGATTCCATTCATTTGCATTATTGGTGGGTAATCCGTGTTTTCATTGTTAATTTTTTAAAGAAATTTCCAGAGATTTTTGGATTTAAAAACATTATTCTCGATGGTAGTTATGTACATTTTGTAGCAATGTTTAGAAAGATCTTTACATTTTTTCCTAGTTTCCCTAAAGTTTATATAATCAGCTATGGATTTGCTTTGTTTGAATTTTTTGTGTTGACTTTTTTTTTGCTGAAGAGAGGCAGTTAGCTCCGATGAGAACCAAACTGGGTAAGTATACTTTTTCGGCGTGTAAAAAGGTACATAGGATTTAATAGTGTTAGAAAATGTAAAATAAAGTATGTCTAAAGATTTATCAATATTTTCATTAGACAAAAAAGACCAGTCTATATTTGAGAGATGGCAGTTAATTGAGTCAAAGTCTGCTCGTTTAAAGTTCAGAGTTTTTTGTTCAGGTTTGGCATCGTTATCACAGGGTATGTTTAATTTCGTGTATAGGGGAGGATGGTGATTGTCGGCAGGTAGGAGCGGATCATTAGACAGTTCTACAGATATTTTAGGGATGTTTGATAGTACCAAGTCTAGTAAGCGATCGTTATTATTATAGATGAAATTGTGCTGGTACAGGTTTAAAAAATTTGCTGTGTCCAAGATTTCTCGTGCCCGGTCATTTTCGCTTTCGTTTGTGATGTAGCCGCTGTCGTTGGATTCCCATTTTAGATTTTGAAGGTTGTAGTCTCCAAGAATAACAAGTTTTGAGTTTGGATATTTTGACAGGAGATGTTCAACGTCTTCACAATGGTTTCTGTATGTTTGAATATCGGAGAGTGGTGGTAGGTAGGTGGTTCCAATAATATTTTTTTCCAGTCCAGTAGAGATTTGCACAAATAAATGTTCAATGTTGTTGTTTTTCGTCGGTAACTTCCTAGATGAGTACTTTCGTTTAATTGCTATTAAAACACCTCCACCTCTTGACTTTGAACTTGATCTGGCATTTCTGTCACAACGAAAAATTTTGTAGTTAGTAAGTCCAAGTTCAGATGATTTTATTGCAGAGTCAAGCCAGGTTTCTGTAAGTGCATATACGTCATGATGATTGGACGGAAGAGCTGCGTGTAGATCGTCTAGTTTTGTTCGTAGTCCACGGATGTTTTGGTAGTATATTTTCAGCTTAGTTATACTTGGTTTTTTGGATGGATGTTGACTATTTTAGGTGACGAATTTATATACTTTATAGTTATGTCCATTTCTCCATTGTCTTTACGTTTTTCAAGTTCCGTCCGTAAGTCCATTAGGTGCTTTTGCTGTGCTGGGGTCGAGTCAGAGTAAATGCGTACATTATTCTTTAAGAGATGTTTTTTTCCTTGTAGTATTCTAGCTGTCTGGGAGTCTTCAAACTGGATTTTAATTGGTCTTGGCTTGTTATTATTATTATTACCAAATCGGTAAACTTTAATAATTTTATTTTTTGCAGGTATATCTATATTGGAAATTATTTACGTTACTGCAGTTTGGTCATCCAAGATTTTGTCAGTAGCTGTTACCTTTGCACTTTCAGGTACATTGCACAAAATTATATTTTTCGACCTCTCCGTAATTTCGTTAATTTCGTGGATTACCTCACAGATATTAATATTGTTTTGAGATGGAATAATTTTTTGAATATCTTTGTATGCCCGCAGTTCTCCTTCCAAGGCACCAGTTTTGGCAGCTACCGCTGCCGACATGCTGCCAATTGCTGCTAAGATTTCGAATGCTATGGGTGTAATTTTAGCGATTTGGTCCTTGTTGAACTTATTTCCAGGGTCAAGAAGCACTTTGTTTATGGCGTTGACTGACCTTTCTGCATTTGAGATATGTGATTGGACATCCATTGTATATTATTATAATTATAATCATTATTTTTTACTATACAAATAATTGAACTCCGTTTCAGAACCACTGGTTTAACTACACTGACGCAAGGTAGAGTGATATGTATTTTGTATAGGCGTATTTAATTTCCGTTTTTGAACTTTTGGCACTGGGACACTAAAAAACTGCAGTTTTAACACTTTATTTTAATAAAGTTAGCACTTATTATTAATATTATGTGTTGTTTTAGTGTTCAGATTTACTGTAAGAACGTTATTTTTATTATTTAGACTGGAGAGGAATTGTTGACGTTTGCACTGTCAAATAGTATTGTTGTATTGGTAGTGTCTTTGTCCAAAGCTTGAATTTACTGTCGGAGTTTTTATGTTTTCTTTGTACGCTTGTCTAACTGGTCTGTTAGTGTTTTTTTGTGTATATTTTTTTTTGTCAAAAATGTAGTTTAGTAGTGTTTTAACGAATAATTGGCGTATATCTAGTACGTCACAGCTGTTGAATATTTGGTCTGTATCAGTCAGTCTATGTTTTTATAGTATTACCTTTAAGATCGTTTTCTGTGCAGTTTCTATGTAATTGATAGCCGAGTTTGTTGCTCCTCCCCAAGCAATAATTCCATATTCTATTATTGATTGGCAAAGTGCAAAATATATTGTTTCAATTTTATTATTTTATATATGTTTCTTATGTTTAGGAAAATGTGTATTGTTTTGAGAAGTTTATTTGTGATTTGTTTGATGTGAGGTATCCATTTAAGGTTATGGTCAATTACGATTCCTAGATACTTTATTTGTTCTGTTTTTTCTAGAGGAGGGCAATCGCAGATGTTGGTGTTTAAACATTCGTGTATTTTTATGGTGTTTGTGTTGTTTTTTTGGCTGTCCCGTGCTATTTATACTGTATGTTGTGAATTTTGTCTTTGATATGTTAAGTGTAAGTATGTTTGAGTCTAGCCATGTTTTCAGTTGCGAGATTCCCAAATTCGCTATGTTATATACCTTATTCCAATCCTTAGATTTGAAGAGTAAAACTGTGTCGTCAGCATAGCTAACTATTTCACCGTCTATTTTCATGTTGCAAAGTTCATTTATGTAAATAGTAAAAAGAACGGGCTCTAGTATGCTTCCTTGTGGAACTCCATATGTAATCGGCAGTGGTTTACTGTTTGACTGGTTATCGTGGCCTGTTAAATCGAGGGCGTTCGGTCTGCCATTTTACATACATATTTTACAAAGTTTCATCTTCTTTATGTGCCGTATCAGGTCCCCCCGACGTTGGCGATCACTCTAGAAAATGTCTCTTTGTCTTGCGCTGCCCGGAATAGCTCCTCCACACATCTAATGCCGGTCCACTCTCGTATATTTCGCAGCCAAGACATTTGTCTCCTACCAGGCCCTCTGCGACCCTCTATCTTGCCTTTCAATATTAACTGGAGCAAGTGATACTTCTCCCCTCGAAGTACATGACCCAGATATGAAATTTTCCTGATTTTTATTAATCTAAGCAGTTCTCTCTCTGCTCTAGCCCGCATGAGAATTTCTATGTTGGTGATCATGTCGGTCCATGAGACTTTGAGTCTTCTCCGGTGAAGCCACATTTCAAAAGCCTCTAACCTGTTCATGGTATTTACTTTCAAGGTCCATGTTTCACATCCATACAACAAGACCGACCACACATAACATTTTAGCATTCTCTGCCTTAGTTTTAAGCTGATATTATCATTGCAGAAGAGGGATTTCATTTTAATGAACGCAGTTCTTGCTGCTTCAATTCTGCACCTAACCTCTACATCTGGGTCAAGAGTCTCCGTGAGAATACTGCCGAGGTATCTAAATCTTTCGACCTTTTCGACATTGCAACCATTTAACTGTATCACTGATTCAGAGTGATCTAGTCGTCCAAATGTCATCCATTTTGTTTTATTGACGTTGATTGTTAGGCCCAGTTGCTCACAAGCATTATTAACAAGATTTAAGAAGTCTTGGAGGTCATCGATACAGTCAGCTAGTAATTCAGTATCATCTGCGTATCTTATGTTATTAATGACAACTCCGTTGATCTTAAGACCCTTCTCAGTATTACTTAGGGCTCTTTTAAAGACATAGTTGGAATAGAGATTAAGGCGGTTTAACCAGCAGACGAGAATTCAAATTTCGGCAGACGGCCTCGCGATCGGACGTTTTTTTAGACCGAGACAGAAATACCGAATTCATTCCGCTGCGAGCAGTACACTCGCGCGGCTGTGAAAACTACAGCATGGTTCCGATGAAATAACAATTATTGTTGTTAAATTCTTGGTTGTAGCTTTCTTCCTAATAAGTAGTTACATACATATTTGTAAATTATACGTCGGAGTGAGTTAACATAAATAAATACAAATGCAGTTTGTTGACATGGTAGATATAAAATATGTAGGTATATGAATATACATTTAAAAAAAAATTCAAATATTTGTTTAATTTGTTTTTTTTTTAAATATTTTACACGAGTTTTCCAAAGGTGAGTAAAAATCTTTTGTTTTACTTATTTATTCGTTTGTCCGAAAGGTATTACCGGTAAGTTTTATTTCTAATACTTATCTTTAAAGTATTACTTGATTTGATATGTATGACATTGAAAATAGGGTTTATTCCTTACAACTGAAGTAGTATATATATTAAAACTAGGTTTTATTTCCAACTATTTTCTACGGTACCTACCTACATATGTAGTTATGCGATTGCATAATATTGTATCGCTTTCATGTATTTGTTTTCATGATTAACGGAGCGACCTGACTCGTCTAATTTTCGAAATGTTATTAAATTCACGAGTAAATTTCGATTGAAAAATCATAGGTTAGTATGTCAAAAATAACCTAGTTTTTTTTTGTTCTCAATTCACAATATGACATTATGAAACTGACAAAAAGTAACACAAAAAATATTAAATATGTTGAATTATACCAATGTAATAGTGAATTGGACAATAAAATAGAAATTATGAACAAAAAAATGATTTGAATCGCACATCACGAATCAAAATTCATTTGGTTAGTGGCACTTTTTGACTACCAATCACAAACAGTTTCACGTACTTTGGCATAAGTTTTAACATTTATACATGAAAAAACGATGACAGACATAAACTCCTGTCCATAGTTGATTCTTTTCCCTGGAAATTAAACAACACAAAATTATCGCCAAATGTTATAAAAAATATGTGCTTATTCTGACTGATTCTTTCGAACGACTCTGTAGCATATAAGTACGTACAATGTACACGGATAATTAAATATCACTAACCTTTGTTTTTTCTGAAAATATATCTCCCACGTACGTTTTTGATGTCGTAATTTGTGCTATCTAATAAAACTTTTTTCCGAGGGTATTTTCCTCCTCATTTTTAAGCGAGGAATTTCTTTAAAATGTTATCAAGTAGACTGGCGTGGAATAGACGTCCGCTCGCCGCCCTGTCGCAGCGGGGAATGATAAAATTTCGGCTTGCGCCGGGGTAATCACAAACAACAAACGCGAATCGAAATTAATTACTATTATGTACTTTAAGAATATATTTTTTGGTCATAAATTATTTCTAATGTTTCAATAATGTCTTGGTAAATTATTTTTCTAAAAAAATCTGAACTATACCAATTTGTAAGACCATAAATAAATAGTCCAATTGAGGGATTTTCGTCACAAAACGCGTGCTCGGATTTATTTATTAGTAATTTTATTTGAAATAAAAACAAAATTCTTATACATACATATGATAGATAATTTATTGATTGTTTATACTGTATTATTATATGATTTGAAATATTTGTTGTATAATACAACTTCACCTTTGAAAATGCAACAAATCTGCGCATCGTCCAACGGTAACACTTTATTATGATATGAAAATAATATTATTTTTCAAAATTTTACATCTTACTTTACAAGATAAAATAACGATCTTTCGAAATCAATTTGTGTTTTTTTCTAGAAAAGTGTCCATACGTCTAAAAGTGGCCTCAAAAATGCCAAATTTCAGGTCAAGTCTACCTATTTCGCCTTAAACAATAGTGGCGACAGGATTCAGCCTTGTCGTACTCCACGCTGAATGGCAATTGCATTAGATCTCTCATTCCCATGTCTTATTTCTGCTGTTTGGAACCAATACAGTTTTTGTATTAAATTCTGGTCTTTGGTGTCAACGTTACAATCCGCAAGCATTTTCATTAGGTCAGCATGTTTTACCCTGTCAAATGCCTTTTCGTAGTCAATAAAACAGGCAAAAACTTCCTTTCTTTGGTCACGACACTTTTGCAATAGTACATCGATAGACAATAATGCCTCACGCGTCCCAAACGCATTTCTGAAGCCAAACTGAGTGTCATCCAAGTCCTGCTCGCACTTATTGCGTATCCTGGAATGTATTATTTTATGGAATAATTTAAGGACATGACTCATCAGGCTTATTAATCGATAGTCACTGCACTTCTTAGGGTATTGTTTTTTAGGCAATGTCACGAAGGTGGATTTTAGCCAATCTTGGGGTATATTCCCTGTGTCGTATATAGAATTAAATAACCTCAACAGGTAGTCAACATTTCGTCAACAGGTAGTCATCATTAAAGAGCTTCAACACCTCAACTGGAATATCGTCTGGTCCGCACGCTTTTCTATTGTCTGGAGTCTTTATCGCATGAAGAATTTCTGATTTTAAAATCGATGGTCCATGCAATTGATCATTGGGAATATTAATGTCAGGTCTAATATCTTTGAATGTATCATGAATATACTTTTCCCATGTTTGTAAAATATCTTTTTCATCCAATATTAATTTATTGGAATCGTCAACTAAACATGATGGAGTAATTCTTCTAGAAGTGCCTGTAATTTCCTTTAATTTTTGTGAAGTTTGAATGCATTGTGACTACGACTTTACGACTCTAGTTCTTCACACTGTGACTTCATCCATTCTTCTTTGGCCTTTTTAATTTCACGTCTAATCGTTCTTTGTAGTATATTGTGTATCATTATGTTTGTGTTTACGTCTCACCATCCATCATCGTTTGTAGTGGTACGCCACTACTTCATTCGAACGGAATTCTAGAAGTTTCGGTTTTTCCAAACAAGCTTCTTGGATGTTCTTTTATTTTTTATTTATTTGTTTGGAAAATTCTACATAGCAACCAAATTGTTCGAGAAGCTTCTTCACCTTTTAAAAGCGACAGCATGAAGAATCTAGTCAGTCAGTCATCAATCCGCCATCAGTTAACAAGGTGCTCAACGAGTGATAATCCGTGCACCTCACTTGCGCGAAGGACATTCTTCCCGGCTCTGCTCATGGACTCCATCGGGATATCATCATAGCGCTTTGGCCCAGATCGCCGTCCCTGGCCAACGCTACATGGATTACAGCGCCCTGGTTCCAGCGTCTCTGACCAGCGCTTCATCCACTCACCATGACCACCACAAGGACACGCAGCATCCTCACTGGTCTACTCAGCTCCCGTTCAACCGCCTACAAGGTCCACCGCACCTTCGGCCTTCCCGTCAGCACTGGAGTACTGATTGCCAAGATCGCCAGTGCCTGACAGACAACGAGTCCGGTCACCAGCGCCCGGCGTCGACTCACAGACCCGCGCTTGACCTGCCATCACCGCCTGCATCCGGAGAATACTACATCTGTCCTACGACATCTCATCACGGCTACCTGACTCACAAATAAGCACTCTGACCTTCACGACACGTCTTTAATTCCGTGCCTTCCTCAATAGATCCCTAAAAGTTCAAAATGTGGTCAGTCGTCCAATTCTTTTTTCTAATTTTCTAATTAGCTTTCAAATTTGCATCACAGGTTTCACGTATAAATTACTTAAGGTTATACCATTGTGTTTGTATTTCTATCGATGGATCACAAGGGAGTAGCCTAATATTATCGTTCAAAGTCTGAGATACCCTATTTCTGACCACTTCTTCATGGAGTTTCGAGATATCCATTTTAATTTTGGTTTTGGGCTTTTTTATTTGTTTTAAGCCTAAAACAATATCGGCAGTTAATAAAACATGGTCAGAACCAATGTCCGCACCAGGGTACGTGGTGACTCTCTTTACGGAGTTCCTGAATCTATGGTCTACTAACACATAGTCAATTTGGTTCCTGACAATATCATAGATTGTTCCATCCTGAGGTGATCTCCACGTATAAAGGTATTTAATACAACCATATTTTTATCCTGGCAGAATTCATATAGTCTATCACCTCTTTGATTGCTTATGCCTAAGCCATATTCACCAACTATATGAGAGCGGCGACCTTCACCAATTTTGGCATTTAAGTCTCCAATGACAAAATTGACTTCTCCTCCTTTCAAACTTTGCAATGTACTGGCTAGTGAGTCATAAAAAGATTCCACATCACCATCATATCTCACTTCCGCTGTTGGTGCATACACTTGAATAACATTAATGTTGATGGGTTGACAGTGTAATTGTAATAATATTATTCTGTCCGAGATGGGTACAAAATTCTTAACAAATTTTACATACTTCTCCATTATAAATACAGCAACTCCGTTTCGACGGTTTCTGTCCTGTGGGTCACTTCCTGAGTAGTATAGATTTCCCTTCTCATGTTGGTGTATGCCGCTGCCATTCCATCTCAGTTCACTAATTCCAAGAAAAGTTTACAAAGTTTATTAAAAAATATTGTGAAGATTATAAGTATAGAATAGTAAAAGCAATAATATAACCTTCACCATTTGACATATAAAAGCAATCAAAAAGCAAATGGTTTGCAAAGCAAACATGATAGTTTATAGGTATAAGCCTGTTGTAAGAAAATAAGAATATGCCTACTTCTAAGGTATAGAGACGAAAATTGTTTATAAAAATGTTAAGTTTATATGTACATACTAGGTAGTAGTTGTATTAACAAAATATCTATGCGACACATAAGAGCTAGTGTACCTATATATTTATTAGGGCGGAACGAATTTTTTTTTCTAATTTTTATTTGGAATAGTTGTATTAAGTTGCCAATTGCCATCAATTACTTCAATTAAAAATATAAATAATATCAGACAACGGTAAAAGCCCCTGCCAAGACATCGAACATTTACAAAAACGACAGTTTAGGGGCTAATTGCGCGGCCCACAAAATAGTAAAGAATTTATTAAAATAGGTTTATTTTATTTAATAACATATTCAAATATAGTTAACTAGCTATTGCAATCAAATATTACTTTATTTTAATATACTTTGGCGCTGTTACAGAGGAGCAAAGTGCGGAACGAAGCGGGGGGGGGGGCACCTGACAATCTACGAAATGCAGTGTTTTGTTTAAACTAGTGTCCGCTTATCCGCTAGTGTCGATAATTGTCTCAAGGTAAAAGGTCGCGCGTCAATTATATTCACGAGTACTTATTGATAAACGTTTTTTAAGTGAAATAACATGACTTATAGAAGACAAAATGTCCGATATTTGGTGTAAGTGCAGAGTTGAAAGAGAATATCCTACGTACGTATGAAAAAGTGATGAAATTCTACGAATGGGTTCGACATGACTTAAAAGTAAAGGATAATACAACAAAATAACCTACGTTTTTGGAAATTGCCGAAATAGTTGGAACGAAAATTGAAGAATTGTGGATAAAATCTTCTATTCCAATTGTCACACACAAAAGAATCTTACAGTTACTAAAAAGTTATCACTCGATGTATTATAATTTGAAAAAGTCTTTGAAGAAACTTAAGGAAGAAAAGTTAGAAGAGTTCAGAGTACAAAGTAGAAAGATTTTTGACATAGCTGCAAGTAAATGTAAAGAATTTGTAAGCTGTACTTGTTTGAGAGAAAAAACGTGCCAAAAGAGGAACAAATGTTTTTAGAAGACCAACGCACTAACTGACTAATGGCTTTAGGAAGAACGGATCTTATCCAGAGTAAAAATTTGCTGAATAGAAGATTACGTACTCTAAAACAAGAAATGAGGCATAATAGATAGGATGAAACTAAAAAGAATAAGACAGAAAGTACGCGAGAAAATTTTAACCCAAGAAAGAGTAACAGAAATTCCTTCATTATATTTCGATGGAAGGAAAGACAAGACGGCTAAAACTGTTTTAAAAAGATCGAAGAGGCTTAGAGTAATTGTACAAGACGAACATATTTCGATTATAAAAGAACCAGGTACTGTTTATGTTGGGTATGGGGTTCCAACATCGGGCAGTGCAAGAAATATTGATAGAGCTATCCACAGCTTTTTAACGACTGAAAAGATATCACTAAATGGTTTAATGGCTGTTGGCTGTGATGGAACAGACACAAATACAGGGAAAGTGGGAGGCGTGATTCGTCTTTTGGAAAACAGACTATCTCGACCAAAGATATTAGAAGAACGAGATATGCTATGTTGGCCGCCGGACCGTAGCCGGAGTACTACCTAATTAGGGTACTTTGAACGGTATCGGGACGTGTACGCACAGAAATCTGTTCTATGTATTAGTGCGGATACCTTAGCGATGCCTTAGCGTAAGCGAACGTGTGCAGTATTGGTGAACAAAACCGGCGACACTCGGCAAAACAATTCCACTCAGTACGAACTGCGCATAGCACATCTCGTTCTTCTAATATCTTTGATCTCGACCATTGCAATGGATAATTTGTCTCTTACATGCCAATGAGTTACCATTGAGGCATTTGTTTACCTATTTGGAAGGCCCTACTGCAGGACCTAAATCATTTGCAGGTCAAATTGGTAAAGCATTAGAGATATGCGAGACGCTGCCGTTGGCCAACTTTGAGAAGATAGAAGGTGAACTACCTCCACAAATATGTACAGACCAGAAATATTTACAAGAAATTACTACTGCTTGTCATAAATGGATCCTGGTCTCCTGATTTATTACAGAGAAGCCCAGGTAAACTACCCCAAGCGCGCTGGTTGACAAGAGCTAATCGCATACTACATTTGTATATTTCTACAGAAAATCCACAACAAAATCTTGTGACTTTAGCAACGTTTGTCGTATAATCATACGCTCCTGTCAAACACATTTATCCTGCAAAGATGGTTCAAATCATTTATGGAAGCTCATTAACAGCACTAGATATTTGTCCAACGAGTTGTTAGCGATAGTGGACCCTATTATAATTCGAAACAGTTACTTTGCTCATCCAGAAAACTTGTTGTTGAGTATGATAACATTGATAACAGATTCACGTAAGCACATTAGAGAACTCGCTGCAAGACGCATTTTAAAGGCTCGTCAAGTTAATAAAAATTCTAATTATTATTATTTTGGTAAACTAATGTTTAAGACAAGATTTTTTATGCATAGCACAAAGGGTAACAATTATTTTATAAGTAATAATTATTAGCCTGAAACACTCATCCACATTGAAAAATCTTCTGATAAAAGATACATGACGCCAACGGGACTTGAACCCGTGTCCTTTCGATTTCCGGTCGACAGCTCTCATCACTGAGCAATTTATATACATAACTCAGTGGTCAGAGCTGTCAACCGGAAATCGAAAGGACACGGGTTCAAGTCCTGTTGGCGTCATATATCTTTTATCAGGAGATTTTTCAATGTGGATGAGTGTTTCAGGCTAATAATTATTGCTTATAAAATAAAAATTCTGTTTCGCGCATGTTTGAGGTGCCAAAAGTGGACTTAAATTAATGTTCTTACATAGACATGATTGACTGACAATACTGATGAATATTTCCGATGAGCAGTTACAGGATCTTATTGAAAATGGAGAAGATACAGTGTTGGAGTTTATGAGACTGCCTTGCCACACCCAGGCTGTGGAACGATCTGTAAAAGTTGTGACAGAAGTTGCTCTAAGTGTATTCGACAAGACAATACGAGAGGGATTCATAAAATCTAAATTAGCATCTCGAAAACTCATGCCAAAGTTTGAGCCGAAAAAGGATTTTTGCTATAAAAAATGATTTTATTCATACCAACATAACTTTCTGAACCTGTGTTTACTTTGGAAAAAAATGTTTTTATTAATTAAAATCTTCTTTTATTTTATCATTTAATGCATAATATATTATATTTACTTATTATTTTTTTATAGGGTGTTTAATACAAAACCTTATAAAATATAAAACATATAAAACCTTAAAAAATAAAATTTCAAGTCTATGGCGGGACCTCAAGCTGTCGAGCTAGAACTAGAACTAGAATTGAGAAGTGTTATTTAGAATTACATAAAGCAAATTTTACCTGGTAATCCAATTAGAATTTCGAAAAAAATATTTTTTCATATTTTTATTTATCTAGAAAAAAAGTAAATATTCACAAGAGATAAAAATATATTACATTTCATATCAGACATCACTTTTTTTTGTTTACCCAATTTGTAGAGAAATATTCTCGGGTCAAACTGGGGAGTTAGTCTATGTGCTTATATATATAGATAATAATATGTATAGTTACAAAAATGGAAAAAGAATGTTTTCAAAAATACTGTAAAATACTACAAAATATTGTACGATAAGAAAATTACATATAATTATAGAAACAGAATATCAACAATAATCAACGAAAAATCAACAAAAATATAAGCAACAGAAATAAGCAACAGAAATAAGCAACAGAAATAAGCAACAGAAATAAGCAACAGAATGTATCTGAAAATCATAGATAAAAGTAAGTCAATCTTCTCTGTAAAAATACAACGAAAGTTTTTTTTTAAATTTAAAATAATTTTTCTCACTTTTTATTGTATCCGGTAAATCGTTAAATAACTTTGGGCCTATATATTCATGATGGTGCTGTGCAGCTGTCGTGTTTCATCTAGGTACATACATGTTCCCAGATGTTCTAGGTCTTATACTTCGCGTTGAGGACCTTACAGAATCTTTAAAATCTTTTAAAATAGCATTTCTTTGAAATAGTTTTGAAACCGGTAGGACCTTAAATTTTTCAAAAAGTTCGTTGGTTGGAAAAATTCTTGGTTTTTTAATAATAACTTTGATTATCATATTGTTGTGTTGTTACTATCGAATACAGATTATTCTTATAGATAACCTCCCCATGCGATTATTCCGTACTGCAACACTGACTGTACAAGAGCAAAGTAAACCATTTTAATATTTGAAAGATTTAGGATATTTCTTAATAAGGAAGTTGAGTGAAAAATATTTTGACTTATAAAAAATATATTCATGTAGATCAAAAAATATCGATTCTAAATATATAAATATATTTCTATATTATTATTCTTAGAAATAGTTAAACGTTCTTGAAAAAGCATTCAATAGCAATAGACTGTATACGCTCCACGATTGGTCGAAAGAATTCTGACGTCACATGTGTCGTGACTTGTACGTACAACGAATCACCTATGGTGCATCTCTTTCTATTACATGAGAGATGGTCGGTTTAGATGAGAGAGGTGTATAGGCCAAAGTTTATTTGGGTTTGTCAAATATATGTACGTATTTGTTGTTATTATTATATGAAATGGGTTTCTAAAGATACATATTCGTATAGTGCTTTATAATAATATGTTGTTTATTGCATAACTTAGAAGTTTTTATTATTATACATGTCACATAACATGTGATACACTTCAGGCCGCCGGCCGCCCAAAAAAGTCTCACAGTGAACTGGGCTGTAAACCGTTATTTCACTTTTGGTCTTTACTTTTCTGCGCGGTGGTCCTGAATTCGCGCGTGGCAAGTCAACAAATAGCGACGGTAATACCGTACCGGGCGCGAAAAGCAAATATTCTAACTTAAAATATTAATTTAACTATGAAATCTTAATAAATTTTTTTTTTTTTTTAATAACATCAATTCTAATAGACGGTTAACATTGGTAAAAAAATTACTGGAATTCCTTATTGAAGAATTAATTTTTTTTCCATACATAATCTTTAAGCGACGCGGTTCTTACAGTTTGTATGACGTCACACCCACCCCCGCCTCTTACCGCTCGGATTCCGCTCGTTTTGGCGGGCTTAATAAAATTCAAACTTTGAGAATTAATTTAACTATGAAAACAAACTTTAAAAAAAAAAAAAAATACTCGTATTTAAGTTTGAATGCGAACATTGATAAAAAAAAATAAAAAAAATGGACTCAACTTCCTTATTGTATAAAAATGTAAGTAAGTTTTCTAATTCTTTTTACACAGTTTTCGATATGTTTCTTAAATTTCATGTTACTTTCTATAGTGATCCCTAGATATTTGACATCTAGGGTTTTCTTCAGGATTTTACAATTAGTATCGTTACATTCTCTTTGTAAGGAGGACCTTTACACGAACGACTGTGCACTATCACGCTAATATTGGAATCTGTGACAGGATCATTAAGATAAAAAGGTATATATGATGTTTTTTTCTACATTAAAAGTGTTCCACACTAATATTTATTCATTCATTCAATTATCTTGTACTGGACGGGAGTCCGCACAAGACTGTAGATTTGGGCGCCGGTTCCAAACCGTGTCTTCAACCGATGAGAATGCTCCTTTACGGCCGATGATGATGATAGTAGTAATGTTTATGATGAAATCTGCCTCCCGCACCCAGGCTTGGTGAATGTTGGGCACTGGGTGTGCTGTCGTCTCTGCTCGCTTCTGGCGTTGGCGGTTTTCCAGAGGAGGGCCGGCTGGTCTTGAAGAGGTAACACCAGAAGGTTTTGGAGCAGAAGACTTGGCGAGGTGAGGCAGATGTTGGGCAGGAGTCACTTGTAGATAATAAAACGCTTGGTTTCGGTGGTAAAGATGAACAAATTTTATTTTATTATGTGGCTGCTTATATGCAATAAGCATGGCTCGCACCCAACATTGGGCTGCGAGTTCAAAAGTGGTGAGGGATTCTATCCGCGCCAGTAATGTGTTTATATGCCCCGGCAAAATGTTGCATATTCATTTTGCCGGTAGCATAGTCGAAGGTAGTCGCTTAAATTTGCGAGTTAGAAAAGATTTTGAAGGCTTTCATGAATAACAATTATATAGTTTAAATGCATAGTAGTTATAAGAATGTGTATCTTGACAACTAGATTTTTTGTTTGTCAAGATACGACAAAAATAAGAAAGGTTTGTAAATAAATGTGTAAAAATGATCTTAAAGCGATCAAATTTGTAAAACATTGTTAAGTTAGCATTTTTCCCAGGTCCCCCGTAACATAGCGCTCAGAAAGAGATAAGATTCACTATGCTACGAGTTTCCTGGATTTTTGTACACGCAAAAAAGGTAAAAAATATTGTTCAAAAAATGGTTATACATATATGTGAAAAACAGCTTTTTTTAGTATCTCCTCAGCGGTAATACATAGCAAATAGTGTTTATTTAACTACCGCCGAGGGGATGTACAAGTAAAATACAGACATTTGCAACATTTAAAAATTGATTTTTCCTAGTAAATTTTACATAGAAAAAATGGAACATCGATTCGGCCGGCAATGATAGACGCGCGATGCGGTATCGATGCCGTTCGGGGTCAAAGTTTTTCAAGCGGCCGGGCCGAAAGAGAAAAGAGAAAGCGAAAGATAGACAAAGCGAAAAAGAGATAGAAAAGGAAGCGAGTTTTTTGTGGTTTGCAATACAACCACAAAAGTCTTTTTGTCTGGCTTGAGTTTTCAGCCAGACCCCGCTACTTTTGCCGGCCGGAGGAATCCCGCCAGCCCCCAGAGCAGGCGCCCGCGCCCCAACTGCCTTTTTCAAGGCAACGTTTACGCATAAAAATACTCAGTACGCATATCCACGCTGGCCCCCACAAACCGCCCGCAAGCTCCAGAGACGTGCTCCCTCTTTAAGAGGAGTCACCGCTCTCAACAAGTCAAGATGTTCCCGACGAGGATGCTCCCCGCTGACCACGAGGACTCCCCGGTCGTGGTACCACCCGGCGCTCATCAAATTGCGCTTCGCAAGAAGACCGGGACCGTGCGCCTTACGATCCCCGCACCACAGCCCCGCCCCGAGGACCCAAGGACCCGGAGACCATCCACCACCACGACTGCCACCACGCCCGACGAAACCGAGATGACGGAGCCCGTAGCAGGCCCCTCCTGGGCAACAGGACCCAGTCCTGCCCCCAGGCGCCCCCCGATAGGCCCAGCGTCGGCCTACGTGGCGCCCCCGAGGCCCCAGCAGCCGATGGAGACGGCTGCCCCCCAGGATGGAGGCTGGACGAGGCCGTCCAACCCCGTAAAGAGGCCCATGTCCCCACGGGGACCACAACCGCTCCAGTGTGGCAACCGATTCGAAGAGTTGCCCGAGGTAAGCGAAGGCGCCGGCGCGCCGCGTAATAAGCGTGCCAATACTAATCATTCTTTCTCCCCCGCAGGTACCGGCAGAAGAGACCGCGTTCCCCCGGTGGTGATGACCCTGGGGAGCATGACGCACTCCCAGATCACAGCCACGGTCCAAGGACATCTGGGGGCTGGTAAGCTCTTTACCTTTAAATATAACAGGGGCGGCACGGCTAACATCTTCGTGCGCACGATGGAGGACCATCGCGCCCTCACCAATGGACTGCGAGCGGAGGCTCGCGGCTTCCACACATTCACGGCCGAAGCCGAAAAAATGAAAAAGGCCGTGATCAAGGGCCTGCCGCTCGTAGAAGTGGAAGACATCACGGTGGATCTGGAATCGCAGGGATTCCCAGCTGTGAAGGTGGTCAAGATGACCGCCTCAATTGAGTATCCCTTATACTTAGCACACTTCAATAAGGAAGTCAACATGGGACAGCTGCGTGCGGCCTTCAAATACCTGTGCCACTGCCGCATTCGACTCCAGAAGCACAGGAGCAATCACCTTCAGCACGGCACCCAGTGCTACAGATGTCAAGACTTCGGGCATGGGTCCCGAAACTGTTCGCACACAGCAAGGTGTGTAAAATGCTTACTGGAGCATGCTTCGGCAGAATGCCCCAAGAAGACGAGAGACGAGCCCGCCGCATGCTGCAACTGCTCAGGCCCGCATCCCGCCAACTACAGAGGCTGCCCCAAGCGGGTAGCGTACGTCGCCTCAATACAGCAGCGACCTGTTAGAAGGACCCAACGCCCGCCGGCAGAACAGAACCCGAGCAGGCCACCTCCTCAGCCGAGGACGGATGGACGCACATGGGCCAACGTAGCCGGAGGCACCGCCCCCGCCCAACAGCAGCGCGAGTTCGCGCCGCCCCCACAGCCCCGCCCCCAGCCCCGCCTACAGCAGGACCCCGTGCATGCGCCCACCACCACAGAGGACGACTTGGACATCATGGCCCTGCTCCAAGGCCTCCTGAGGATGCGATCGCAGCTCGCCCGCTGCACATCAAGGGCAGAGAAGCTCGTCGTCCTGATGGAGCTCCTCACGACCACCCTCGATGTCTAATCCCGAGAAGGTGAGAGTCCTCGTATGGAACGCATTTAGCGTGCGCTACAAGACAGACGAACTGCTCGCACTGGCAAACGAATTAAACACCGACATTATTCTCCTATCAGAATCTCACTTGAATCCAAGCATACAGCTGAGAGTGCCAGGCTTCGAGATTTATCGAAACGACCGACAGGAAAGGTCAGGCGGAGGAACCGCAATATTCGTTCGACAATCTATGACATCAACAAGAATCCCCACTCCGAAGTTAAAGCACACCGAAGCCACGATTATCGAAGTCACCATAGAGGGTAGAACGCATACCATCATCGTCGTCTACTGCACTCAAGCAAATTTAGTGAGAGAAGACCTAAATAAATTGCTCAATCTGGGACCAATTGTTGTGATTCGAGGCGATTTGAACGCCAAACACAACTACTGGAATAACTACAGAGGTAATGCGAACGGAAATACGCTCTTCACACACATGCAGACAAATACCTACTCGATTATGGCGCCCGACAGACCTACGCACTACTCGAAACGCTCTAGATATCCGAGTACACTGGATATCGTACTCGAGAAAAATGTAAAGAATATATCTCCACTGCGCACGCTAGACGAACTGTCATCGTACCACCTGCCCGTGAGCTTCTCCATAGGAGGCACAACTTCAAGGAGCCCCAGAAAACAACGCAATTATAAGAATGCAGACTGGGAAGGATTCAAAAAGGAAGTCAACGAACGAATACATCTCACTTCGGAAACTCTGCGCTCGCCACAAGAAATCGACGCAGCTACAAGCACTCTCACGGAGATACTTCAAACAGCACAAGACGCACACATACCTCTAAAAGAAATACACCCATACACGATCAAGCTTCCCGAGTACGTCCTATCGCTCATCAAGGAGAAAAATCGCCTGCGACGCATGTTTCACCGCACGCGCGACGAATATTTCAAGACAGCATTCAACTGCCTGCAGAGGGAAATCAAGACCGAGATCGTAGAACTCAAGCGCGAACTTTGGAAGAAAAAAGTCACGTCGCTCACGCCGAAGGATAATTCCCTATGGAAAATGGCTAGCGCGCTGAGACATAAAGATTTCACAATCCCCCCGCTACAGAAATTGAACGGCCCTGGGACGGCGCTTTCGCTACAAGAAAAAGCAGAAACACTCGCCGACGGGTTCGAGAGAGCCTACGCCGCTACAGACGGCCTTTCCGACCCGGCTACGGACCGGATCGTAGCTGATTCTCTACGAGACCTGAGCGAAACAGAGCAGACAAACGCTGAAGATATTCACTTTGCTACGCCGAGCGAGATTGCTGTCACAATCAGGCGATTGAAAACAAACAAGGCGCCGGGAAGCGATCAAATTCACAACATTTTACTCAAACATCTCCCTCAAAAAGCCATCATCTACACAACAAAATTGTTCAATGCCTGCCTCATGACTGGGCATTTTCCCCAGATTTGGAAATCGGCGACCGTGCTGCCATTCGCAAAGCCGAATAAAGATAGAACGCAGCCGACAAGTTATCGGCCGATTAGCCTACTATCTACGTTGAGCAAGGTATTTGAACAAATTATACTCAACAGGCTTGTCCCACACCACGACGACAACAAGACCTTGCCAGACGAGCAGTTCGGCTTCAGAAAGAGGCACTCCACGACCCATCAACTCACCAGAGTAGCGGAATACATCGCAAGAAAATTTAACGAACATCGCTTCACCGCTGCTGCGCTCATCGACCTAGAGAAGGCATTCGACACCGTATGGATAGACGGGCTCGTGCATAAGCTGCACCGCACTAACACGCCCATATACCTAACGAGGCTGATACAGGAATACCTAAAGAATAGATCGTTCAGAGTGTTCATAAGGAACGTGCTATCTTCAATGCGTGAGATTCCAAAAGGCGTGCCGCAAGGAAGTTTACTGGGACCATTCCTCTTCATTCTGTTCACCTACGACATCCCCCGAGACGAGAGATGCAATCTGTCTATCTACGCAGATGACGTCTAACTATACGTTTCCTCGCTGAAAGCGAACATGGCCGCTATTTACCTACAGAGGGCGCTCGACGCGCTCGTAGAGTACTACAAAAAATGGCGCCTGAAACTGAACGAGGCGAAAACCGAAGCCATCATGTTCACGAGAAAACGTGTAAATAAAACACCTGACTTCAACATCGAAATGGGAGGACACAGCATTGAATGGAAAGATGAAGTGACATATCTCGGCCTGACCATGGACTCCCGCCTCAACTGGAAATCTCACCAAGCCAAGATGCACACGCGCACGCGACAAGCGATCGGCATGATGAAGCCAATTTTCAATAGACGGAGTCCGCTACTTCCCAAAACCAAACTCCTCGTCTACTACTCGCTCATTCGCCCGGTACTCTCGTATGCGATTCCCGTATGGAGCAGCATCTCACACACAGACCACACGAAACTACAAACACTTCAAAATCTCTGCATTAAAATCACATACAACACGAGACTCAGAACAAACTTGAAGAGATTACACGAACGAGAACAAATTCCAACTCTACACGAATTCACACACAGACTGACTGAACGCTTTTACAAATCACTCAGACTTAGTAAAAATCCACTCATACGAGACATAGGACAATACAATGCTCCGAGCGACCTGACATTCAAATATTCACACAGACTACCTAAACACATCCTCATGGACCATGACCACATATGGTAAATACCAGAATTAGACGCGGACGAATAGCGAGCAGTAGGTATTTCCTAAACTCCCGACTTCCTTCCTAAATATATAATGTTTATATATCTATTTATATATTTATATAATATTTTATAATTTGTATGTATATGTATGTTTATTTTCTATCTTCCCATAAGTATATATTAACATAAAAACAGACACACACACACACATCTCAAAAATGCAGGACATCATATACCGATGTTACTGAAGGCCGCATACGTTTCAAGTTGACGTTCGGCCGCTCCTTCCGGGTAAGGTTTTCTGCGGTTTCCCTTACTCTATTACGCAAATGCGGAAGGATACCCACAATAGGACGCAGCCGAATTCCCCCCCGATCCCAACACAACACAAACAGACACGTATGTAGTATATGGCCGCTGTAGGTCACTGCTGGTGCTGATGCTGAATGACACATGCAATTTTAGTAGGGTTTTTAGGTAACAAATTTTTTCCCTACCGAGAAAATACAAGGCCTCTAAGTCTATAAAAGCCAGGTAATATTTGAATAAACCCACATGAGGTAAAAATTGTGAGGCGCATATGACGCCGTTCTATTTGTATAAAGAACATTAACTTTAAATTCAGTAAATTTAAATGATTCACCACTTCATGGAATATAAGAATCTAGAAAAAAAAAAAAAAAAAAAAAAAAAAAAGGCCGGGCCGATAATTGGAACAAAATGACCAGTGGCGGGGAGTGGTGATTTTGCCAGTGGCGTGGGGTAGGCACATTTTATAAATGTAAAAACAGATTTTATGAAATTAAATAATGTGGTCAACTACGTCCGTTACATATCTATTCACGAACTAGCGGGCTCCATAAGCCATCCAGTTCGTAAATGATTACAGTAATTACATGTGAAATAATAATGCAGTTGTAGTAATTGCAAGAAGACTACACCTATTATTGTGTCAATCTTGAGGAAATAATTCGATAAGAGGTGCAATAGCTAGATGCTTATTGTTTTATTATAAAAGTTCTAATATATTGGTTTTAAATTTGGAAACCGATTGGAAACGATAGACATCGATTGAACTATATTTTTTTGTTATTTGTTTTTGGGGTGTTATGCCGTATTGTGCTAACTCCTTCTTTAGCCAACGTTTCGGACAACATTGCAGTGTCCATCATCAGGGCAGATGTGTTATTTTGAAAAATAACACATGTAAAATAACACATCTGCCCTGAAGATGGACACTGCAATGTTGTCCGAAACGTTGGCTAAAGAAGGAGTTAGCACAACACGGCATAACACCCCAAAAACAAATAACAAAAATACTTTTGGCCGTGAAAATCTTAAATCATATTTGAACTGCTTTATGCCACTCCAAATTGGAATATGGAATAATAGGATGGGGCTCAGCAGTATCAAAACATATAAAACAGCTGAAGGTAACTCAGAATTGCATCATAAAGACCATACTAAAGGTTCCCATAAGGACGTCAACAACAGAAATTTTTAAACAATTTGACGTTCCAAGCATACAGAAAATCTATGCCAAAAACATTTTGGTACAACACCTCAAAAATAATTCTCAGGAAAACACCTCACATACTCATAATACCAGAGCCAAACAAACAGAGATACTAACTATACCAAAGTGTAACTCTACCTTTGGACAAAGAAGCTCTGAATTTTTAGCAGTAAAGGTATACAACAAACTCCCACTTAGTATCAAACAAATCAAAACAAAAAACAACTGCATTAAGAACATTAAATCTTGGCTTAAGGAATTACCGGAAAAAGAACTTAATAACATATTTAAAACATCGTCGTAGAAGTTTCTGGAAACCCTTACCCAAAATATGGAGTCATACCATAGAAGTCGCTGAAAAACTTATCCAAAACCTAGTCCCCCTCAGCACAGGATCTCCTAGTGAGGAGGACTATGAATATAATCAACATCTATTTTTTATATATATATTCTTATAAAAATGTAAAAAAAAATGTATAATATAGCTACTAATAAAAAAAAAAAAAAAAAAAAAAACTATATTTGTTTCCAAGTGTATGAAGCCTTTGAATTGGAGAGTTTAAGAGGTAATTATTGGCAGATTTGGTAACAAAATATACAGCATTTAAACGGGTATCGCTGGTAGGTATACGCAAATTAATAAAGCTCGTTAAATCGAGGGCGTCCAGGTTGCCATTTGATATATTGAAAAGGCACACTAAGTCACTCACTGTGCGTCTTGTAGTTAAATTGCCTAGGTTAAGTAATTCCATTAGACATGTATTATAAAGTTCTTCGATTGGTATTCCAAGTTTGTAATTAATAAACCTTAGAAACTTATGTTGTGCTCTTTCGATTTTTTGCTGATGAGTCTTATAAAATGGAGCCCAGATTGTTGAGTTGTACTCCAAATTACTTCTTACCAACCCAGTGTAAAGCAAATTGAAGGAATTAATTGTTTTAAATTCTTTTATCGTCCTCAGAATGTACCCCAGGCATTCCATGGCCTTGTTGGATATTTCATTTATATGAGGAACAAAAGTTAATTTACCGTCAAATATTATACCAAGGTCCTTAATTTGTTTTACTCTTTTTAGGAAATTGTTGTTGATGCTATATTGATATTTAATGAGATTTTTGATTCGGGTAAAAGTTATTGATTGACATTTTTCAATATTGAGAAACAGTTCATTAAGGGTGCACCAGTCTTGTAGCCTCACAAGATTTGATTGCAATACGCTACAGTCACTATGATTAGTTATTGTTTTGTAAATTTTTAAATCGTCCACAAATAAAAGTATCATAACTCCATCAAAGATGGTAGTTATGTCGTTGATAAACAAATAAAATAACACCGGGCCCAGATGTGACCCCTGTGGGACTCCGGTGAAGATTTCAAACTGATGTGAATTGATTTTTTTCATTTGTGAAGGTAGCTTTCGAACCATCTTAAAATATGCCCAGTTATACATAGGGATCTTACTTTGTTTATAAGAATTTTATGTGAGACTTTATCGAAAGCCTTACTAAAGTCTGTATACACTACGTTTGTTTGAAGACGATTGTTCATGGAATTAGTTATATATTGACGATGATTTATAACTTGAAGAAATATAGTGAGGAGGACTATGAATATAATCAACATCTATTTTTTATATATATATTCTTATAAAAATGTATAAAAATGTATAATATAGCTACTAATAAAAAAAAAAAATAAAATAAAAAAAACTTGTTTATACATTTAATACGGTAATTTACCAGGAAACTGCAAAGCAATCATTTAAAAAAATAGTGCTTAACGAATAAGTTACAAAATATGTCAACGGTATAGAAAGTAAAAGCAAGAATTTATCACTGTATTTGTGCACACTATACAACATTGTAGGTAGGTACTGTTTCGGCAGACGTCCACAATCAAAGGGCGCAAAGCAAAGACCCACTAGGTCACCCCGAGTGGGTCGCTACGTTTTGTCTCTTAGCAGGGGTGACCGGGTTCATGGGGAGAGGTTCTACTGTGAGGCGGGATGGATTTGGATTTCTCCAACAGGTATCTTTCGACCCATCGCCTTGTCATTTTCAAAATTAATTCGGCTTAAATGTTATTTTGATTGTTTAAAAAACAATACTTGACTTAAAAATCTTATCTAGCTTAGCTCCTCAGGACTCTGGCATATTGACCACTATATTTTTTAAAGATGCTGTCAGAAAATTGGAGAATTTTGGGATACTTTTGAACGTATCCGAAAACTAATAACTGTTTCTGAAAGGTACACTTTTAAATGTTATTATTAGAAAAAGAAAAAAACAAATCGTTTTTAAAAAAGCTCTTCTTACGTTTTTTGGTCAACACTGAACTAAAATTACTGATAACAACAAAAAAGAATAATTTTATTAGACAAATGTATTATAAACGTTACAGCCACCTCACTTTTTTGTCGTTTCATATAAAAAATATTAAATTTTTTCCCAATTTGTGATCGGAACCCTTAGTTTCATAGAAGTGTACATTTTAATTCTTCTTCTTCTTCTTCAATGGCGCTACAGCCCATTTAGAGCCTTGGCCTCCTTTAACATGAGCCTCCACCGCCCTCTGTCCTCGGCCGTCGTCTTCCAATCTGCAACATGGAGTAGTCCTCTGGCATCTTTCCTGACATCGTCCTCCCATCTCAGCCTAGGTCTGCCCGCCTTTCGTTTGCCTCCCGGGTGTCCTGTTAGAACCTTCTTTGGTACACGTGTGCTTGGCATTCGGTGCACATGTCCGGCCCATCTTAGTCTTTGGAGCCGTAAATGAGTAGAGAGTCTGGGAGCTTGGTAGATGTCATATAGGTCCTTATTGTGGCGGATTCTCCATGCCTCTCCCTCTCGAACCCCCTAAGATTCTTCGAAGTACCTTTCTTTCGAAGGTGTCCAGCCGTTCCGCAGACTTTGCTGTCAGTGTTCCCGCCTCACATCCATAGGCCAAGACCGTTCTAATAATTATCATGTTGATGATGTTGTCATCTGCAACATATCTATGGGAAGACGAATGGTGGTTATTCATTCAAACATGAATGTGTGATGATAATGATGCCTGTGGCAGCGCACTTGTAAACAGTGATATAAAGTCATGTTTAAAAGTGATGAAACAAAAACCAGCTTAAATAGGTTACGCATACACGGATAAATAGTAAATAGCCATACTGGATATTTATCCGTGTATGCGTAAATAGCCATACTGGATATGCGTAAATAGCCATACTGAATATTTATCCATGTATGCGTAAATAGCCATACTGGATATTTATCCGTGTATGCGTAAATAGCCATACTGGATATGCGTAAATAGCCATACTGAATATTTATCCGTGTATGCGTAACCTATTTAAGCTGGTTTTTGTTTAATTTTTATTAAAATAAGGTTAACAGCGTGATTGCAATCCATTTTATCGACTGTTTGTTAGGAAACCTGTCAATTAATTCTTTGAAGGTCTGCAGTCCCGTTTTTAACAGGAATACGAATAATTTTACCAGATTTTCAATAAATTGCAAACATTTTATATCAGTAAGTTTTCTCCTTTTAGGTTAGGTTCGTTGTTAATTTTTTTCATTGCCTTTAATGACTTTATATCACCTTTTAAAGGTGTGTTGAATTGTAACTATGTTAAGTTATCAGGGAACCATGTGAACACCCTATATTCTCTTGGCTTAGCCTTTTTCAGCATATCGAAAGCCTACATTCCAGAATGGGAACCACTGCGATACTGTGAAATGGGCCTCAAACACACCATATAAAACATTATTTTTTTAATTTGTGAGGGAGAACAAATGTTCGGGATGAGATCATGGCAAATCACAGCTTCTCAAATAGCATCACCAAAGATTTCTTACTTTTGTATGGAGGCAATACAAAAACAGAAAATAACCATAAATCTATTTTATCACCAACTTTATTTGTCCATAAGAGAGGGAAAATTAATAAAAAGCATTGTTACAAATCAAATGAAACCAAGAAATGTATTTTTAATTAATATTTTTTTTTAAACTAATAAATTGCACACTTACAAACTACCATAATATTGTACATACTCAAAATACAAGCATAAAGAAAAAATATGTTTTGATCAGCTAAACCAGTTCGAAAATTTACATCACTTAAAAATGTAACGGACTGTCTTCATTAACAAAATAATTTGGATCGATTATTTCCTTCGTGTAGCATAAACTCCACACCATGTAGTTATTGTGTACGCAATAAGTACAACACGAGGCTCCACGCTTCATACCATGCAGTTATTGTGTACGCAATAAGTACAACACGAGGCTCCACACTCCATACCATGTAGTTATCGTGTACGCAATAAGTACAACACGAGGCTCCACGGTTTATACCATGTAGTTATCGTGTGCGCAATAAGTACAACACGAGGCTCCACGGTTTATACCATGTAGTTATCGTGTGCGCAATAAGTACAACACGAGGCTCCACGGTTTATACCATGTAGTTATCGTGTTGTGTAGTTTCTTCTCGCACTAATTTTACATGTTTATTTACAATTTTGATTCACAAATAATGCTACGTGTGGGGAATGAAACCTGCTGTGTTGAATGATGTCGCTATTTAATTTCAAAAATATTGCTTTACTTAATAAGCAAATATACATACAACTATTTGATACTCAACAATAGGAATGTTCGATGTAACTAACTTGTTATGTTATTTTTTTAAAATATATACGTATGTAAAAGTCCAATGTGCGTCTAAAAGGATAAATAAATTTAATGATTAAATTGAAAAAAGAAATCACTGTGGCGTTTACCAATAAATTGCACTTGTGAACCGGTCCTTTCCAAGGTGCGAATTCATTTATTAAATCTGTTTAAAAATACTTACACATTAGAGAACATGGATGAAATCGTGTTATAATGGATCAATAAGAAACGAATCTTTAATAATTGAAGATACGACGCTGAATGTGTTTCAAAATTAGGTCCATAATATATAATCAGTGTATCAATGACAGCAAGGTTTAATTTTTAGAGTATTCCGATTTGTGCTAAACATATTTAATATATTCAGATGTGTGCTATATATATTTAATATATTCAGATTTGTGCTAAATATATTTAATATCTAAAATAAACGAAGTAAAGAAGAAGGTTCGAAATTCTCTCAATGATAGCGAAAATAATATGAAAATCCGTTGTGTAGTTTTGACGAATTAAGCGCACAGACAGAGAGACTATATTGATTTATACTATTTAAAGATCTCAAGCACGCCGCGCTGGCCGCCAGAGGCGCTAGCCCATAGACATATGAATATTAGTAGACCTGCCCTAAGTGATTAAAAGCGTATTATCCCCACTCCCCATACCGGTTCAATTGAGCCGGCTGGGCTCGCATATGGCCTCAAGTGAAATTTGAAAACGTGACGTCATCATTCTTGTGCGAACTATGGTCGAGGCATCATCGGTTCATTTTACGAAATAACACGGCAAAATGTTGACTTGTACTATGAAAACTTGTAAAAACAGATGTGAAAAAGAGAATAAACCCAATTGTCGTATTACATTCCATAAGTAAGCATTATTTTACTTTATTTTAAGCTTATTCACACCGTATTATATGGATCAGTTTTAGAAACATATACTATCACATCACAATGTAGCGATTCTCAAGTGTGCTCATCGTTGTTTACTGGGGTAAGTAAATTATGAGACATTTGTAAAAGTGTCTTAACTAAATACTCTGAAACTAACTACGACTCTGAAAATAGAAGCTGCCTTACTTTGCCGAATTTGGACTTCGCAAATTAGTTCATAACGTGGCGAGTAATTTGCGCTCCCATGTAGAAATGTCTATTCATTCAAAAGCAGATTTTACTTTTAAGAAGTAAATGGTGATATTATAATGCGAGATGCCTATTTACTGTCAGATTGATTTATTGACGAATCACAGTCAGCCTTACTCCCTTCGTTCTTCAACAGTTGATTTTACCCCTCGCCCTTATCTTCTCGTCTATTAATTCCTATGTCTGTGCGCTAGCCTAATATATTGACTTTGACATTCATTTCAATGGCAGCAAGCTGAATTGATTTAGTACTTAGCCGTGTTTCGCACTTTCTAATTTGTATTTTGATCTATACTGGTAAAAGAAGAATTTCTGTGAGTAATATAATATAGATTAATGTTAGATTTAAATAATAAAAATGCCTGATATTCGCAACAAGTGTTATAATTTATTCTTAAATACATATTTTATTTTCCTCATTAATGCTTACATAAATATAAATAATAATAACTGTTACATGAAGCAAAAAGTGAATTACATAAATAAGGAAATAAACAAAAATTCTCACAATATAAACAGATATTTTATTACCTTTATCATCAAAGACAGAGTTAATGGCCGCTTTCATATTTATTTTATGTGGAGTAACAAAAGAGTGAGTTCGTATTTAAGTTATGTATTTTTTTTTCGATTTGTACAATTTACTAACGTCAATTAAATAATACATAAAATTCATTAAAATGTATGGAAAAAAAACCTTTGCGCATAACTTAGCCGCTACTCGGCGCTAGTGTAGTATGCTGTATGGAATGGTGACGGGTATGTCATCAAAATGACAATTCAACTCACCTACAAAAAGTAATATGAAGTCATGAAAAGTGATGAAACAAAACTAGGTTAAATTGGTTACATAGGTAACTATGAAACCTAGTTTTTGTTTCATGACTCTATATCACTTTAAAGGTGTGTTGAATTTTCATTTTGATGAAATATTATAGAAATGTCAGAAGTTGGAGGTTTTATTAATATTATAGGGTATATGGTTTAATTGATGGCAGTAAAATGTTTCAAACAATTGATTTGTATTCCGCATTTTGATTAACTGAACACAATTTTTAACAATATTGAAAAACTTAACAGTTATTACGCAGGGACAGAAGACAGTATGTATTGATAAAATCAAGGAAAAGAGGAAGCAATGAAGGAAGAAGACTGATATTTGGTCAGACAATTATTATTATCCAAAAGTTTGATGTACCAAGTTAAAGAAAGAAATTTACCATAATAATAATAGGATAGGAATTGAACAAACAAAAGCGTCTCAAATAACACCACAAGAATTATTTGTGTTTATCATTTGAATGGTCAGCAAAATATTGAGTTATAGTCAGCTCTAAAATAGGTCAGCTGATCGGCAAGCAGAACAATACACAGCTGTAATGTTATTTCTATAGTTAATTAAATATATTTGCAGCAGTATGAGTACCTAATAAAGAGGCAATTCTGCTAATAAACTCTATTTCTACTTTCGTCGGCGGACCATGATTATAATATGAAAACACATAAACTGTCACCCCGGTAACTGTTTATTGGATAACCAACACCTCTGGTATAGGTCACCCCAAGTGGTTTGCTACGTTTGGTGATTTAGCAGGGGTGCCCGGGTTCATCGGGTGAGGTCTGTTCACCTGCGTTGCGGGCCAGATCGGGAGAGACTGGTTGACCCCTCCAACAGGTCTTTCTCCAAAGATTGCCTTGCACCTTGGGAGTGATGAATTCATACGTCTGTCACTGCTGGACACACTGACCCCCACATTCCTACCCACCCTTCAAACCTCTTTCCTTTACACAACTTCCTCTCCTTTCTTTCCTAAAAAAGACCCTCCACACATCATCCCCAATGATGACATAGGCCCTGAGGAGAATTATTTTCCTCAGAGCCTCCTGTGTGGAGCTAATGTAAAAAAACATAAATATTATCTCTTCTGGAAATTATTTTGTTTCTGATCAATTTTGCAATCCTACTGACCAAATAATAATGTTCTTTCATGACTAGGTACCTACTTATTTTGAAGACTGTTGCTTTTACTTACGGAATTTTTTTTGTTTGTTTACCATTTACTCGTACGTATTGAGCCAAATGTCCAAATGATTTTAGAGATGTTTTTATTCTTGCTAACCAAATATTTAAATTATGAACCAATTAATTTGTTCTCATTATTTATGAAGAAAAAAAGTAAAATATTTTTGCAAATAGTGAAACAGTAAATTCATTTCAAAAGATTATATACAATTTATCCATAACTTGTTATTGATTATAATAAATAGACCAGGGACGAATCTACCTACCTAAAAGGCCCTCATGATCAGTCTTTCCATTTCCAAACGATATTTAATTACAACATTAATTTCATCCAGTTAGTATTTTTTACAAACACATCTATTCTCAAAATGAAGCTACTCTCTCGCGTAATGGATACATTCGTCAAGCTGACTAATTAAATTCCTTTGCAGAATTCGGGCGCCCGTTCACAGTTCACACGGCCATCGCGTAACGTGCAATCAAACCCGCGACCTGCTCCTAGCGGAAATCTAATCAACCTAGCGACCTCAAAAGCCCCCCAGGAAGGTGCCAAAACTACTCTACTTTACGCTTTTTGGCTAAGAGCCGGGACTGCCTTCTGAAAAAATTCTGTGCAGAATCTACTACATTGTAAAATGATTGCATATCGTCGCTTATGTTATAACACCGCGCATCTCAAAAAATACTTATTTCTACTTTCATTTAAAACTCATGGTTTGAATCGATAAAACAAATGTTTTGACCAATCACAGCTCTGTTTGTACAAAGTTTGGTAAGAACTAAAAATAATGAAGTACAAAAAAAAGAAAGTTGAAAAAAGTAACATTTTTTGATATACTCGCTGTAACGACAATCGACGATATGGAAATTGAAATTTTGCATTGGAAATTGTATGAAAATTTGAAATTTAGGTTTTAATGCCGATCAGAATTTATGTTACTAAGTTTAGATATACAAACTAACTTATTCAAAGTCTTACATAAATTTTTAGTAATACTTTTGGGATTTGAATAAAATAAATATTTTTGGTAAGTAGGTACCTCTTTTATTTACAATATCTGGTTTTTGTTAATTCATCTACTTTTAATTATCCCTTCATTCTCTCCGAGACGATATGAAAGGCATCCAAAACGCGTAATTTACAAACAATGTCAACCGTATGTAATATACAATGGCTTCAAGACAAAATGTTTGTTTTTAATTTAGTTTACATACTATCATTATGCTTCACTATAATAATTGAAAAAGTTATCATATTCGAAGCTCCTTGAGCCAGGCCTTGCCGTTTTGTTAATTCATCAACTTTTAATTATCCCTTCATTCTCTCCGAGACGATATGAAAGGCATCCAAAACGCGTAATTTACAAACAATGTCAACCGTATGTAATATACAATGGCTTCAAGACAAAATGTTTGTTTTTAATTTAGTTTACATACTATCATTATGCTTCACTATAATAATTGAAAAAGTTATCATATTCGAAGCTCCTTTAGCCAGGCCTTGCCGTTTTGTTAATTCATCTACTTTTAATTATCCCTTCATTCTCTTCGAGACGATATGAAAGGCATCCAAAACGCGTAATTTACAAACAATGTCAACCGTATGTAATATACAATGGCTTCAAGACAAAATGTTTGTTTTTAATTTAGTTTACATACTATCATTATGCTTCACTATAATAATTGAAAAAGTTATCATATTCGAAGCTCCTTGAGCCAGGCCTTGCCGTTTTGTTAATTCATCTACTTTTAATTATCCCTTCATTCTCTCCGAGACGATATGAAAGGCATCCAAAACGCGTAATTTACAAACAATGTCAACCGTATGTAATATACAATGGCTTCAAGACAAAATGTTTGTTTTTAATTTAGTTTACATACTATCATTATGCTTCACTATAATAAATGAAAAAGGTATCATATTCGAAGCTCCTTGAGCCAGGCCTTGCCGTTTTGTTAATTCATCTACTTTTAATTATCCCTTCATTCTCTCCGAGACGATATGAAAGGCATCCAAAACGCGTAATTTACAAACAATGTCAACCGTATGTAATATACAATGGCTTCAAGACAAAATGTTTGTTTTTAATTTAGTTTACATACTATCATTATGCTTCACTATAATAATTGAAAAAGTTATCATATTCGAAGCTCCTTGAGCCAGGCCTTGCCGTTTTGTTAATTCATCTACTTTTAATTATCCCTTCATTCTCTCCGAGACGATATGAAAGGCATCCAAAACGCGTAATTTACAAACAATGTCAACCGTATGTAATATACAATGGCTTCAAGACAAAATGTTTGTTTTTAATTTAGTTTACATACTATCATTATGCTTCACTATAATAATTGAAAAAGTTATCATATTCGAAGCTCCTTTAGCCAGGCCTTGCCGTTTTGTTAATTCATCTACTTTTAATTATCCCTTCATTCTCTCCGAGACGATATGAAAGGCATCCAAAACGCGTAATTTACAAACAATGTCAACCGTATGTAATATACAATGGCTTCAAGACAAAATGTTTGTTTTTAATTTAGTTTACATACTATCATTATGCTTCACTATAATAATTGAAAAAGTTATCATATTCGAAGCTCCTTGAGCCAGGCCTTGCCGTTTTGTTAATTCATCTACTTTTAATTATCCCTTCATTCTCTCCGAGACGATATGAAAGGCATCCAAAACGCGTAATTTACAAACAATGTCAACCGTATGTAATATACAATGGCTTCAAGACAAAATGTTTGTTTTTAATTTAGTTTACATACTATCATTATGCTTCACTATAATAAATGAAAAAGGTATCATATTCGAAGCTCCTTGAGCCAGGCCTTGCCGTTTTGTTAATTCATCTACTTTTAATTATCCCTTCATTCTCTCCGAGACGATATGAAAGGCATCCAAAACGCGTAATTTACAAACAATGTCAACCGTATGTAATATACAATGGCTTCAAGACAAAATGTTTGTTTTTAATTTAGTTTACATACTATCATTATGCTTCACTATAATAATTGAAAAAGTTATCATATTCGAAGCTCCTTGAGCCAGGCCTTGCCGTTTTGGCTGGTGCATAATTTGGACATTGCCTTTAACAGTCGACGAAGAATCGAAACGACTAAAGCTAAACGTTCTTTATAAGAACTCAATCTTACATTCTTCTCTTTATAAATCTATAAAGGCCAAAGAAACAGATTTCTTTTTTCCACCGAAATAAATTCGTCCCTGGATGTTATTATTAATTTTAACTACATTTGTTATTATTATAACACCAACACAACATCGACACAACATTAAGAACAAGTAAATACGATACAAGAATGGGAATTATACAAAAGAGTGATTCAAAAATAATGTTTCGATGTTACAGGTGTTACATTTCCTAACTTTGATGCTTAATCAATAGTTATAACAACTTAACCTTTTAAAAGCGGAAAACATAATATTATTTTTTTAATTCATTTAAGCCTGGGACAGACCACGCTATAAATGCGCTATATTTTCGTGGCTTGGCCCATTTCAGCATATCGCTCACCATTCATTCCCATTGGAAGGTTAAGCCACGATGCGTATAGCGTAATGTGTCACCAATCTCATCATTAATTATTCATATATAAAAAAACTATTTTGTTTTAGATAGATTTTCGAAAGATCATAAAATATTAGCTCCTGATGAAAATGAATGATTCGAATTTTATAAAACCCAAACAAATTATAGAAAATGGGTCCTTTACTTATTTTTTTACTTCTACATTATATTGTAAGCATTCATATTATCTAACTTATGTTTTTAAAATGTTTTATTTTGTTAACTGACATCTTTCGGATTATAGCAAAACTTTTTGAATATAGAATTATCTCGAAATGCCTACTAATCCTCACTTTGTCCGATAGATGGCGTTGATGTTGTTTTAAATTTCTTCAACTGCTGTTGGGTTAGTTATTTTATTTCTATAAATAATTGTCTAGAAAAAACTAAATAATACATTTCCTTACATCAATTTATACACAATCAGAAGAATTGTTTATGTTATATAAAAAAAAATCTAACAGCACCAAAACTGCGTAATATAAAATAAATGATATCGCGGTTTTTACAGTGAACCACTTCATATATACTGTAAAGCTATACCATGAATCTATGCTCACGATATGCACCTAGCACAATTTATACATTATATCATAGATCAAATTACTAGGTTCAGTACTGTAGGTCCATTTTAAGATTGCAACTAACAATCAGGTGGGATATTAAACGACATTTTCTTTTTTTCTATAAAATTATTATACTATGCATTTTGTGTTATTTAATTTACATTCGTCTTAAGTATGATAAGACATTAAAGTTTTATCAAATTATTGATTTATCAATCTATATTAGGTACCAATGATTTATTGTAATTGTTAATTAAACCAATTAAGTTAATAATTTGTAATACATAATACTTATTATACATTGACTTGTAAGCCGATACATATTTTTGATAGGCTTAATTAAAACTAATTACTTAATGTCTTTTTTTTTAATACAATACAATATCAATTGTAAATCACCACACTAAACTTTTAAAGACTCCATTATTTTAAATGAGTCATTCGATTTCACAAATATTATAAATTTTAAAAGCCTTAAAAAACTTCATAAGAAGATAATATTCTCTTTTATTTTAATATAAGAAATATGCATTAAATTTACAGTGTCAGGATTTTCACAAAAAATGTATATTTTCACATTTCAGTTTCCTGTTAGTAGTTAGTTTAATCATTCAAGTTGAAGAATTTTTAAAAACTTTCTTTCTATCTTGTGTTTACATTATTTAATTATTAATAAACCAATATAATCTTTAAATTAAATATCATACAACTTTAATACGTGTAATAATGAATATTTGAAAATTATTAACTTGAAATTTAAAATACATCATCTGGTCTGCTTTTACATAGTTTTAGATCTATCATAATTTTTTACCGTTGAAAATAATATTATTACGTTTTCAATGAACAGAACAATCAGTTAATATTTATTTAGAGGTCATTGAATGATACAAAACTATAATAATTTATTTACAAAGCTTTCTTGGATTAAAAGCATATCATTCTCGAGTTTATCAGAAAGACGACAAATGATTTTGGTACTTTGTGAATATACTATCGTACATGCATACATTTTCAATAAATTTGTGTCCACTGAGTGGAATCTGAGATTATTATTATCTAATGACCTGTACAGAGTTTAGGATTATTGTAAACGGAACTGGCGCCATCTGTTATGTTCAAAAGAACCGTTGAACTCTTCAAACCGCTGCAGCGGGTTTTTATTTGCTAGTCAATCCATTATTGAAAGTTCACTATATTTTCGCGGAAAGTCGAAGAACCTGTCAGGAAATTCGCAAAAGCGAATAAGCACCGCGAACCAATTTTTTAGTTGGTCGATGAGAACTTATACTTAAATACAATCTAACAATAATAACAAAGTTTATTTGATTGGTGCTTAAGTTTTCTTTAACCCCGGGAATAAGGAGAGTTTAATGTTATTTACGCACTTATACTTTAACATTGTAATGTTTATATTTTAATGTTTTTTCATTTCTTAGCTGCGTTATATGCAAGAACCCATCGCTGAGTTATGATTTCGGTAGGCACATGTTGAAAGTGATAATATTTACCCACTAATAATATGCTGTTTACTGTTTTTGTGTCCAAAAACCGTTGCCATTGATGTAGCACTCAATACTAGGAATGTTCACACCACTGCTGCATACAATAAAATGTTAGTATATTGTTTTCGTAATATCACACCACGTAATTAAATTTAAGCTCCGATGAAGCGCTTGGCGCTGTATCCGGGAAGCGCATAGAAGAATACGAGGATGAGTAATGATAAAGCGATTATCAGCAAAGCCTTCAGCACTCGCCACTTGTAGTTGTGCCAGATGATGTAGCGGGCTGACTTCAACGGGTTAAGGAACCACATGAAGGATGCATCAGGTCGACTGGAAAACACACAAACATTGTTACATTTCGTCGCAGTTAACTGAAAACTCACTAACTAACTAATTGACAGTTGTGAGACAAGTTTTGCAATAATTTTAATTGTCTATTGGGTGATAAAATATAAAAGTCTTAAAAATGTTTTAGAATGTATAAATGGCATAATCCGATCTTATTAATTATCAGCAGAAATAAATTTTAGTGACTTTTAGCTATAACAGTTTCTGTCGGTTTAAAATATTATTGATTTTTTATGTAGGTACTTTTAGTGATTTTTTCGCATTGCCTGTTTTTTTTATTTTTTGTTGTTGTATGTGAATACCGCACAAGAGCCCTAACTGCTCCCAACAGCCGGTGAGTCTATGGCATCCCCAATTGGGGTGTCCCCAGTTGGGAGGCTGAAGGTAGTGAGGAGTAGTGGCGGCTCGTGACTGTCGACTGTGATGGAGTGCTAAGTTTGAAAAAATCGACATTATTGATGTTGTTTAGTCCAAAACGATTTTTATATTTTTTTCCAAAATTCGCCTTTTTGTATGAAGATTTTCAGGAAATTTCAGATAGGCCGATTTCCTGATTTTTCGAAAAAATATAAATAAGTGTTTTCGGATATAACAACAAAAATAATGGCATTTTTTGTAATATTAGCATTCTAGTACACCCAACAGTCACGAACCGCCACTGGTCACTGAAGAGGGGAAGGAGATGGGGGAGAGAAAGGTGGGAAGTATCTGGCTGTTTAGATCTGGTCACCAAACACGGCTAGAGGCATTTCAAGCAACGTTTCAATTCTGAATGGTGGCCTTACACCAGTCTGACCAGTACTCGCAAAATTGGATTAATAAATAAAGCAAACTAGACTAAACATTGACATCAACTGCGAAAAGTGATTTTAGTGTTATTGTTTGTAGAAAGGAGAAATAAGCCAGGAAGTAGGTGTAAAATAACTAAAGGTGCCTAATTAATTAATATGTTAATGCACTCGATATGTTTCTAAAAACTGTTCAGTTATCTTGGGAATTAGGTCAAATATAATATTTTAATACGAAGTGGATAAGCAATACAAATATCCAAGTGGTTTGATGAATTTCTGAAAAAAGAAACTTATTCAGTTAAGAAACTTGTTAGCGACTCAACCCCATGTCATAAATCAATTGACTTCCCCATAAATGCGAAGTTAAAAATGAAGTACTTACCTAAAAATAGATAGTGACTTATCTCTCCACGGCGACGAATACCGCGTATAAGTACCTATATAATGTGTTACATTATACTAATGAAATGAGCTTAGGTAATGGCGAATGATTTAATGTTGGATAAGGAAGTGTCAGTTTGACTTTTGCAGTTAGAGTGAGACGGAAACAGACAAAGGTTTATATACAGTAGTGCGTGCTCACTCGCCCTCTTTTGAACCAAGAACTTCACTAGCTTGGACGATAGCTCTCGCAATATCCATTATCACTTGCATCGCGTAAATAATAAATGTTGTCATACTGAAGACTATTTCTATAATCCTACTCTCTATCCTCTAAATGACATTCATATAGGTATTTACTAACATGTGATAATACGTACATAATAATTGAGTGGAACAGTAATCAAAGTTAAATTTGCTTATAAAATTATATAGAACCCATGTAACCTAACCTTCATTGCTATTATAGCCTTTTTGTAACTATATTCCGAGCAGTTGTGAACACTTCTAAAATTTCGGCTAAAGCATTGCCAACTGCACGCAACGTAGGTACAAGCGAGATACAATGTAGGTAAATGACTCAGTCCTGATATTATTTGATTAGTTCTAGTTGGTATGTTGAAGGCGATAAGACTCAGTAAATCAGGGCTGTCTATAATTTCATTATTAATTAAAAAAAGGCCAAGTCGGAAACAATAATTATAATATCTGAGAGATTTCGTAATTTGAATTCTTTCGTTAAATGGTATGAAAAATGTTTGTAATTAATAATTTAGTAAAATAAAGTCCTACTTTGGCCTGTCGAGGGCGTCCGGCTCGTTCCTGCCGAGTCCCACGGGGTTCTTTTCCGCCTCTTCCCTTGTCAGAAGATGTATTTCAGCTTCAACTTTTCCGGTCAACTCGATTTCATCATTGTCTTTCTTGACGTAAAATGGCCACCACCCTTTTACTCTCTTTTGTTTGAAAATGTTCACCGTTGGCACCGATCCGTCTGTCTTCAACATGTCTAATGTACAAAGCTTTGAAGACTTGGCTCCTCTTGGAAATCGATTTAAGTCCAGAGTCATTGCACCTAAAATACCATAATTGTATATAAATGCCTACCGCTGTTATCCATACTACATATAACGTTAACGTTAAAGTACCTACACTCACATGTATTACCTGATTGTTGGCTACGACAACTCACAAAAGAGTTCCAAACATCAAAAATGCTTAAGAGTTTTAACTGTTATAATATTTTTAAATACATTTGAATTTTGATTTTGTTTTCTTTGAGTAAATTAATAAATTTAAAAAAAAAGATAATTGAATTAATGAACGAATGAAATGGAATCTTTGAAGTGGAAATTAACCAACTTCCTGACATCCGATAGAGCTGAAACTCGGCAAATAGACCCATTGCCGATGAATATGAATTTAATTAACTTTTGGTGGCAATCATATAAACACACGTGTGCACAAATGATTTTTTCTGAAATTATTTGACATTATACGTTAATATACGAAATGAAGGTTGGTACTATCCAATTGGGATTTGGCTTAGATTTTATTGTTGTTGACTTCACTCCCTGGGAAGGAAGGTTCAATCCGCAATAAAAATTAATGTTCACGGCCAGTCTATTGATAATAATCACAGATCTATTAACAATAACGGTAAACACTGCAATAATTATCGAAAAAAGACATGGAACGATATTACCACTGCAGCCAATCAATACATGGAACGAGATTACCACTGCAGCCAATCAATACGTGGAACGAGATTACCACTACAGCCAATCAATACATGGAACGAGATTACCACTGAAGCCAATCAATACATGGAACGAGATTACCACTGCAGCCAATCAATACATGGAACGAGATTACCACTGCAGCCAATCAATACATGGAACGAGATTACCACTGCAGCCAATCAATACATGGAACGAGATTACCACTGCAGCCAATCAATGCATGAAGGTCATAAAAAATAGTTCGATAAAAATCGATTACCACTCAACACAGAAAAAAACTTATTATATTCCCTTCTATCTATAAGATGAAAAATTATGTATTGACATTACATGTAATAAATCATAAATCTAATGTTAAATATCTCGAAATCTTAAGAAAGAAAAATATTAAATGGAATTAGTATATCAATCTTACAATGGAAATAATAAGAACATACGAAACATATTAAACAAGAAACTATCAAAATTATGCATTAGTACAGTCCTAAATTCCAGTATGGCATTATTGGGTGGGGGTGGGCTATTACATCTACCTTACAGCCCATAGTTACAATACAAAGAAAAATTCACCCCAATTTTCACATCTGCCCTGATGATGGATACTGTAATGCGTCCGAAACGTTGGCTAAAGAAGGAGGTAGCGCAACACGGCATAATACCATAAAATAAATCACAAATCATATTAAAATAGTTCAATCTCAAATCATATTTCAAATACTAAATTATTATAAGAAATATTAATAATTATTAGCCTAAAACACGCATACAAATTGAAAAAATCTTCCGAAAAAAAATACATGCCGCCGACGGGAATTGAACCAGCAGCTTTCTGACTGCCGTTCAGCTGCTTTTACGGAAGATTTTTTCAATTTGTCTGTGTGTTTTAGGCTAATAATTTGCTATCGTTTGTGCTTTGCATAAAAGCCTTGTCTTGTAAACATTAGTTTATCATTAAAAAAAATAATTTAATGTAACAATGTAATAGTGAATGGTTGTCTTATCTGAGAGGGTTAAACGTTTAATTTTTTACCTAAAAAATCGTCGGCTGAGAAGTGGTCCGCGTCCCAGACCTGCAGCTCTAACCGGGCCGGGATCTTAGATTCCGTCTCGTCCCAGGAGAATAGAGATTCTTTCTTAGATATGACTATCTTCTCTTCAGCTACCAGATAGTCAAAAGGATATGTAAACCTCCAGTTAAAGTTCCCTTCTCCCGTCAAGGAGCGGTAGTGAATGTCGGTGCTTTGGCAGTCTTCCTGACCCTTGAGCCATCTGAATTAACAAATAACAGGAAAAGTAATAATCAATTTCTTGGAATAACGTTTAAAGGTTTTATAGGACAACGTTCAAAGAAGACAAAGATTCGCTTTCCCATAAATCGCGACTCAGCTCGCGGAAACGGTGAAAAATGAATATTGCTTATTTATTAAGAATCTCTATAAATTATTGGTAATCTTAACGGATGAATTAATAGGATTTCTGTTTAAGTTTTAGTAAATTATGAATAAATTATCACTATGTCGGAACAAGTGTTCATAAAAATTCAAATATTTTTGTATTTCGTCATTATCTATTATCAAAGCAAATGAAGATGCGTGAACATGTGTTTCGATGTATTATGATATAAATAAAAGTTTATCAGGAAACGGCCTGCTATCCCGTTTTTAACCACATTACCAATAATTTGTAGAGATTTTTAATATGTTAGCAATACTCATTTTTATCTGTGAATTAAGAACTAATCTAAACAAAACATGAAACAAAATAAGAGACAACAGATACATAAGATAACGTTGCCATCGAACCCACGACCTCTGTCATCGCTCTAAATAAGATAACGGTCCCAACAGGGGATCGAACCCACGATCTCTGTCATCGCTCTAAATAAGATAACGGTCCCAACAGGGGATCGAACCCACGACCTCTGTCATCGCTCTAAATAAGATAACGGTCCCAACAGGGGATCGAACCCACGATCTCAGTCATCGCTCTAAATAAGATAACGGTCCCAACAGGGGTTCGAACCCACGACCTCTGTCATCGCTATAAATAAGATAACGGTTCCAACAGGGGATCGAACCCACAACCTCTGTCATCGCTCTAAATAAGATAACGGTCCCAACAGGAGATCGAACCCACAACCTCTGTCATCGCTATAAATAAGATAACGGTTCCAACAGGGGATCGAACCCACGACCTCTGTCATCGCTCTAAATAAGATAACCATCCCAACAGGAGATCGAACCCACGACCTCTGTCATCGCTATAAAAGTTACTCTTTTTCAGTGACTTAAGTAATAATAAGTTTAAAAAATAATAATTTTGTCTTTTCATTACCCTTTAACGTATATATCAGACATTTTCTCCCCCGTGAAAAAGGCATCATCTTCAAGAACGACATCGTCAGTATTCCATACTATAATGCGGAGTTCGTAGGCCTTTGGCTTTCGTGGGGAAATATCTATTGGAGGTCCTGGAGGTGGCATGTCCATGGGGAACATGTCGACCCACATTTCGATTTTCCCTCGTTCTATACCTGTAATTTAAAAAAAAATTGTTATGTTGGTTGATACATAATTCGGGGATAACAACAAGGCTGGGCAAACTACAAACATATGTTTTTTCAATATTGTCCGATCAAAATCAATATCAATCACCGTCTACTAAGAAACGCCGAAACTTTCCATATTCCTTTCCAAAGACCCATCTTAACATTCTCCCAACCTCTTGTGCAAATGTGTCAAATATATAACATCCAATGTAGTGGCAAGTTTCGGACATATTTACATTGAGAAAAATGAGCATTGCTGATGTATTAAAATCGGAACACGTGTTCATGCACCTGCATTTGTCCTGATAATATACAATGACGAAACGTGAAAATATTAGAATCATCGCGATACCACATTAGTGTTTTACTGAAAGTTTATTAGGAAACCTATCAATTCATTCATTAAAGGTGGTCTGCAATCCCGTTTTAAACTAGATTAGGAATAATTAGAAGAGATTTTACATCAGCAAGTTTTCTCCGTGTAGCGCGAGCTCCAGAACTTTCTCAAATCTCTTGTTTTCTTTGCCATTTATTTTTGTGTACACTCACATACTTATTATTATTATTAACCTCTTACGCGGTGTAAATATAATGCGGCGCGTAAGGACGGACAGTAAAAACTTGACGTATTACAACGGCATTTGTATGGTTAAAATAGCCTTAAACCTGGCTCAAGGCCGGCTTGACCATACTAAGATTGAACCAGCGGTGTATAAGAATCTAATTAGTAATACTGTATTGTTTTGTTAATTGTTTTTGTGTTTAATTCGTAGAACAACATTTAATTTTTCTTTAATTAAATGTAATGTAAATCAAATTTAACAATGTTATTATAAAGTTCTGCTTGTATTTCAGTTTTTTTATTATTGTGACAGGTGTTTCAGCGTTCAAGGTCATTTTCAAACTGTGGTATGCCACGATGATACGACTTATTTATGTGATTCTATTTACCCCCGCCCAATTTCAATTTTTTTGATATCTATAATGTATTATTACCGGTTAAACCGATTTAATATGAAAGTAATTGTGACAATAGATGCCATATTCTGTAGGGTACTTTGAAATCGGTTTTTCCCATAGGAAATGGTAATGTTTTCGTATTTTTTTAAATAATGAAGTGACTGCTATTATCTTATTTATATTGTTTAATTCTTGTGAACACACTGAAAAGTGTGGAAGATGTGTTTAGGCTCGTTGTTGTCAAGCGGAACGTGATTATTCACAAAGAAATATTTTTTATTTATTTATTTTTTTATTTTTATTTTATATTATTGAAACAAACAGTACATAATTTACAGAGATGAAACAATATACAGGAATAATAAACTTCATATTGTGTACCTATGATATGTTTCCTTGTAATGTCTCCTAAGTGGTATGTTTATTCCTTAATTACCAGGTGACTTGTGTAGTTTATAGGTGTGTGTGTGTGACGTGTGTAATGTGTGTGTGAGTGTTTGTATATGTGTGTGTCTGTATGTATGCGCATTGAATTCTTTAAATTATTGACATGATGCCACGTTTGAATTTGGGCAGTGAATCCGAAAAAATGTCAATGTTAGAGTTAATACAAATATTATTTAGAGTATGAAGAGCTCGGTTAATTGTCGAATTAGATGCTGCATTTGTTTTATAATTTAGTGTGTGGAATAGCACTGTATGTCGTGTACGTCTCAAAGGTATGTTAAAGTTAATAAGGGACAAAAGTTCAGAACAGTCAATCTCATTGTTTAAAATTCTGTGTATAAATATTGAGTCAGCTACTGCTCGTCTTCGCTGCAAAGTTTCAAATGTACACTCAAAATTATTGTTGAATCTGTGGGTAATATATTTTATAAATTTGTTTTGGATTCGTTCTATACTATCTATGTAAAGTTTATATTGCGGATTCCAAATAGGCGATGCATATTCCAGTGTACTTCTGACTAATGCGAAATATAACATTACAATTGTACGCGGATTACTGAATATTTTACTTACACATAGCACGAAACCCAGCATTTTATACGACCTATTAACAATTGAGTCAATGTGCTTATTAAATATAAGTTTGCTATCAAGGTAAACGCCGAGGTCTTTACATTCCGTTTTAGAGATGACAGGTTCATTGTTGAGTGAATATGAGTACTTAATTACGAGTTTATTTCTGGTGAATGTCATAGTGTGACATTTAGAAACGTTTATATCTAGACAGTTAACTTTACAATATTTGAAAAGCCTATCTAGGTCACTCTGTAACGCTTCGCAGTCAGAAAGAGAATGAATAACTTTGAATATTTTCATGTCATCGGCATAAAGTACATATTTGGAATTTTGAAAACATGATCCAATGTCATTTATATAAATGTTGAACATTAGCGGACCTAGGTGGGACCCTTGGGGGACACCAGATTTTACCTCGATAGATTTTGAGAAGACGCCGTTGATTAAGATTACTTGATTACGGTTACTAATGTAAGATTTGATCCATCTAAATAGGTCACCGTGTATACCAAATAAGACAAGTTTTTTCAAAAGAATTGAGTGTATTACGCGATCGAAAGCCTTAGAAAAGTCTGTATACATAGTATCAACCTGCTCTTTGTCATCCATCTTGCTATGCAAGAAGTTAATGAAAAGGGCCAGGTTGGATGTCGTAGACCGACCTCTCATGAATCCGTGCTGATTCGGTGTAATTATTGTGGAAATAGCCGAGTATAATTGATCAAAGACAATTTTTTCTAGAACTTTGTTTAAAATAGGAAGTTGGGAAATTGGACGGTAGTTTTTAACGTCATGCTTATCACCGGTTTTATAGATGGGTGTGATAACTGCTGATTTCCACTTGAGGGGAAACGTTCCTTCTGTCAATGATTTTTTATAGATGGCGCAAACCGGAAGAAAGATATACTTACTACAGTTGCGTATAAAAACTCCGGGTAGCCTATCAATTCCTGGTCCTTTTTTAATATCTATGTTTGAAAGGTATTTCAAGGTGATTTCTTCATTTATTTTAATTGAGGATATTAATGTGTTGTTCAGAGGATCTTCCTTATTATTAACATTGAGTGTTGGAAATTCATTTCTAAAGACCGTTGAGAAGTAATCAGCGAATAAGTCTGTAACTTCTTTGCTATCGTGTGCCGTTGTCGAATGATAGGTCATATGTTCTGGTATAGTGGGAGATTTTCTTTGCGTCTTAACATAATTCCATATTTTTTTAACATTATTTTGTATATCTGATTCCAATCGAGCAATGTAGGCGTTATGAGTATGACTAGAAATTTTCTTTTGTCTTTTGCGAAGTATTGAGAAAGATAGGTAATCTAGAGGATTCTTGTACCTTTTCCAGGCACGAAAAAACTTTAATTTTTCTTTAGTTATGTTAATTAAAGCCGCCGAATACCATGTTGGGAATTTGGTTGATTTGATTACTTTATTTGGAACCAGATCATCTATCAGGGCATCAATAATACCATAAAAATAATGCACTGCAGCATCTACGTCCTGTGTCACTGTCACCAATCACTGTTTCTGAGAGCATCATTAACTACCTCGTAGTTAACTTTATTGAACATTTTGACTATCTGGGGTTTTAGGGTGGTAGCAGGGAGAGGAATATTTAGTTCAACTATAATAGATTTATGATGTGCATCTTCGATTACTAGTGGCGAGTCAGCCGCGGAGACAATGACTGCAGTGTTACAAAGCACGAGAACTAAAATTCGTCCGTGAGTATTATAAATTTCGTTATACTGTGTTAAATTGGAAAACGAAAGGCAGCTAAGGAGGGTAGAGGTACAGAGGTCAATACTACGTGGCTGATACGTAGAGTTCCAGCTCACATTTGGCATATTATAATCGCCTATTACTAGAAAAATGTCATTTGGAAATTCAGTAGTTAAGTCAGATATGGTAGTTGTATGACTATTGATAATAGAGAAACGCTGTGCATTAGACAACTTAGGACTAACTCCTGGTAAGTAAGAGCAACAAATATGAATATTTGAAATGCAATGTTTTGAATGTCTTAGTAATAGTGAGATCCAAATATCCTCGGCTTCTGATGTCCCTGACTTTTGAGATCGAACTTTAAAGTCTTTTTTTATACCTATAACAACGCCACCCCCTTTAGTTTTACCCGTTCGATTAGTATCTCTGTCATTTCTATATACGTTATACCGGCAATCAAACAGCTCATCATCGGATATGCTGTCAACTAACTACGTCTCGCTAATTAATATTATGTCGAATTCGTTGATCAGGACGTTTTGATAGAATTCTTTAGTCTTGGATCGGAGGCCACGTGCGTTTTGATAAAAAATTATAATGTTGTTATGCATCATGTAAAAGAGAAACTACTTTCCAATTTTGATTCGAAGTAAATAAAATAATATGTAAAAAAAATAAATAAATACATATTATTATGTTCACTCAACAGCCAAAAGTCCACTGGGGTGAGCATGGTTTTCGATTTGCGCAGATGTGAGTGTATTATGTTGTAGTGTTTTGAGTAAGTTGAGTAGTGTGTATATAGAATTAGAGTTGAGTACAAAAGTGGTATAAGTTGAAAGCAAAAATTAAATAAAATCAAATTAAAATTAAGTTTAGAAGAAATCATTGAGTTAAGTTGTTCAATACGGTTTGACCAGAGACGAGGATAGCAGGAGAGGTAACATTCTTTCTTATATAAATTTTTGAGTTTCGTACCCATAAAAAATCATATTTGTTTATATTTTTTAATTCTTTTGATGATCTTAGTATCAATTTGTTTTTTCTGGTGAGGTGATCATTTATAAAAATTTTACCTCATGCAACACCTACGCTCTTGCAGTCGACCCCCTTCTTCTTTTTAATGGCCGCAAGTAGTTCGTCCTTCTTCCTTTTGGAGATGAATTTAGCCACCACGTTTCGAGGGCGGGCGTCACGGGGAGCTGCTGCTATTCCGTCTTGAGAATGTTGGCGAGGTTTGGCTCGACTAATGAATTCAATGTCCTCTTCTTTAATGATTTGTCCAACGTTAGATGCGATTTTTATTAGACTGTCTGCTAGGTTTTCATCCTTATTTTCAGGGAGACCAAAGATTTCAATATTATTGAGGAGCAGCTGCTGTTCTCTTTCGTTGTTTGTTTTGTCCAGATAAGTTACGAATTTTTTTAATTCGATTACTTCGGCTTCAAGCTTATCCATTTTTTTTAGTTTTTCTTCTAAAACCAAAATTTTGTTCGTGTAGTCTTCGATTGTGCTATTATTATGAACGATTGTCTGTTCAAAGGAAGATAGTTTCGAATTCATTGAGTGGAGCTGGGAGGAGAGTTTCTTGATTTCGCTAAGAAGAATTGAAGAGTCGACAGGGTTGAGATTGCTGGAGAGCGGTGATTGTCCTGTTTTGCATTTAGTGCACGTCCATGACTCCCTGTTCTCCTCCGACATCTTCTTAAAATTTGCAGACGTAATTTTGGCACAGCTGAGATGCATTTGGTTTTTACAACTTATACACCTCATACAGTCAGACGTCTGTACTGCCTTGTTACATTGGTTGCAGGTAGAACTCATAGTGGGTAAATTGATGGCAACAATATTATCACTGTGATGACTATTTACTTCAAAATCGATTTCTGCAATGTAATATCACTAAATCCACTGAAATTCGTTACTTTTAAATTTGTTAAATTACTTCCAAGCAAACAGAAAGCGACGTTTGTGCAAAATGTTCACTATAACATAGTATTTTTTAATTAATTTAGGGAGCAGAGTAAAACACAACTGTCACTTGATGACGTGCTTTTATTATTAGAACATCGTATATATTTTTTTAATCTAGTTGAGAAAGCCCTTTCCGCCTGTCCGATATATCAGATATATTTTTGCATTATAATAGTAATACTTATTTAGGCTGTTCCTAGTGGAAGACGGCTGCCCGAATGGAGGAAAGATATAATCATATAATCTGTGCCCCAGAGAGCACAGAAGCTGTATTGTCAGTTATAGTAAGTGTAACGGACGTAGTTGACCATATTATTTAATTTCATAAAAATTGTTTACATTTATAAAATGTGCCTACCCCACGCCACTGGCGAAATCATCACTCCCCGCCACTGGCCATTTTGTTCCCGGCCGCTTGAAAAAACTTTGTCTACGAACGGCATCGATACCGCGTCGCCAGCTCACCTGCCGCGTGGATCGATGTCCAACATTTTTCCTATGTAAAAATTACTAGGAAAAATCAATTTTTAAATGTTGCAAATGTATGTATTTTACTTGTTCATCCCCTCGGCGGTAGTCAAATAAACACTATTTTCGATATATTACCGCTGAGGAGATATTAAAAAAGCTGTTTTTCACATATATGTAAACCCATTTTTGAACAATATTTTTTACCCTTTTTGCGTGTACAAAAATCCAGGAACCTCGTAGCATAGTGAATCTTATCTCTTTCTGAGCGCTATGTTACGGGGGACCTCGGAAAAATACTAACTTAACATGTTTTACAAATTTGATCGCTTGAGATCATTTTTACACATTTATTTTACAAACATTTCTTATTTTTTGTCGTATCTTGACAAACAAAAAATCTAGTTGTCAAGATACACATTCCTATAACTACTATGCATTTAAACTATGTAATTATCATTCATGTAAGCGCTCAAAATCTTTTCTAACTCTCAAATTTAAGCGACTACTATCACCAGTACTACCGACAAAATGAATATGCAACATCTTGTCGGAGGCTATAAACACATATCTGGCGCGGGTACAATCCCCCACCACTTTTGGACTCAAAACCCAATGTCGGGTGCGAGTCAGGCTAATTAAATATAAGCAGCCACATAATTGAAAATAAATTAGTTCATCTTTACCACCAAAACCAAGCGTTTTATTTATCAACAAGTGACTCCTGCTCAACACCTGCCTCACCTCGCCAAGTCTGCTGCTCCAAGATCTTCTGGTGTTACCTCTTCGAGACCAGCCGGCCCTCCTTTGGAAAACCGCCAACACCAGAAGCGAGCAGAGACGAAAGCACACCCAGTGCCCACCATTCACCAAGCCTGGGTGCGGGAGGCAGATTTCATCACCAATATCAACTACAATCATCATCATCGGCCGTAAAGGAGCATCTCATCGGTTGAAGACACGGTTTGGACCCGGCGCCTAAATCTACAGTCTTGTGCGGACTCCCGTCCAGTACAGTAAGGCTCACCTGGCTAGTCAGGGTTGTACAAGGGCCGAGTCTGGATGTGCTCGGGAACCAGGGGGCAGCTTACCCGCAGCGTCTCACGCCATCGGTGCAGAACCTGCAGGGCCAATTGTCAGTATAGTAAGGCTTACCTGGCTTGTCAGGGTTGTACAAGGGCCGAGTCTCGATGTGCTCGGGAACCAGGGGGCAGCCTACCCGTGGCGTCTCATGCCAGCGGTGCAGAACCTGCAGGGCCGAGCGCTCCTCCCACAGCCTGTTCCGGGCGCCGTCGTCGCTTGACGATGTGCCCGGAGTGTTGTGCAGGTTTTCATCCATTTCAAAGATTGTTTTGCCGATTCGTACCCTTCCAGGCTCGTAGCACGGTGGCTCGAGTTTTCCGTCCTTGCACAGCTTAGCTAGTATCTGAGTTGGCTTCATGGAATCTCGCCACCGATTGTATCCTTGCCTTCAAATATATTATTTATTTATTAACACTCTACTGGGCTTTTCATAACGATCACAAATTAAATTGAAAACAACAGTATAACAAAAATAAACCATTTTGAAAATAAGACTTAAAATACAAAAAAACTTGTAAAGTTAGTATCACACTAATTCAAAAAACCATTGAAATTAAAATACGAAAAAAAAATAAATTTTTATCTACGTGAACTAAACAGTGCTAGAATTAATTAGCTTTGAATGTGTCTAGATTTAAAACGACCAACAATATCAGCAACATCTATAAGCTGTGCCCAGACTGTGAACTCTCTCCATAACAGAATTGTATACAAAGTTATTGTTGAGAAACAATATATTTCACCTAGTATGTTACGGAGATACAGTAGTGACAGCAAACTGATAGCGTCAGGACAGTCAAACCTTGAATTAACAGTTTTATGCAATAAAACGATCAACAATATCAGCAACATCTATAAGCTGTGCCCAGACTGTGAACTCTCTCCATAACAGAATTGTATACAAAGTTATTGTTGAGAAACAATATATTTCACCTAGTATGTTACGGAGATACAGTAGTGACAGCAAACTGATAGCGTCAGGACAGTCAAACCTTGAATTAACAGTTTTATGCAATAAAACGACCAACAATATCAGCAACATCTATAAGCTGTGCCCAGACTGTGAACTCTCTCCATAACAGAATTGTATACAAAGTTATTGTTGAGAAACAATATATTTCACCTAGTATGTTACGGAGATACAGTAGTGACAGCAAACTGATAGCGTCAGGACAGTCAAACCTTGAATTAACAGTTTTATGCAATAAAACGATCAACAATATCAGCAACATCTATAAGATGTGCCCAGACTGTGAACTCTCTCAATAACAGAATTGTATACAAAGTTATTGTTGAGAAACAATATATTTCATCTAGTATGTTACGGAGATACAGTAGTGACAGCAAACTGATAGCGTCAGGACAGTCAAACCTTGAATTAACAGTTTTATGCAATAAAACAACATTTAATATTTTTCACCTTTCAGATCATTACAATAAATTGAGTTTACTTCGTAAATTTACTTAATGTTCAACAAGTATTTAAATTTATACACGTGAAAAGTATTATTTTTAAGCAATAATTATTAGCCTCAAACACCTATATAAATTGAATAAATCTTCGGAGAAAAAATACATGCTGCCGACGGGAATTGAACCCGTAGCTTTCTGATTGCCGGTCAGCTGCTCTACCAATTGCTCTACGTCGTCCTTTTCAAAACCCTTAATTTAAAAAAATGAAAAGTTATCAAAATAATATTATTACTTTAGTTAGAACCCCTAAAAGACACATGGTCGCTAGGTACTTACTCCTCGTAGGTCCGTGAGATCCCGCATGTGGCTCTATGTTTGCTGTAAAAGCGATTTTCCAAGTCTATTTTAGATTCGCCAATAACGTCATCCGACCCGACCAGATCCCAGTCTTGAACTTTCACCGTCAGAATCGAGTCGCGAGGGAATGTAGCCTCCATTTCAAAGCATTTTCCGAAAACCGGATTTAACTGCTTCGATATATAGTTATCCTTGTCACTGATCTTTTTGGAACCAAGCTGCAGGACAATATAAGGATCGGCTTTCCCGTTTAAGTCCATGGGGTGGAGGTCATTCGCTTTAATTATGTAAACTCTGACCAAAACTCTGAGGGGATCATTTGATGGCATTCCCTGGAAAAAGCCGTATTGAGGGTCGAATCCGATACTATCCACTCCTTTTAACAATGGCCATTGGTAAACTTTCACAGCCCCCTAAAATTTTGAATTGTAAACGATAAATATTAATAAATAAATAAATTGATAAACTGAGAAAGTAACGCGACGGAAAAAAGGTTCTTATTCATCTACCTTAAAGGTTCCGACTATTCGGCTGTCATTTTCTACTTCTTCGCTAGTTTTTTTACCTCTGTATAATTCGAAAGTCTGTAGCCAATCTTTGAACTCATTGAAAAGAGATTGTACTTCTAGCTCGTTTGGAAATACCTAGAATATTCGAAAAAGTATTAAATAATATGTAAATTTAAATGACTTGACGTTAATGTAAATGTATATATACACATGTAGGTAGGTATATAAAAATATCGATTTCATACCTGACATAAAGCACTGCTAGGTAAGCTCCTCTTTTTATCGCAAACTGGGCTCAGCCGTGAGACGACCCTAGCAGTAGTGCCAATCATTTTAAATCTTTTTCTTTTTTCTCCATCTGCACATTTTTCTGTTTCTGTAATGGCTGAAAATGAGTCGTTTTTGCTATTTTTAGCGTTTTTATCCATTCGTCTAATTTCTATTACTTCATCGACCGAGGCGAAATATTTCGTCCACCAATCACGTGAACTTTCATCCTCATCTTCAACATCGGTTGATTGTCCTTTTTTCTTTTCCTCTATTTTAACTTTCTTCTTACTGAAGAATCCTGTTCCGTAACTATTTGGAAATGGCAGTTCACGGAATAATAATGGGCTTTGTTCTTGCTGATCTTCTTCCTTTTGAACTTTCGTTTCGACAAAGCTGTATCCAAACCGATCAGCGGCTTGCTCGAGTGATTTGTGGTTAGATTTTTTACTTTGATTGGAAACCTGCGTCGTTTCCTTAGCCACAGGATGGTGAATGTATTTATGAATCGAGTTGATCATGTGTGTTCCGACTAATGTAAAACGTCCGAAACTTCTACAATCCACCACTCGTATAGTTAGAGGAGGTCTGTACAGTTCTTCTTCTGGCAATTCGACGTCCATTATTTTAACAGAGCTACAGAAATTAGGATTCTTTTGGGCATTTTGGATCACCGAAGAGGACAATATATTACCTGCACATTCAATGTCCACCCTTGGTTTGTCTACGGACAAGAAATGTACTCTCTTCAAGTCCCGCAAACCCCAAAACAGCACTTCGATTCTGTAGTTAGCCAGGGTGGGGCGAATCGAGTCGGGAACCGGGATGTGGTTAGCTTCTGTGCTCAAGGGCAGGTCTGGCACTCCAGTGGGAGGGAGCAGTTCTCCAGCGTGACCTCTAGTGACCTGGAGTAATTCGAAAGTTGCTAAAAGTTCCCCTGCATGGTCGAGTCCACGTGTTATTTCGTACCATTCTAAGGAAGGCTTCTTATAATCATCATTTAAAGTTTTGACATGTGGCTTGGCTATAGCCCTTCCGATAAATTCTGACTTTCCCACCTGATCCTGATCGAATATTTCGATTGTTATCGTAAAAGGGTCATCTTTAATCTGATCCAGCGAACCAAAGAGTGTTATATCGTCGCAGACCAGGGTTTGATCCCAAGTTGGACTCAATGTTTCATCTATAACTCTGGTTGTTCTGCAGTATTCTCCCGCAATAACCCTAGCAAAAGGGTCGGAGAGTCCAGACGCATCGGAGCCTATGAGGGAGCGTGCCTGATAAACGTAGGCCCGCAGTTGGAATGTCTGAAAATAAAACAGAAATTGATTCTAACGTTCCACTGGTACATTTAATTTATTATATTTGACTTTTTAAAATACCAACATGTGACTCCAAGTACTGGATGGTGTTTGGTGGGGGCAGCTCTTGGCGCTCAATATTGCGGACCTCCCGAGTTTGTTCGTATCCCCCGGGCAGACCATCGAGGACGTGTATCTTCTCCTTGGTCAAGCCAAGCCACAGGTAGAGGTTTAGTTTTGCAGGGATTGCCCAGCCGCCAGCACCGGCCGCCTTTTTCCCGGGTAGCTGTAAATGATATCATCGCTTCCAATCTCAATCTGATCATGTGAGTACCTCCTGTTTTGAATGTTACAGAAGTTTAAAGTAAGTTACCTTCAGGAATACCACTGTGTGAGGTTTTCCGCACAGCTTGCCCTGTTCCTCCGCCAGCGGCGAGTAGAGGAGGTGGCGTGCCAGGATGCGCTGGTAGGCCAGGCGCCTTCCGCCGCCCACCGCCCATATCACCACATCGGGTAGGGCACCTTGGGGCTGGACCATCAGAACGGCGGATTAGTATCAACGGTGGATGGACTGCACTTCCCCACTTCTTCTAACATCATATATTCTCCCTATACTCCTTTCTTCATTGATTCGGTCTATATGCCCAAACCATCTTAATATTACTCAATACACCTACATCAGAATGTATTCATTTCTCGCTCGAAAGTACATGGTTTTACAACTCATACGTCTCAGGGATCTCATTTCAAATACAAACCATACATTCATCTTCGTTAACATTTTAGTCCCATTAATTTTTTGAAATGTCAAGGGATTTTATAATTCCAATTTTGAAAAAGGCATTTAAAGTATTATATTATAGGTACCTACCAACATTAGGGAGAAATTACTGTAAAAAGAATTTTCTCATTAAAATGAAATGTTTTTCCGGGATGAATGTAGCCTACGTCACTTCCCAGTCCTCTAACTATGCAAAAATCACGTCGATCGGTTACAAATCGCATGAAAAAAGGGCAAAGAAACTAACGAGCTTTTGTACATATAATATTACATTGTCAGTTAGGATAGATACCTACCAACATTATCGCTCGTCTAAATTTTTAACAAAATCAGTTCCAGTTTTAAAAATGACATTTGAATTCGAATCAAATCCGAGTTATTAAGTTCATTGAACCAGAGTAACAGACATGCACACAAAAAATCGCTCAATAAATGAGGTAGTAACATTAAATACTCACGTCTTCCACGAGGAATTTGATTTTCGCCAAAAGCGAATGGGCCGCTCGGAACCTTTCCTTGAATGAGGATATAGTCACGATGGCCTTCAGATGTCGGCTCTTTGCACCAATGCTCTCCTATAAATATATACCCATGTCAAACTAAATATTTTACGCAGAATGTATGATTTCAAACCGCCATATTGCTCGCAGTATTATAAGCCAGTCAATTAGTTGAAACTTCTGACTCTGTGCAAAAACGGTCAATATGTATTAGTTTCACTAGTTAAAAGTCACTAGTTATTAATATTAGTTGTAGTCACTAGTAATAAACTTATAATAAGTTTATATAAAAAAAGTTGTGAAGCGCCCTTAAAATGATTTTCCTACGAAATAGGCGCTATACAAGTAATAATAATAATTTTCTAATTCCAATCTTCGGTATTATAAATCTTTAGATTAGAAGATTCGACGTCTGGAGAGAAATTCTGTATTGACATGGAAGGGTTGACACGATGGCATTGATTTGTGGTTGACAGCTCTGAAATGGTATGTTCAAGAAAATTTCGCAGAAGACGTAGGTACTCCTTGTGGAGATAAATAAAAGGTAGGTAATTATTAAAACGACGTGTTACAATTTCTCTGAGGCACAGTTCGTTTCTCCTTCGGTCGAGCTCGGTGACCGTGCCATGGGCGGGCAGGTGCTCTGCGCGCCGCAGCTGCACAAAGCGGGCGCAGGCGGCGTTGAGCGCGGACAGCGTCACGCGCAGCGCTTCCACAGCGTCGTCCTCGTGGTGCTTCTCGGACGCCAGGCGCAGCCCTTCCTCCTTTACAAGGGAGTCGATGTAAAACATTAAACTAATTGCTGTCAATCATTACAATATTTCCTGACAAGGGAATGCAATCCTTATGGATAATAGGCCAGTGACATTCCTTATTTACGATTCAATTCAATTATTTATACAGATGGTTACCTGAAGATACCTTAAGGAGGGTGTTACTTCGGTTCTAATTACCTCCAGACCGAGGCGGCTAGAGTTTCAGTTCCAATGACAGTGAAGGAACCGCTTCTAAGTTTTGGCAATATCAGATTTTTTTCTATTTTTTTAATAATTCTTCTTCCCTTTTAATAAAAAGGTCAAACCTGGGACTCGAACCCTTTCGTGCCTATGTTTTTCTCTCATAGAAGACTAAACATTTCAAACACTTTTTTCATTTTCTAAATTAACAATCATTTTCCAAATTAACACAACCCAAAATAAAGTTCTTTACTGGGACAACATGTGTATAAGCGGTATGCCTTAGAGGATTCAAAGAATTGCGTGAATACGTATGATCTTTGTATGGGTTTAATAGAGATGATGATGAAGATTTCAGTAGTATTGCTATACCCGGTTAAGTTTGCTTCCAAAATCCAACTTTAAATTGTAGATAGCGGGCAGCGTGAGTGAAGTGCACCTACTTCATTCATCATGTTTCCACTATTCCTCCCCTGGAATATAGGTTGGGTAAAGTTTATAGATATCTCAAATTGAAAAACATTTCGGTGAGTCCACTTTTTAAATTGCTTTGAGTATCAGCAAATACTGTAAAATAGTAAAAATTTTATCTCAAAATCATGAAATTTCATGTTTCAATTGTCCTAGTCAAACATGGACCTAAAAAGCCCTGGACGGAGCAACTCGAGAACAATTTGTGGCCGCGGGGTGAAGGGAAGATGTATGAAAAATGCCAAAACATACATAAATTCATTCAAACTCGCACAATTGCTCTGTCCAGGGCTTTTTAGGTCAATGGATTTGGTATGAATGGCATTGCAGCCAAATCAGCCGATGCAGCCAATTAAGGGGAAATTGCCTAGCAGCCATCTTATATGACAAACTTTTGAACTGGTTTGTATGCAGAGTGCTGCAAAATGAACAATTATGGTTTATATAGTTAAAAAAGCTTACGATTTTTTGGATATTTGATGAGACAAGATATGTTATTATAAAATTCAACTAGCTTTTTAAATTGTTCTCGAATTGCTCCGTCCAGGGCTTTATCGTCCATAGAGTCGAAGACAATATCCAAAGTGAATGATTTTAAACACGTTTAAAGCACTTCCCAGTAAGATATCAAGGTGATAAATGGTACAGAAAATGGGGACACGCTTATGCACTTTTTATTTTAAAAGCCTTTGTATCAAAAGTGAGAATTAAGTATTTTAGTTTCAGCAAACGTAAAATAATGCATTTTAGTAACTATGAGTATTTCGACACCCTTTATTATTTTAACATCTAATCAAATCCAAACAACAGAATAACCTATTTTAGGATTATCGGTTCATATTTTGGGTTAAATAAAAGAGAAGAAAAAAACTAACCTTAAATCTTCACATCAAAAACAATGGCCGCCAAGTGCACAAACGATTTTGATTTTAAATGCATTCCGGAAACTGAAATACTTACTTCTCACTATTTTTTAAGTGTAGAAAGTGTTTTTAAAATAAAATATGCGTAAGAAGCGGGCTCCTATTTTGTCTGTATATATAAAACTACAAGAGTCGTAGTCGAAGGGGAACATTGTGGAAATGCAGACCAACCTGGCCGTTCGCAGTCGCCGTCGAAAGTACATACTTACATACGCCAAAATAGTCGAACCACTCGTTGTTCGAGTGGAATGACTTCATTGAGAATCGAGGTCCTGACCAGGAGTGTAGAAATGAGAATGTCTCAGATAACGAGGCTCATTTGATGGTATCAAATACCCTATAATATTAATGATACCTCCAATTTCTGACATTTCCCATAGATTCTGATGGCAACATGCTACACTAGCGCCTAGTAGTGAAGTGAGTTGTGCGCCTTGGTATTTTAATATGTTTGTAATAAATTATTATGTAGCATAGGCTTTATTTAAAACCTATAAAGTGAGATAAACATTACCATTTTGCAGCCAAATCGACGTTTCTTACCAATTTCGTGTGTAATTCTTAGTTTAAATCTCCCGCCAATGTCACCTGCTAGTTCCAAATGCATCCTTGAGGCGGCGCCAGTAGTGGGACGCCACTAGTGACGCTATAATTTCAAGCTTCATTAGCATTTATTTTGCGAAGGTCAAACACGTTTGGTTTGTTTACAAACATCAAATACCGTAAAATAACCTGTTTTTCAGTATTTGCGCAAAATTTACATATTTTTTTCGAGGTTATTAACAGTGTGACTGTTCGAACTCCGTAAAATTGCGATTTATAGAGTTTCGTGTGTTTTTGTTTAGTGTTTTTTGTATTTTCGTGATTATGTCGGATTCCGAACGTTCCGAGAGCGGGGAAGCCGAATTTTCGAGGGCGGAAGTCATTGATGTAAAAAATTCTTATTTATATGTAAGATTTTTTAAAATTTCTTATTCGTAGATTTCACTTCTTATGTAACCAAGAACATTTTATTTGCTAAGATTTAACGAACTCGTATAACATTTCACTAACTAACCTGTCAACGTTTTTTGGCGTCATGAAAACGACTTAGATAAATTTAAATTACGGAAAAAACACCACCCCAAGTACTAAATACATTCAATTTACCGCCATTGAAAGGAATGTCAACGTCAATATGCTACACTAGGGCCTCTTGCGGCTAGAATTGTTGATATTGCCACTATTTCACTGCAGTTGGAGGAATTATTAATATTTTAGGGTATTTTTGTATGTTCTGTTCTGGTGCCTCTGGCTTTGGGAAGAGTAGTAACTGGTCTGATCCTGGAGGAATAATCTGACTTACCACGCTGTCGCTGATTTTCTCTATCATGTTCGAGATGAACATCCGGCGTCGGTGGTCGGGCCACGTGGAAGTCACGTGCACGCAGGGCTTGTTGTCCCACAGCGGCAGGTAGTAGTGGTAACGGTCGTGGGACAGCACCTTCATTGGAGCCATCGTGCTTTGGGCGCGGATGGAAACTGAAAGTTAAACAAATATTATAATTGCAATAGATAATAAAATAAGAAACAATAAACTGTTCATATCGTCAAGAGCATCCATTCAGTGAATGGTTGATGAAAGAGAGAGACAAGTAGGGAGACGAGAAGTTGGACCTTGTTGCTCTGAAACTCGCTGGTACGAGTGCAGTTCGGTTTAGCTGTTCCGCACTGCAGCATATTACTGGGTGTAATGGGTATAAGTAACGCCACTGACAAGCAGCCGCTCATAAACAATGTATTTCGCATATTATTATGATTCTATTGTCCTATCACATGCCCTGGCTCTGATAGCACTGTTGTACCACAGATACGTTTACGGTTTACAGAGAGAGAGGAATTCAAGCATGAACTCACCCTCGCATAAGTCTTCAGAAGTCCGTGAAGACTGGTTGAGGCCGTCTATTGCGTTTCCGTGGTTTCCAATGCTGAGCTCGAAGCTGATCGGCTTCTCGCTCAGCCGCTTGTCTATCATGGTGGCGTCGAAGATGGTTGAGAAAAGTAGGAAATTCTCCTCGACGCTACAGCACGCCTCCGAAGGCACCGCGCAGGGCATTACTTCTACGGCGTAGGGTACCGCTTCGTGGCTCTCGGAAACCTCTGTTCTGATCGATATCAGGACCCTGAAATAAACCATCATTTGTCTTCATCATAGTATGATTTACTTCCCAAGGTGTCCTCCTGCCTCCATGCTTCCTCTGCAAATGTTCCCTACTGACTGCGGTTCCTCATAGGGATTCCTCGTAGGAAATCCGTAATTGCAACTCAAAGTTTCTCACCAATCGTTTCCAGTTCGCAGGTCTTCCCGCCCTGTTCCGATCCTCTCCCACAATGTCAATCCACATCTACCTCGGCTTCTGGGTTGCTTCGGCTGGGGTAACTACTTTGTTCTGATTTATTTTTAGTGTTCTGTAATCTGTCATCCTTTTACATGTTAAGCCAAATTTGAAAGGTTGAATTTAGTGCGAAGGGAGGGTAAGTATTTTTCTATTCGAATTGCAAAATATTCCTAAACATTCAAACGATGTTATTTGCTCTTGACGAGTTTTGAAGCCATGGTGGGCCTGGATTTCAGAAGTTAAGTTACTGCTCTACTACGTACGTTGTCAAAATTCTAATAGAATCAACTTTTCATTTACAATAAATCCATTCAATTGTAGCTGCTGATAGGAAGTAGTTGTGACCCAAAAGCTGGTCGATGTTCAACACTGGACAAAAATAGACTGATGATGCTGATGATTATTGCCATCGCTAATCATTTGGATTTCATCGATTAAATAGTGTCATGATAACCATAAATAACTAATGAGCGACTAAGTACGTAAAATTGAGTAACTTACCTAGCGCGATATGAGACTCCTTCACCCAGTCCCGCATTGAGGTCAGAATGTTGATCCAACAGGGTGTGTTCCCTGGGGGAACCATATAGGTAAACCCACGCAGGCCCAAATGTGGGTAAAAAACCTAAAAATCATTATGATCAGGGTTAGAAACAGCAATTACAATTAGAACATTATTATTTTTTAATGTTGATTTTAACATTTTTGGAGTTCCGCATCGTTGATCAATCCTCTTTATAATAACATCGCTTTTTTCCCTTGCATAAAGTCACGAGCCGCCACCGAGTTATGCCAGGCTGAAACAAAAGGAACCAGGGAGTCTAGCACAGTGAAATCGATAACTTTACAATATCGGATCGATAGGCGTGACTACCGATGATTTTATACCGACTTCCCGAGCACGGTTGCACTGTTAATACCCATACCGTTATTACGTACGCTTGCAACACTGGAGGTATATCTATGAATTGACATTCCGAAACGTCAAACGACACACAGTTACGTAAAAATGTGAATAAATTGGCAATGTTGAATTAAAATACTAACCAAAATATGCAATGGTAGTTCGTATTTACTTTTTGACATTAAAAAGGGAGTTAATTAGTTAATAAAAGTTAAAAATCTTTAATTCACAACTTGTTATGAGCAAAATATTGTTTCTGCTAGCCCGAACCAATGAACGTCATTGGCCGGAACGGATTCAATTCTTTCAATTCTAAGAGCTTCCTTACTTCAACTCCGTTCATTGATGAGCATTATTAAAACAAGATGTGTATATTGACAGTTAACCGAAGACTATGGGGGTTGCGCTAAAATATCTATCGTCGACCGCGCTCGAAAATATCGCTAAGCCCTCCGATACCTTCTAGCGTAAAAGTATGTGTTAAAACATTGATACCAATAGTAGGTATAAGTAAAATACTGTTTTGTTTTGTTCTGTTCATACTGAAGGTGTAAACGCATAATCTACACTTTTTACAGACTTGAGTCCTGAAACAAAAAAACATGAAGGATGTCTCTTAGTCATACCCTTTTCTCCGTCGTTTGATATAGCTTTAAGGTCTACGTAGTGGGTGCCGATGACACTAGGTTTCACAGGATCATGGTCCATTAGTTGGATTCGAATTCTTTGGCAAAGTGGTGGAAACATATCGGTGAAAACGATCTGTTCGTTCCACACTGGACTGTAGCTGCTGCGTTTAACTGACGTGACTCCCTATAAATAAACACATTCATTAGTTATTTTACTTATAAATTTAAGATGGGCAAAAACACTAAGGCCCCTTTTCCACAGGGTGTCGCAAGTATCCGATACTAATGTTGCGAACACATTTCGAAAAAATATTATCCAAATCTGATTCTATAAACTATATGCAAAGCTCGGGCAACGCCGGGAACATCAGCTATTTTACTTATAATATATAATATTACAGGGTTTCGCAAGTATCCGATACTAATGTTGTGCAGTGTGCACGCATTTCGAAAAAATATTGTCGCGCACTGTCCGATTGATATCACGAGACCCCCGCGCTAGATTTGTGGCGATAGTCGCCAAGATGCTTGAATCATCGATGTAATGCGTATCCCTAAGTATTAAATAAATAAAATAATATTATTAATAATAATACTTACACTTAGTCCTGCGAAGCTAACACGCACAAAAGGGTCAACCAAGTCTTTGGTCTCTCCGGTGAGTGCCTTTTTGACGTTGGCCATAATCGAAAGGTTCATCTTTGGCAAACCGTCGGCCTTGTGCACAAACACCACGTACCTCGCCCTCTGTCTTTCCGTGGGCACACCATCCGGCAATAGTAAATTTCTGAAAAGAAAAATACCATCAGCATCGGGAATCTGGAATGATGCGGGAATTAATATCTTTAATAAATTGGAATGAGCAGGAAATTACGCTTCAATGTCGTCTTCGTCTTTTTCTGTCTTGGGAGGTACTTTCACCAAGTCGCCTTTTCCAATGACACTAATGTCGCATTTTAAATATCCTTTTGGCCCGGCAGCTGCATCGGACGAGTCCATCAATACAGCCCATTTATGATAAAACTGATGATCTGGAACCGTGAAACCAACAGTCATCTACTTTAGCAAAAAAAACATAGTCATAGTCAATTTCAAACAGCGTGCAAATAATGAAATATTGGGAGAAAAGCAAAAAGTTTTAGATGAGTTTCACCGATGTTATGCCCCACTTCATGCGCTATGATCATTGATTAATCTAAAAATATCATTTCTGCAGTTGCACAGTGGAAATTTTCAGTTGAGACGTTTAAATGCCTCGTAAGTGACGCATATCACGGATCGTGTTAACATTTCATAGCCAAAAACGATGACGATAAGAAAGAAAAAGTATTTGAATATGGTATATTGAACACCATTGTAAGGATGTAAATGTAATAAAAACATGCTTAATGGTGCGTCAGGCTTGGAAGATGTAGTTGCTTTGTCGCATTCTCAAGAAAATCGTGATGTTTATGGATAATAAAAAAATGATGGAAAAGCGTTAAAAGCACGAAAAAAAATTAATGAAGTCAGAAGAAGTAAATCGATGAGACTTGTGTGAGGGAATTGTACACACGTAGGAAGAAAGCGGTGATGAGCAAAGAACATATTAAGCTAAATGTTAAAGTTAGTTAAAGTCTATATTGTTGATTGACAATATATTTTAAGTGTTTGCGATACACCGTAAAAAATAAACATTTTGGTAAACTTCGTGTTTATTTAAAATTAGTAAAGAGGAAGACAATAATGATTATTGTGAAGATGGTATATAAATATTGGAAGAGGGTAATTCTGTTACATTTATTTTGGATTCTCTAAATAATGAGGTACGAAGGTATCGACCGCATGAATGTATGGAATGTCTGTCGGTGTGAGTCCTTCAAAATGTTATATGATGATAAGCGCTGTTCTGTAATGTGATTCATATGTTTTATATGTGGATTGAACTTTCAGAGCTACAGTATTTTATATTACCTATATATAATATTTTTTTTGTTTTTATTACATTTTAATACTCATACTTTTATAAGTTGTATTATAAACATAAATTATTTTCTTATTCTACAAAGCTGACAACTGACAACTGAAAACACGATTATATAATGAAATTAAAATATTCACATAGTACCTCCAGGTATAAATCTAAAACAGAAAAAGGAACAAAGCAATCAACTTAAACAGTAGTTATTGCATTTTGATTTTTTTAAATTTATATATTTTTTATATTTCTAAGTCTTCCACTGTACTTAATCAATTTAGCATTCAAAAACGTTCTTCACAATACAGGTGAACTCCTAGCGAGGAGGACAATAAGGAATCTCTTGTAATATCAAACACATTTAGATAAATAAAAAATAAATTTTTTGCAATTTTCATGATGTAATATGAAAACCAGAATAGTAATATCAAGTTAGTTAGTGGAATTAGTATCTGTTTTGCCCGTTCAGTTCAATAGGTATCTTCACATTACAAAATAGTCATGAAGCTGTTCTGGTTATGTAGGGGGCGTGGGGCGGGGGGGGGGGGAGTCCTCCTAATTAAAAGTATTATTGCCGGGGACGAGGCACTTTCACACAACATTCTGTTAGCTAAACACTGCTGAGTAAATCTCTACCATTGCAAGTTAGAATATTAAATAGAATTTACCCACGTTACAATGACGCTCTCAACAACAACAACAACAACGTTACTGTTTTAGACAAATGTTTTTTTAAATCAATGATTGATTTCGTGACGTGTAAAATACTAGATTATTAGAGTTTTTATGTAGATTTTCTTAGCGTGTGTTTTAGCTGATGAAATGTTAATGAATAGCCCCTCTATTACCTGGCTGTGCCCAAACCGTGGCCACATCCATTTTAAAGCTGCCCAAATTTTTGTTTGGCCTGAATACGTTCCTCGCCTGCAGGACCTGTGACACCAACACTCGTTAGGGACACACTCAAACATATATGATTTAATTAACAGTGGGGCCTTCAGCATATCACGAGCTCGGTATGCACCCGTCTACCAATAATTTCGAGAAAGTTTTGAAATAAATATTCTTGCGTAAGTGGTATATGACTGAGATTTAATCTAACATGTTTGTATAATGTCAGTCACATCGTGACAGCTCTTAGGTCGGCCATACACCTTCAAGTATACTGGCGAACAACATACGAAAGTGGTTGAGCTGTTTTACCCATAGGGTCCACTGTCGACGCTTTTGTGTAGTTGGACTAATGGTCCAAAAAAGAGAACTATGTTCACAAATTAATTTAATCAGTGAATTGAAATTCGCCCCGAAAGACTGGCACAATTATTTGCGCATGAACAAAGAATCTTATTTGGAACACCTGATACGAACTTCTTGACGCTTTTGAAAATAAATTGACGTTCAAGTATACTTGTGCAAACGTTGTTTGAGCAAGCATGCAGATTGAAAATTCTAACTTTTCAAGACGCCGCGGCCTGTGCAAGTCAAACTTGCGCAATGTTTGACCTACACATGTTCAAGTATACTTGTGCAAACGTTGTTTGAGCAAACATGCAGATTGAAAATTCTAACTTTTCAAGACGCCGCGGCCTGTGCAAGTCAAACTTGCGCAATGTTTGACCTACACATGTTCAAGTATACTTGTGCAAACGTTGTTTGAGCAAGCATGCAGATTGAAAATTCTAACTTTTCAAGACGCCGCGGCCTGTGCAAGTCAAACTTGCGCAATGTTTGACCTACACATGTTCAAGTATACTTGTGCAAACGTTGTTTGAGCAAGCATGCAGATTGAAAATTCTAACTTTTCAAGACGCCGCGGCCTGTGCAAGTCAAACTTGCGCAATGTTTGACCTACACATGTTCAAGTATACTTGTGCAAACGTTGTTTGAGCAAGCATGCAGATTGAAAATTCTAACTTTTCAAGACGCCGCGGCCTGTGCAAGTCAAACTTGCGCAATGTTTGACCTACACATGTTCAAGTGTACTTTATGTGTATGGCCGACCTTAGAGAAGGAGAGTATTTAAGACGCCTAACGTGATTATTACCATATTATAAAGGTTAAAATACTTACGGTTTTAAATATGATTTAAGATTTTCACGGCCAAAAATATTTTTGCTATTTGTTTTTGGGGTGTTATGCCGTGTTGCACTTACTCCCTCTTTAGCCAACAAAAGGCTAAAGAAGGAGTTAGCGCAACACGGCATAACACCCCAAAAACAAATAACAAAAATACTTACGGTTTTACTTAAAAAACGTGGTGAAAATTTTATTCCATCGATAAACGATCGTATATTTGAAAACATAACTAATATAGAAACTAATATAAAATAGATCATGGAAAGATATATACATTGTTTACACAGCCAAATGGTTTTTTTTTAAAATCTGTTGTATAAACCTGAATTTTGTAAGGTATTTTAAATGTGCCACATATATTTCTTCTTTTTGAAAATGTCGTAAAAACAAATACCATTTTAAGAGATTAATTAGTACGAAAAAAACAGCTCAGGCTAAAAAAATTCCATCTTCTTCAAGGTCAAACCAATAATACTGCCGATTTTGTATAAACTTAATATACTTGCAATTTTGGGAAGATTATTTATAAAACATTGCTAAAATAAGAAATATCGAAACTTACTTCTGTTTTCAGAAACTAAATTCTAATACTTATACCTTACCTTTATAAATAAAGAACACATTGATTATCAAGTGTACGCGTAGGTGTAGCTCGCACAATGTCTCTCAACCTATGTCTAGCCATTACATTAATACTGTTCACTTCTTAAGGGCCGAGGGTTGTGATTATCTAAACCGCCAAAAGCCCATTTTACTTTAACAATTAAAATAGGATATTTTTGTTTTGTATAGTTTTATTTTCCTTTGTTCATTTATAATTTATTTTGCTACCGGTTTCGACACAACCGTGTCATTAACTAGCAATCTTAAAACATTTCTCAAAACTTTTAAGATTGCTAGTGAATGACACGGTTGTGTCGAAACCGGTAGCAAAATAAATAAAAATTAATTAACAAATGTAGATAGAAAAATAAAACTCTATAAAACAAAAATGTCTAGAAATTGTTTCATAGTTAAGCCCAAGAAAAAAAAAAAAAATCAATTTAATACCCCTGGCGGTCCATATTCGGACGGCGGTCCGCCTGTTGCGGTACTATGCTATAGAGCTGCGTGAGCAGACTGATTTCTATACCTTTGTTCTGTGAAATACATTGTATAAATATAAGTGGTTAATTGTCACAAAACATGACATGCGAACACGCACACAGAAGATTGAAGCAGACAATTATCACTTTGGACAGTTCGATGTTTTTGTTACTTACCAGACAGGCAATAAGTGACAGAATAGCGATAGCGAAATACGATAAATGAATACGAGCATTAAATTCTTCCTAAAACATAGATCATAAAGAAGGCTTCATGGGAAAATAATAGACAGCCCAGACAAAAGAAGAGTGCGAAGGTTTAAAAAGAATTGGGGATGCCGATTGTGATTCGGATGGACGTACGCCATTGTGACATGAAAACAAGTTACACCGCGTACTATTCCGCTCCCAATCTGCAAAAATATAATTAAATTAAGTAGCAAAAGGAGCTAATAAAGCCGGGCCGTCCGAATAGCGGCGGGCATCAAGATCTCAATTCTATAAAGCATCTACATACTTTGCGGTAAAGGGTCAAAGGAATGTATGAGGTGATTTGTGACCGATAGTAGGTAGGTACATTCGTTTTGCTTTTTTTATAAAGTAATTGCAGTGAATAATTTTTATTAATAATGCAGCTCGAGTTTCCAAACGCAAATAATAATAATAATATCATTACAGGAAACAGTGATGCCTTCTTCAATATTGTTAATTCTGACTTTGAAAAATGAGATGAGTTACCTTAATTGTCTGCGCTTGTTCTATTTTATGCTTCGTCTAGATTTACTAATATGTATGTTACTCTTCTTCGGTGCTTAATTATTTATTTGATAGTTGGGAGCGGCTCGAGTGCTAGCACTAGCTATTGAGCTAGCACTCGATGCTGTGGGTACACGACACGAGTAAATGTCACAAAGGCATATCGGTCCTCGAAAGAGAGATGATGAACCGAACTAGGGAACAAGGTGGGAGAGTACCCGCTGCTTCATACACGGTCTTCAAGTCGACCTTGAAACTCCCTATTGCAGTTCCCGTTCTCAGGATACTGCGACTGTGGAGGACCTACAAACAGAATATACACCTCAGCATCCTGTTCTCAATCCAATAGGGAACTTTACAGATTTACAAAGATCACCTTGGATGTTCACCTCGCGCCGACTCCATAATAACTTTGAGAACTTACCGAGAGAGTGATGATTTTGTCGAATAGCACAACCGGCGGGATGTGAAAATCGAACACAAAATACTGAAAGAAAAAATACTTATTTTTGAATGTTTTTTTTTAAATTTGTCATTTTTTATATTTTATTTCATTTTTTAAACTTTATTTATATGTGTTTGGAAACATACAGTTTTACAAATATACAATATAGTTTTAAACAATACAATATTTACATCAATAAGTGAAATTTCCACAAGAAGAAAGATGATCATTCAATCGCAATGATATAATTCATACATTTATTAGTCACTAATATAATAATACGTACACAATAGAAGTAAAAAAAGGTAACAAGGAGGAAAAGCAGGATAGTGATTTTATATAATAAAAGTGAACCCGGTTCCAGAACATACACCGGGGGTGGGTGTGCTGGGATTAAAACTTAACTATAAAAATCATTTATTTCACCACAAGTACATTAATATTGTCTTGATTATAAATAGAATATTATAGTATTAGTATCTAAAGAGAGTATAGACAGAATATACCTATATAGAGAAGATGTCTTCCTATTCGGTACATGTTTTATGGTTAATTGTGGTGAGTATGAGGGCAATGGAAGTGGATTTTCTCCAAGGAGCTGTAATAGACGTTGCCGAAGTTGATGGTCGGGTTTTTATAAATAGAATATTATTGTATTAGTATCTAAAGAGAGTATAGACAGAATATACCTATATAGAGAAGATGTATTCCTATTCGGTACATGTTTTACGGTTAACTGTGATGAGTATGAGGGCAATGGAAGTGGATTTTCTCCAAGGAGCTGTAATAGACGTTGCCGAAGTTGATGGTCGGGTTTTTATAAATAGAATATTATAGTATTAGTATCTAAAGAGAGTATAGACAGAATATACATATATAGAGAAGATGTATTCCTATTCGGTACATGTTTTACGGTTAACTGTGGTGAGTATGAGGGCAATGGAAGTGGATTTTCTCCAAGGAGCTGTAATAGACGTTGCCGAAGTTGATAGTCGGGTTTTTATAAATAGAATATTATTGTATTAGTATCTAAAGAGAGTATAGATAGAATATACCTATATAGAGAAAATGTATTCCTATTCGGTACATGTTTTATGGTTAATTGTGGTGAGTGTGAGGGCAATGGAAGTGGATTTTCTCCAAGGAGCTGTAATAGACGTTGCCGAAGTTGATTGATATTTTTGGATTGGAGTGTATGTAATATTTGATTGTGACGTAGGACTTAAAATCTAAGTGTTTCAAAAACCCTTTTGATTTATTTCTAGTCTTCATAATACAAACATCATATTGTCGGTTCCAGATGACAGATCCAGATTACAATATTTGAATACTCGGAAAGTCGAACAAATTAAAATATAGGATTAAAGTCTATTGTAGCGATAGTATTATGATATATACGTTACATAAAAATAATAACTAAGCGTTCTTGCAGTAGCGTAGCGTAACTCCAGGGCCCCAGGGCGCGTACTTAAGCCGGGCTTCAATACAGGCTAATACAGGATCTAAGAAGAGTGGATAAGAGCGGCCGTATGCGTCTTTTTGAAGAAATGGGTACGACCCGACTAGCAAAAGAGAAGTAATATGTGTGGATTTGCTGTAGCCCCGGGGTCGGTTCGTAGAGCCCAAGCAGGCCAGGAAGTCGCTACGCCGATGCACTGGTGTCTTGGATAGATCAGCGCTGCTAGCTACTGGGTGTACCTCGTTGTAATACGGGCAGTTTGTGCTCTCTTTCACACTGGTGTACTTCTTCTCTTCTCCCACTTGTATGCATACCACCGGGTCCATGTTTAGTCCGGCCAGCTGGCGGGCCTCTAGAATAGTGACACACACCTGGTAGTCCTGAGCTCTCAGGTGAGACTGGCTCATGGTGTGGATATTGCGAATTGGTCTGAAATGTTAAAAATACATCAAGTAATTACTGTACCACTAACTGCGCTCGTATTTCATTGACAGTACCTTGACAGTACATTGACAGTACCTCACGAGTTCAGTTCTTGCCTCCAAGGTAACAACTCACACAAATTTTGCTCCGCAATTATCTTTCCATATTTCTGTTAAATCCCATAATCCTACAACCTTTTAAGCGCCACCAGGCGCAGTTTTTTACGGGCTTTCCGCCCGTATCAATATTTTTTCTGTGCTAGTGAATTTTTTATACTTTTGTAGTGATTAAGTGTTTTGTTTTTTTTTAAATCGCCATCGAGGCGGTCTCAACTATTTCCCCCTGTATCCATAGCCGATACAGGGTGCAAAGTTTGATCCTGCATCTTTGCTGAAAATTTTAGTGCATTTGACACCTTTTTGTGCGATCCACTGTGATTTTAATGTTTTTTGCTCGCGGTGTTCCTCAAGTCGCAGTTTAATCCCTACTAGTTTAAGTGCATCTATTTGTGAACGTTAACGTCACCTACTGCATCAGACGCGGAATTTTTTTCCGCGTCGAGTGACAGTTCAGTTTTTTTCCTGTGCCAAATACTTTAAAAATTATACGTGTTTTAGTGTTCACCACGTGTTCAAACATTCTACGAATTTTGCCTGGCAAGTGATGAAAGAACTTCTCAGAGGACGCATCTCTTGCTTCACAACATTGCCAATTTTGGACAATATTTTTTCTTTTTATATCGTTAAGAGCAATTATTTAAAAGTGACAGTGACATTTCTTTTTTTTTTTAATTTTCCATAATCATTTTGGTGTGGAGGATTAGTAAAGAGCGGACATTTGGACATTAATAATAAATTTCATTTTCACCTTCGGAGAGGGCTACTAAATTTTAACTTTTTCAACTAAATTTTGCTAAGTCCCAAAAAAATATTTTGTACCCCTAAAATCAATATTTTTTCACTTTTAAGGGCACTTTGAACAAAAATTTTCCCGACTTTTTTTCCCCATTTTTGGGGAAAATTTTGAAATTGGGGTAAATTTCTGATTTACCCCACTTTTTGGAAAAAATGGATTCCGGTCCAGTTTCGCCTGGCGAGTCCGATGATTCCACCGGAAATCCGGTCAGACGCTCCGACGACCGAGAAAACATTCTAAAACAGATAGAGCAGATTCTGAGCACAGGCTCTCCCACAGCTAGGCCCTTCAAGACTATAAAACGGACCAAAACCAGGCCACAGAAGGAGCTTCATACAGTGGATTCGGAAAGTGAGGCCGTCTCGGAGCTGGAAACAACTCGTCGCACCACTGCCGTGCCCCCCTCTCAGGAGATGCCCTCCATCGCTCCAGCAACTACACCCAACGCTGAGAATAAGAAGCGTGTACGCTACAGCGAGTCTCCGGGGAACCAGGAGTTCAAGGCTATTCCAGCCCTGGAGAAGTGCCAGAAAATCAGATTGATTCTAATGGACGGCCCTAATAAGCTAAATAAAACTGACAAAAGTCTGCTCAACACCACCCTTGACGACTTGATGTCAGACATCACGAGATTGATGCTCGAGCTTAATACACTTGCAACGAGAAGCACCACCATAGAGGAAATGCTCAGTGCGCAATCGGCTCTATCGTCTAAATTGGACCTGGCTATTAAAACTCGCCCAGCCTATTCGACGCATCCCATTGCCAAGGAGACATTGTCTTATGCAAATGCCGCGGCAGGCATGCCAGCGTCAAAAAAAATAGTCATCAACGGTTTCGAGCGACCGATTCCAAAAAGCCACTTACTTTCTTGGTGTATCCAGAGGCTCCAGAAGGCAAAACCTCGGAACAAACTCAGAAAGTCCTGGAGAAGATCCTTAACCCCAAGAAGGACGAGTTCCGAATTGTCCGATCTAGGAAAATTAAAGGAGCGGGAATGGCCTTTCAAGCCAAGGACTCTAAGGATCTTGAGAACATAAAAAAAGCTGAAGCGAAACTTACTGCAAACGGCCTGAAGATGATCAATCCCTTGGGCCGTCTTCCTAAAATAGTTATTTACAATGTGCCAAAAGGCGAACAATCCGCGGATCAGGATTTATTTAATGAGATCTTCTCCAATAATCTATCCGGCCAGACCACATTGTCTTTGGAAGATCACCTTCGGACTATGCGGCGAGTATCGCTTTTTGGCAAGCGCGACACTCCTACCATGAACATGGTTGTGACATGTCATCCAGCTGCCCGTAAGGTCTTACTAGACAGCGGAATGTGCTTCCTTGGGTGGAATGCCTGTCGGACTCGGGACTACACTGGTGCCACCAGATGTTTCAAATGTCAGCAATATGGCCATATTTCCAAGTCATGCTCTCAGGAAAATGAAACTTGTCGCCACTGCGCCGCTGTGGGGCACACTCATGAGGATTGCCCCAAGAAGGAACTTCCCGCTGTCTGTGCTACCTGCACTCGCTTTAGGAAGCCTGCCAATCATCCTACGGGGGACAGGGATTGTCCTGCTCACCTGGCTGCCATTAATGCTCAAGTCCGCATGACCGATTATGGCTCCTCATAATTTACTCTCCCTAGGTCAGATTAACTTGCAGCGATCCCGGTTGGCCACCCTGGACGCGCAGCGGGTCATGTCTGACCTCAACATTGACATTTTGCTTATTCAGGAGCAGTACACCTGGGAAGGTAAGACTCCAATTGAATTTCCGGGAGCGGTACTCGAAGTCGGCTCATCTCCAGGGGCGGGTGTTCTGGTCAATACATCATTGATCAGCCCCCTACTTCTGGCTGGACTGTCTAATGAGTACCAAACCTGTGTATGTATTAAATTTGCTGATACTGAGATCTATCTGATCTCAGTCTATTTTAAATGGGGGAACCCGGTAGGACCACATATCCTGAGTCTGACGCGCGCCCTAAACGCGCTTAAAGGTCGTAACGTAGTTATCGGAGGGGACTTTAACGCTCGCTCTCCTCTTTGGTTTGACAATACTAAAACCCATTCAGTACGATCACGGACTGACGCCGTCGAAGACCTGATTGCTGCGCAAGGCCTTTGTATCATTAACGAACAGAGTTCGTTCTTTACCTTTTCAAACACACTAGGAGAGAGCAACATTGATCTAACTCTTTGCTCTGGATCAGTTGCGGCCAGGATATCTAAATGGAGGGTCCATGAATGCGCAATAGTTTCGGATCATAGATTAATCACATTTACAATAGGTGTTAAGAAAACTGAAACTCCGAGATCCTCCTGGAATTTCAACACCTCCAGGGCGAATTGGGATAACTTTGGGGAGGCGCTACGAGATACATTAAGGGATTTTCATCACGTAGCAGCTAATGATCCGGACAATTTGGGGAACTTTTTCAATTCTGCCGTTGTATCTGCGGCTGATTCCTCTCTGGGCAGATCAAACCCAAAGACGAAAATTAGAACGCCGTGGTGGTCACCTGAGCTGACTTCGCTAAAGGGGGCCTACAAAGGAGCCTATAGGGCCTTGGGACTGTCCAGGAGGGGAAGCTGTACGGAGGAGGAGACAGCTGCCCTTCAGGCCGCTCTCAGGAGATCCAGGGCAACTTTCAAACATGCGGTTCTCCTTGCGAAACGAGCTGTCTGGCATAATTGGGTTAAAGATGTGGGCAACGCCAACCCGTGGGAAATCCACAGCGCAATTGAAAAATCCGGCAAGGGATCGGATCGGTTTTTGTCAAGTTTAATTGGGAATATTGATGGGAGGGACGCTGAGACTGTGGACGTGGCCTCTACTCTCAACACACTTTTGGGCAAGTTAGTCCCTGTAGAGTCAGTAATTGGGGAAAGTGACCACCAAAAACAGATTAGAAATCTAGCACGGCTTCCACCTAGAGACCTCGCCCAAGAGGATAGAATCACTCCCGTCACTAGAGCTGAAATAGGTGCTATAATTAAGGGTTTGGGTCCAAAGAAGGCACCAGGGCATGACAGACTCAACGGCGAAATAGTGAAGCATGTCTGGGTCCACGCTAAAGAGGAGCTCTTTCAAGTGATGGAATCGTGCCTGAGAAGAGGAATTTTCCCTTCTGAATGGAAGAGGGGCGTGCTCAGGATTATACCTAAAGGGAACGGCAAACCACTCACCGATGTAAAGGCTTATCGCCCGATAACCTTACTCCCAGTCCTCGGTAAGATCCTGGAATTACTTATTCGGCAGCGTCTTCGCAGTACACTATCACCGCCCAGTGAACTTCAATTTGGTTTCGTCCCGGGTAAATCCACTGTGCACGCCATTTCGTTTGCGCTTAACTGGGTAAAGGTCTGTACAAAGAGGTATGTTGTAGCAATCTTCTTAGATATAACTGGTGCCTTCGACTTCGCGTGGTGGGACATGATACGCACAAAGGTTAAAAGTAGGAATTGTCCAAAACGCCTGTTTAAATCGGTTGACAACTACCTATCGGGACGAACTGTCTCGATATCCCATGGTGATTTTACTATAGAACGCGAAGTAAATATGGGCTGTCCTCAGGGCTCCGTTCTGGGACCTGAATTTTGGAATATTGACTTTGACGACTCCTCTAGGTTACCCTTGCCTGAAGGATGTATCATGATCGACTACGCGGATGATAAAATGTATCTTGTCTCGGGGAACAGCAGAAAGGAAATTGAAGAAAAGGCTGGTGATGGTTTGAACACCCTCCTTAAATGGGGGGAGAGGAATAAGATGACCTTCGCTCCCCACAAGACAAAGGGTCTCCTGATGAAGGGCTCTCTCAGTAGAACAAGAAACCCTACCATCCGGATGGGAGACACCAACATCAAATTTGCAGACACGGTCAAGTACCTAGGTGTAACACTCGATCGATCGTCCTCATTTCTGGCTCATGTTAAAGATGTTTCAAGCAAGGCTCAGGCGCTGTTCCTAAAGCTGAGGAGACTCTCCACCGCTGAATGGGGACTACGCAGTCCGGCACTACGTGCTCTGTACAGGGGCGTATACGTTGCGCAAGTTTCGTATGCTGCCTCTGTTTGGGAGCACCGCCTGGATAACTGCCTTATACTCCTCGCTCTTACTAGGGGCCAGCGAACTTCTTTGCTGGCACTATCTGGCGCATACCGTACTGTTGCTTCGGACGCTTTGCCAGTTTTGGCCGGCATTTTGCCAATCGATCTGGAGATTAGGGAAGTCTTAACCAAGCAGAGACTTTCCAGAGGATCCCCGGCAACCCATCTTGGTGTCGTTCTGACACCAGGTGGACCGGGAACTCTCCCTGGACTGCTTCGGACGATGAGGGACCTTTCGCTTAAAGAGTGGCAGGTCCGTTGGGATAGGTCGAGCATGGGAAGATGGACCTTTTCCTTCTTTCCATCAGTTAAACTCAGAATGGAAGGGGCCTTCCTCAAACTGGACCATCACATGACGCAGCTCCTCTCAGGACATGGGGAATTCAGGGGGAGGCTTCACAGCCTTGCCCTGTCTACCCATCCCAATTGCGCTTGTGGCAATACTTACCAGTCGGCCGAGCACATTCTGTGGCACTGTGAGATCTTGAAGGATGCCAGAGACGAAATGATAGACGGTCTGAATGTCCCCATTAGACCGGTGTGGAACACCGATCTTGTTTCTAACAGAGTTAATTTCGAATGTCTGAGGAAGTTTACTAGGATCTGGGTTGAGAGATGGTCTGAGCTTAGAGTCGCTGACTAGCGTGATAACTGAGAACCCCTGGTGTATTGCTCCTGCTCCATGACTAATTCTTTTACAAATCTCCGATTATTGTTTATGCTATTCTGTTCTTCTTATTTTTATTATTTTTCTTTCCTTACTGTACCAGCTGCTGCAGATGATTTTTCTTTCGTTTACATTTCTTTTAAATAACTTGTCTCTTATTTTTCTTCTTATTTTCAGTTTTCTTTTCTTATGTTTTACTTTTTTTGTTATCTTATACTTCACATGCTGTCCTCTTTACAGACTATGCAGATTTTATTTTTACACTTTCTACTTTGTTTTACTTAATCTACCGATGTCCTTAAGTGGCACTTTTGGATTGTTTATTGTTTTCCTTTTCTCTTTTCTTTTCTCTTTTTTTATATGTATTTTTTTTTCGGTTTTTTTTTTCTTTTTTCAGTAACGGCAACGAGTTTACAGGCTAGAACTGAACTCCGTTGTTTGTCTTGTATTGTTTACTTCTCCCCTATAGGGGTTGGACAACGGGCCTCGTCCCCGCATACCTTGCTGGAGCTTCTTTTATTTCCTTTTTTTTTTTTTTTTACCGGGGGACTCCGCCAATCACCTGCGCCACCCCTGAGGAGCGTTGGTGGTCAGAGGGGTGACTGTGCGGGTTGGGGTAACCTCCACCCTGCCTCCGACCTCCTGACGCTTCTTTCCCCTAGGTTCTTTAGGGTTTATCCCTCTTTTTCCCATACTTATCTTCAGGGCTCCACCGGGTGGTCGGCTAAGGGGTGTGGAAGTCCTGACCTGCGCCAGTCGCCCCAACCACCACCAATCTCTCAACAGGACTGCCAGTCGTGGTTCGGCGAAACTCCCCCGTCACTCTATTATGTCACTTATTTCTTCTTTGTGTTTACAGGTACTGGAGTGTGGGTTCCCTCCACCAACTATTTGCCTGACACTTGTTACCTGATTGTTTGATGCTTATTGTTCTGTGTTGTTCTTAGACTAGTACCTGTAAGCGCTCGCATTACCGCTTCCTAACACCGTATGCGGGACATTGAAGGTCTAGCTTCACTTTAAATTGTAGAGCCGTTTATTCAAAAAAATTAGATTCTTGCGAGAACTCCGAAGGGGTGACCATAAGTCACCTATACCGGGGTGGGAAAGCGGTGGGTAACTTCAATGACAGTACCTTGTTCCGGTTGCCAGCAGAGCCACTGATTATTGTTAGACAACAACACAGTAACTGACCGACTGATTTAGTCACGTTCAAAGTTTAGTTCAAAGTAACTGGCAGTTATTAGTACCTACATAAGAGTAACTTGCGGTTGTTAGTTAAGGGCACAGTAGCTGATAGCTGTTATTAGATGATTAATGACATAGTAACACCTAATTGAGTGTGGAGCAACAATCAGTTGTTATTAAGAACAAGGTAACCGACATGTTGTGTAAGTTAAGAACAGAGGTATGCAAACTTTTCTCTAAAGAAGGACTTGAGATGTATAGAAATAAATACGGTAGCGTGAACGTAATATCTGACAGCAAATTGGGCTTAAAGAGATTCCTTCATAAATTTGTCCAAATTGTGGCTACTATCTTCTGGCTACGTTTGAAATATTTAACGTTGTTACTAGTTATCACAAACCCGGTTTTCGTTATACCGAAAATGAGAAAAACCTTTCAAATCTAATATTATTTCTTTACGTTAACTGCACACTGGAGGCCCCGAGTCTATATAAAGATACTGTGTGGAGGGTCTATTTAAAGAAAGTAAGGAGAGGGAATGGAATGTAAGAAGGGTAGGAATCTGAAGTCAGTGTGACCGGGAGTGGGTGTATGAATCCATCCCTTTATCGTGACCAATTTATCGTGAGAGCAAAAATCAATTTCTCTCAGTGTACTGACAAGCATAATAAGAACATGAATGTATTTAACCACTACTAAAGACCTGACTGACCTGAAACTGACCATTTATCAAAGGAACATAGGTTCAAATGACATGAGATTTGAGACAATTTGGTAAATCAATAATCTTTTATATTCAGAATCGGTGTTTTTGGCCTATATTCCACAGGAATACATACTTCACTGGAGTTCCTTATAGGTTTACGTTGACTCTGTCGCATTCGTTTCTATACGCCTCAGTTACACAAATAGGTACATTTAAGAGCAACAGATAACATCAATAATTTTGCTGTGGTGCACTTGGACACCAAGCGGCGAGCGGTCATAATGCAGGGGTGTTATGGAGGCGGTCAACGCAGAAGGGAGTAAACCTCAATTATTATACACTCCGCAACGAATCACGAGATACGCGCTTTTGTTTAACTACTTCTCCGCTGACTGCCCCAAAGTTGAAAGACCAATGATCAGATAAACCGATAGAACTGTGTCTGTGGGTCAATTGTTTGATAAAATAAGCTTATTTCTTCATTATTAACAATGTCAAATATTTTTCTAATCTTCTTAGCTACTTTGAAATATTACTTTAAGATATAATTTGTATTAAATTATTCACCCCTGATTGCTGTTTATCCCCGACGAACGCTATAATTTTTTTATTTTATTACTTGTCTTTATGCAAATCATAATTTGTCGATTTCATTGATCTGTCTGGGAGTCGAACGGTCTTATGTAAATTGGCGACATCACTTTTCTTCCATATCGGTATAGATCACAATTCTAGAGATTATCTATTCAGTGGTTTTACTAAACAGATTTCACAAAGAGTTATAGTGTTTTTAGGGATACGTTACCATTTCGATTTCAACCTTCCCGTACCGAGCATACCAGTACCGGGTATGCGCTCACAAGATGACAAGCTAGCGTTACCTTTTGAATATTTAAGTTACCATTCTTATGTTACTAAATAAGTTATTAGTTTAGAAAAAAATAATTTTATACCTACATAATATTTTGTAAAAAAAGCGACATAATTCAAATATTACATTTTTATGATCATCGTTAATAAGGTACTTTCGTGGTTTTTTTATTCTCGAAAAAAAACAATAATGAAGGTATTGTTTTGTAGCCGAATACATTTTCAAAAATTATTAAAAATTTGCCATTTACGATTTGTCGCCAAATCTATATGTTCGTTTTTATTTGTGTATTCGGAGGTGTTGACGTCACGCCGGGTGTCGTTGATGACAGCCGTCTTGTCAGAAATTTGCTATTACTATGATGACGTGGTAGCCAAATGGAACCGTTCAGAAAAGTTCGGTTAGTAAAAATAATTAATGAAAATATTAAAATTACATATGAATTAATTGAAACAAATTATATCTAGGAGTTGCTATTTAAAGCTGCCATTCGTTAGCGTCTTAAATATGAAATAAGCTATTCGCAGATAGCTTCGATTGCCATCTTGGATACGGGAAGGTTAATAACTAACAGTTCACAAATCACTCGTTGCGTACCTCTGCTTAAGAAAGTTGGTTGATTCTTATATTTATACAGACAGAACAGATGATACTATATGGATTTTTGGATACTAATGCATCTATAGGCACATTCAAAAACGTGGTTCGAATAGAATGGATCATAATTGATTAAATTATTGCAAAATAAATCATAAGCACATATAAACATATAGGTAATTCAATAAAATCAATAGGAGGACGCGCCTTCGCGCGACCAAAGGTCGATCCAGAGAGAAATTTTGTCTGAAACCAAAGAACAAACGATACCCCCCTGCAACAATACTATGTGTAACAGTTTGATTAATCAATTGCATCAAATAACGCTAGTAAATAATAAACAGGGGAATTATGTCAGGCCTGGTTGTATTACACAGAGTCATTAACAACCTAATTGTCAAGGAACACAAGACAAAATTTAACATTCTTCTGTAATACGTACACAACTATCAGACACCCTCACTAACCAATAGGATGCATTATCTGGGCAAGTCTAGGGGAACTTTTGATACATTTACTAACTTCATTTATAGTATTATAGTTAACAACCACTCTGTTACTAAATTGCCATCTCAACACAGGCGTTACACACCTAGTGAGATGGGCAATACGTCACTATTGTAATTAAATGTAATATTCAAATAATTCAATAAAAAGTATTAAGCATAATCAATGCCAGCACTTTGTTGAATTCTACAAACTATGGTAGCGTTGGTAATGTAGTTTTAGTGATTTTGTACAATTACATGTTTTACATCCTTCCATCGGAAATTATCCAAATGCATTTATCATCAAATAAAGAGAAAATATGATAATTCAATGAGTGACAAGCAAATGTGCCTAAAGATGAGTGACAAGCCTTATACAGAATTTACGTAGAAATATGGAATGGAAATTGCCAATATATTATCTGTTGTTTAGCAGAATTTGAACAATTTCAAAGTTGATATTTAATATTATTCATGAACATTGACTTTGAAACTTTCACATGAATGAAAGTTCTATTTAATCCATTACGGGCTATTCAGAGAACTGAAGTAATAACAGAACTGAAATATTAACTTAGAAATTTGATGTATTGTTCGAATTCTATGAAACAAGTGAACGTACCACAATTATATTAATGTTATTTGGTATGTATTCTCTGACGTTCTCATTAATCTGCATTTTAAAATTTATTAACAGAATGATTAACTCACCTACTTTGTTGCAACTATTCACTATCCCTTCCCGTATACTCAGAAATAATGGTTTGCTTTTCCTCAATCAACACTCCACGAATTATGGATACCTTTCACCAATGTCCAGAATGGCAAGACTTCTCAACTCAAGTCAGGACCATGCATTTTTTGGTGTAAGCCTAAATGATTTTTGTCAGTCATTACACACGTAAGTAATATATTGCATTGATGTGTCAGAAGTTATGACCTCCATCAAAACCATGTTTCTGTCTTGACATTATCTTTATTGTTTTCGTACCATATTTTTGTCATGACTGTAATTTTTCAATTATCTGAATTCTAAAATTTATCCTTGTATCAACTTCGAATTAACGTATTGCATCCGTTAGTTAATAAATACATTAAATTAATGTAAGTAACACAGAATGCTGACGTGTTAACCATTTACATTACGTAGTAGAATGTATACCTATTATATTTTTAATATGTATCGAAATAAATAAATAAAATTGTTGGACGCTTAACTATTTTTTGAAAAAGTGCGAATTGATCATATAAATCATAATAATTGAAAGATTTTTTTAAATGTAATATTTTCACCTATTTTCAACCCTTGGGGTTGTTTGAAAGAAAGGTGTCTTATCAATGTATATAACAAATCAGCAAATCGAAAAGCACGTTCAAACTACGCACAGAAACTTATGTGTATAAAAAAATGAAAAAAAAAATCTGGACCAAAAACGATGTAACTGAAAGGTTATATAACTTTTGCAGTGTAATTACACTTTAATTTATGTATGTAGATTACCAAACATTAACTAATAAAAAGAGTACGGTAATATGTGTATCATCTAATTAATTTCTAAATATGTAACACAACGTTTTTTTACAGTTTTCCGAAACTGTCAAAACCGGTAAATAGCCAGTGTTCTTACAGGGCGTCTCATAACGTAAAACTATAAAAAGCATAAGTACCCAGCTTTCTTGCAGGGGATCTTATAACGCAAAACTAGAAAAAAACATAAATACCCAGTGTTCTTGCAGGGGATCTTATAACGCGAAACTATAAAAAGCATAAAAACCCAGTGTTCTTGCAGAGGGCCTTATAACGCAAAACTATAAAAAGCATAAAGACCGAGTGTTCTTGCAGGGGATCTTATAACGCGAAACTATAAAAAGCATAAAGACCCAGTGTTCTTGCAGAGGGTCTTATAACGTAAAACTATAAAAAGCAAAAAATACCCAGTGTTCTTGCAGGGGATCTTATAACGCGAAACTATTAAAAGCATAAAGACCCAGTGTTCTTGCAGAGGGTCTTATAACGCAAAACTATAAAAAGCAAAAAATACCCAGTGTTCTTACCGGGGATCTTATAACGCTAAACTATTAAAAGCATAAAGACCCAGTGTTCTTGCAGAGGGTCTTATAACGCAAAACTATAAAAAGCAAAAAATACCCAGTGTTCTTACCGGGGATCTTATAACGCTAAACTATAAAAAGCATAAAGACCCAGTGTTCTTGCAGAGGGTCTTATAACGCAAAACTATAAAAAGCAAAAAATACCCAGTGTTCTTGCAGGGGATCTTATAACGCGAAACTATAAAAAGCATAAAGACCGAGTGTTCTTGCAGAGGGTCTTATAACGTAAAACTATAAAAAGCAAAAAATACCCAGTGTTCTTGCAGGGGATCTTATAACGCGAAACTATTAAAAGCATAAAGACCCAGTGTTCTTGCAGAGGGTCTTATAACGCAAAACTATAAAAAGCAAAAAATACCCAGTGTTCTTACCGGGGATCTTATAACGCTAAACTATTAAAAGCATAAAGACCCAGTGTTCTTGCAGAGGGTCTTATAATGCGAAACTATAAAAAGCATAAAGACCCAGTATTCTTGCAGAGGGTCTTATAACGCAAAACTATAAAAAGCAAAAAATACCCAGTGTTCTTGCAGGGGATCTTATAACGCGAAACTATTAAAAGCATAAAGACCCAGTGTTCTTGCAGGGGGTCTTATAACGCAAAACTATAAAAAGCATAATATAACCAGTGTTCTTGCAAGGGATCTTATAACGCGAAACTATTAAAATCATAAAGACCCAGTGTTCTTGCAGAGGGTCTTATAACGCGAAACTATAAAAAGCATAAAGACCCAGTGTTCTTGCAGAGGGTCTTATAACGCAAAACTATAAAAAGCAAAAAATACCCAGTGTTCTTGCAGGGGATCTTATAACGCGAAACTATTAAAAACATAAAGACCCAGTGTTCTTGCAGAGGGTCTTATAACGCAAAACTATAAAAAGCTAAAAATAACCAGTGTTCTTGCAGGGGATCTTAAAACGCGAAACTATTAAAAGCATAAAGACCCAGTGTTCTTGCAGGGGGTCTTATAACGCAAAACTATAAAAAGCATAATATAACCAGTGTTCTTGCAAGGGATCTTATAACGCGAAACTATTAAAAGCATAAATACTCAGTGTTCTTGCAGGGGATTTTATAACGCGAATCTATAAAAAGCATAAAGACCCAGTGTTCTTGCAGGGGGTCTTATAACGCAAAACTATAAAAAGCATAAATACCCAGTGTTCTTGCAGGGGGTCTTATAACGCGAATCTATAAAAAGCATAAAGACCCAGTGTTCTTGCAGGAGGTCTTATAACGCAAAACTATAAAAAGCATAAATACCCAGTGTTCTTGCAGGGGGTCTTATAACGCGAATCTATAAAAAGCATAAAGACCCAGTGTTCTTGCAGGGGGTCTCATAACGTAAAACTATAAAAAGCATAAATACCCAGTGTTCTTGCAGGGGGTCTCATAACGCCAAACTATCAAAAGCATTTGGAGACGTAGCTCTTCATGCTCGGTATTATTTCATGAGTAGTGGGTTGTATTGGGAGACAACATAAAAAAATACAAGCGCTTTGGCGCGAATAGATACCAATATATAAAAGCATTTATGTACTTTCTCAGGACGTCGGTCGGGCTATTCCTCGCGCGCCCTGGGGACCCGGCGGTCCCGGGGGCCGGGGGGGGCTGCGGGCGGGGCGACACCCTCAAGGGGCTGCCTTGTTCGACCACGCTCAGGGCTTCTTCAGGGCCCTCTCCCTCTCCCCCTCTCTCTCCCTCACCACTCGCCTCCCCCCCCTCCCGCCCCCCGTCCTCTGAGTCGGACTGACTCTGCCTCTGACTCTGCAGCCCGCTGGGCCCGGCACTAGGTCCTGCCTCACCGAGCAGGCCGGTCCCCTCTTCGTCTGTGCTACTGCCCGTCGAAGGGCGGCGTTTACCGAAATGCATAAAGTTGCGAACACTGCGAAATGGAGAGTTTCGTTTGCTTTTCCTGCTGTGGTAAAAAAAACACTCAGTTAATTTTTCTCTGCTCTGTACTTATACATAAAAACTCAATAAATGATATCTCCTTCACACAAACATCTTAAACTTCTCACTTATTAGATTCTAAGGCGGCCGGTTCAGCTCTGGTGTAGTTTAACCTTACTTCCGATGGCCGCCTTATTTTTACACCACGTTTAGAACTAAAGGTTGGCTAAACCGTGGCATATCGCGACAGTTTTAGTTTTCCTTATGTTGTCTTTGTCAACAAGCGCTACACGTTTATAATGCATCTGCCATCAGTTGGCCGTATAGATTGAAGCAGTGAGGTCGTGTGGACGATTGGAGCATATAATAACGGAAAACCGGCGGAATAAAAAATAAGTACTATAATTATATTACCAAAAGAGTGATTTTTTTTAAAATGTATGTACATAATTGAAAATATGGAAAAATATTTTTTTTGTGATGTTCAATATACGTGACTATAAGTTTAAAGTTTATCTAGTATTAACGTGTATTAAAAGGCTTTAACGATCTTTCCACAAGCCATTCCATCCGAGGAAAAATATCAAACGCCATCAAAAGTATAAAATGGTTCCACCAGGCCTGTGTGGGAAGTCATTCTTCATGACGTCTAGTGAAAATAGTGACTGGACCGCTACAAACACCTCGGTCTGCCTTCTAGAATAGTAATCTCATTATGTCACGATATTGCCAACCTGTCACGATATTACACAAGTTATCTTTATTATATGTTAAAAAATAACGTGTGATATCTGTTATCCGTACCAAAGTAAGAAGAAGAAAGTTGTAATTTTTTTATCAATAAAGCTATATTTTATTTCATTTCGTAATGAGTAAAACATCAAATTATAACATTTAATTATTGAAGACAATATAAGAGACTCTCAACCGAAAATTTGAAACACAAAAGACTAAACCCAGGACCTTAGCCTTACCGGGGCTTTGCTCTGTAGGCTCTGCTTTGTAGAAAAGTCGATGTATGTCTATCTAGATTGCTGTTCTGGAAGAATCTTGCAATCATACATAAAGATAGTAGCCAAAATTGCGTTAAGGAAATGAAGATGATGTTAGTAGTTCTTAGTCAAAGTACGATAAAGTTAAATAAGACTGAAGTAGTTTGGGCCGGATTAGTTCACTGGCAGAGAAAAGCCTCTGCAAGACTGTGGTCCTAGGATCAATTCCTACACGTGACCGAATCTTCGTCTGATTTTTCTGTACCAAATTTTCGGTTGATAGTCACTAATTTTGTCTTCAACAGATTTACACCCAATGCGCGAGGTACGGTAATTCAGTATAATTGCAAATATAAAATAAGATATAAAGTGGTACCTCGGCACAGGAGTCGGTGTCCTCGAGCTGTGCGCTAGTTCCTCGTCCGGCTCGGGGTAGTTGGAAGGATCTGGAAGCAGTCCTTGCAGCAGGAGGGGCTCCATGATGCCCTTCTCGAGCCTCTCTATGTTCCTCTTGACGGCCTCCAGCAGGGGGTCCCCCATCATCTGGCCGGCCGGCGGATTCTCTTCCACCTCGGGCTCCGGAGGCGTATAGCAGATTTCAACGGACACAGTTGCCTACACCAATGGATTTATAATAGTCATTATTATTAAACTAACCATGGTGAAATATTCCTGCTTAATGCGTAACATTATTCAAAGCCATTATTGACATCCTCCGTGGTCGTGGGGTAAGGCTCTCGACTAGCAAGCTAGAGGTCGCGGGTTCGAATTCCGGCGTGCGCAAGTCAATTTTAGTTGATTAATTTGTGTTATTTCCCAAATTACTCATTAAAAATAATATTAAGTATATTTGCCGCACGTTACAGTGTGGAAGATACTCTCAGTATCGCTCTGGTGTAAGACCACCATTCAGAATTGAAACTTGAAATGGCTTTGGCCGTGTGAATACTAATTCAGATCTGGACACTTTTACGCGTTAAAGTAACGGTAGAGATATTATACACCCAATATTTTTTAAATCATTCTCTGACTCTGAGATATATTGGGGTTGTGGGAAAAGTTACGACCGTTGAAGATTGGTATACAGGATGTGTAAATGAACATGAAGTACGAGAAATTGATAAATCTTGTCTAAACTTGATGGTAGTCATTTAACTTCACACCAAGAAATGGTTCACGAGGTATCTAAAATGTGCTAAACATTTCTTATTTTTGAAGTTGTCATAAAAATAAATAAATATTTATAAACTTAATAAATTTATCTTTGAAATTTTTGTATTTGAAACATTCATAGATTTATCTGAAAATGTTAACATAAAATCAAAAAGTCCATTATATTGAAAATTCGATATTTCGAAAATACATTCCTTTGTGTTAGGAATTACATACAAAAAAAAAACAAACTGAGAAGAATTCTGATAGTATTAATACGCTTGCGTCTGGACGATGTAGGCCCTCTGATTGGTCAAATTTAAATTGTTTGTTTCGGTTAAATTCCGCTAACTTGAAAATTAAGACCCGATTTCATACTAAAATAGGATCACCAGATTTCTTCAAAAGCATCTCTTCTGATCATATATTTTTTGGATAATATCGAAGAAAATATGTTTTAGAAAGTTCACAATCCATTGGATTAATTACATTGCAGTAAAAATTATCCACAATTACGTATTGAAATTTGACGTTTATCATTATTCACGCGAAAGACACATTGTTCAGTGTTGCCAGCGTATATCGATTTCCAATCAATGTAAAAAGCTTCTATAGCCAGTTATTGTCAAGCAATGTACAATGTCAGTGTGATTTTTTAAAGTGAGATATATATATACAAATATTTAATTATAAATAATAAATATAATATATAATTATAAATCCACCATTATAAAGCCGGCTGCAAAAATAACCAGTTCCACTCGATACTTAAATACGTAATTAATTATTTTTTGACATTACAACACCGACCCCATTCGCTGTCATCAGCTGTCATGTTTAATATGTGATAATTACAGAATTATTATTGACGTGATAACCGTAGATATTTCTTTTAAAAACTATCGCTGTGAATCGCTAAAAAGAAATATTTTGTTTTCAGATTATTATTTCAATTTAATTACTATGGCCAAAAGGTATGTGGACAATATTTTAGCAGAATTGGTCAAATTTCGGAATGTTCGAATGAGAGGGAAATTTACCAAGCGATCGAAGTGCCATATACCACAAATTTTAGCTAATCCTCCAGCACTTAACGAATGATTGACAGGAGATTGTAGTCAATCTAAAAACTTTAGGAATTTTGTTTGTCAATACAAAAGCTACTAGATGTAAACAGTGCTAATAGATTTGCCTCATTTGGAGCGCAAATAGCTAATATCCCAGGTAATGGTCCATATTGTTTAAAAAAATTTGGTTAGGTTTATCATCTGACTTCCAGAAGTATACAAGTTGCAGGTAAAATACCTTCCTATTCTCAGCTTTATCTATACGATCCTGATGAGGCTGTTAGACTGCGTATGAGTCATCCATGTTATGCCGATTGCTATAAAAATATAATGCAAATAATTGATGATTGAACTAAAAGAAGCTGTCGAGGAAGAAGAAATACGCATTGCGGCTGAGGGTGGGCAGGTGAGAGATATACGTCTATTATTAACACGTTCATCAGAGGTACAATGCTCCAACCAGTTCTCACGATATCGCCATGGTTTACGTAGTAGACAGACGGGAATTTGTCATCGGGTATAGATATCGCTGTTTAACCTAAAAATGTTGAAGGACCTCAAAGGATGGCAACTTTATCAAAGCATTTAGATCCTATGGTTTTCCCACTACTATTTCCATCAGGTGAATGTGGTTGGACCCCAGGCTTTCAGCATCATGCTGATTTCTGTACTGCTCAATGTCATACTGAGATAATAGAGATAATATTTTTCCAAATAAATTCAAACTAGCTAACATCATCCCAATACACAAATCAGGACCCAGATGTAAAACAGACAACTACAGACCAATCACATTAACTTCTCAATTGTCTAAGATATTAGAAAAATGCATTAAAAAACGTATCGTCGATTTTCTGGAATCAAACTCACTCCTTTCACCTAACCAATATGGCTTTAGAACTAAACTAGGTACTGATGATGCTATATTTAATTTAACCAAAAACATTTATTCTAACCTGGACTCAAACATTAAAACTTTAACCATTTTTTTAGATTTAAAGAAAGCCTTTGACACAGTCAACCATAGAACTCTCTTAAAGAAAATATCCAACATTGGAATTAAACATAAATGTCTCATGCTGTTACAAAATTATATATTGAATCGCCAACAATGCACAAAAATTGGAACATATTTGAGCAATTTTGATTTAGTAAAACATGGTGTACCACAAGGAACTGTATTGGGGCCGCTACTCTTTCTAATATATATAAATGACTTATGTAATATTAAAATACCTGGTAAAATTTTCTCATTTGCTGACGATACTGCAATAACAGTCCAAGGAAAATCATGGGAAGATACTACTAATAAAGCTAACAAATGTATTACTATTGTCAAAGAGTGGCTAGATAGAAAACCTACTTACCCTAAATTATGATAAAACTATTTGTATTCCTTTCTATAACACACAGAAGTCGGCTCCTAAAACCAATCTTAATTTGAAGTTTCATAACGTAAATTGTAACCCAAACACATTCTGTAACTGTGAGGAGATGAAATCTGGAAAACTTATTAAATATTTAGGTGTAACTATAGATTGTCAACTTAAATGGACCAGCCATATTGAAAAAACTGTTAACAAATTGAGATACCTAAAATATATTTTTAAAAGAATGAGTAATGTAGTAAATATAAAAACCATGAAACTAGTTTATGACTCACTAGTTCATTCATCTCTTTCTTATGGAATAATTGGCTGGGGCGGAACTTTCAACAATCATGTAAAACCACTAGAAATTGCCCAAAAATCAATTATTAAAATAATGTACAAAAAAACTAATTCCTATCCCTCTAAACAATTGTTCCAAGAAACTGAAATTTTGGACCTTAAGCAGACCTATAGTGCTCAATGTCTTAAATTTATTTATACGCGACCAAACAACTTTATTAAAAATTCAAATCGTACCAGCCAACGACATGGCGCTTGTGAATATGCTGTGCCTCACTGCAAAACCAGGTTGGCCCAAAGGCATATTAGTTTTATTGCTCCAAAAATGTATAATTCTTTATGTACAACCTTTAAAAGGGACACGTGTGTAAACCTTCAATCTTTTAAAAAGTACATCAAATCTTGGCTAAAAAACACTGGAGTAGATATTTTTTTCTTTTAAGTTTTATAAAACTATCTGTAACATTTATATCCATGTAGAGATTATTTTTTATTATTTCACATTCATAAAAAACAGCGGATACATTTGTTTTTTGTTTGTAATGCTTTGTCTGCTTATTCACTTTTTAAGATGTCTTCTTTAAAAACTAGTATTTACCTAATATGATTTAGAACATAAAATCGGAGCGGAACTTACGAAGCTGACCGATGCACTGGAGCGTAACGGCTACCCAGCAAGTCAGACAAGGCAAATCATAAGAGCCAAATCTGCACCAAACGAAGACAGAATTGAACAAGAGTCGAAAGGCTGTGCTTTCCTGCCTTATGTGCACAATGTGACAGACAGAATTGCCAGGCTATTGAGAAAGGAAAATATCAAGACTGTCTTCGGAACAACAACAAAGATACAGGACATACTGAGGTCTGCAAAGACTAAGTTTCCTCTGGAAACAGATGGAGTGTATAAACTCAGCTGTTCCGGATGTGACAAGGTATATGTAGGCCAGACAGAGCGGACTATCTCCAAAAGGATTTCAGAACACTTCAGAGCTTGTAAACTCGGCCACCCTGACAAATCGGCAATTGCCGAGCATTTGATTGACACCGGGCATTACTTTGGATTTGTTCCTGAAATCCTGGGGAGACCCAAAACTTATAGAGCACGGCTGATTACGGAGGCCATTGAAATTCATAAAAATCCCGTAAACATTAATAGAGACGATGGAGCTAAGCTCAATAGTTCTTGGTATCCGGTAATTGACGGCTACACCAGAGCTAAACGAAGAAAACCACTTTAAATTAAAAAATGATACGTTAATGTTAGCTCAGAGGGTTGGAGCTGGCAACACGGTATCACAACCTCATACATAAGCTCACATTTTTAACACAACCTCAAATGAGCCACGAGCCGAGAGGATAGAGCCACGAGGATAGAGCCAGGAGTAAAAAAGTCGTTTTTTGTGGTTTGCGACATAACCACAGAAGTCGTTTTTGTCTGACTTGAGAAATCAGCCAGGCCCCGCTACTTTTGCCGGCCGGAGAGATCCCACCGGCCCACCGAGCAGGCGCTCGCGCCCACCCAACTGCCTTTATCAAGGCAACACTTTCGCTATACTCAAACAACGCAGATTCACGCTGGCCCCCGCAAACCGCCCACAAGCTCCAGAGACGTGCTCCCTCTTTAAGAGGAGGCACCGACTACCACCTGTCAAGATGTTCCCGACGAGGATGCTCCCCGCTGACCACGAGGACTCCCCGGTCGTGGTACCGCCCGGCGCCCATCAGATAGCGCTTCGAAGGAAGACAGGGACCATGCGCCTTACGGTCCCCGCACCACAGCCCCGCTCCGAGGACCCAAGGACCCGGAGACCATCCACCACCACGACTGCCACCACGCCCGACGTAACCGAGATGACGGAGCCCATAGCAGGCCCCTCCTGGGCAACAGGACCCAGTCCTGCCCCCAGGCGCCCCCCGATAGGCCCAGCGTCGGCCTACGTGGCGCCCCCGAGGCCCCAGCAGCCGATGGAGACGGCTGCCCCCCAGGATGGAGGCTGGACGAGGCCGTCCAACCCCGCAAAGAGGCCCATGTCCCCACGGGGACCACAACCGCTCCAGTGTGGCAACCGATTTGAAGAGTTGCCCGAGGTAAGCGAAGGCGCCGGCGCGCCGCGTAATAAGCGTGCCAATACTAATAATTCTTTCTCCCCCGCAGGTACCGGAAGGAGAGACCGTGTTCCCCCGGTTGTGATGACCCTGGGGAACATGACACACGCGCAGATCACAGCTGCGGTCCAAGGACATCTGGGGGCGGGTAAGCTCTTTACTTTTAGGTACAACAGGGGCGGCACGGCCAACATCTTCGTGCGCACGATGGAGGACCATCGCGCCCTCACCAATGGACTGCGAGCGGAGGCGCGCGGCTTCCACACATTCACGGCCGAAGCCGAAAAAATGAAGAAGGCCGTGATCAAGGGCCTGCCACTAGTAGAAGTACAAGACATCGCGGCGGATCTGGAATCGCAAGGATTCCCAGCTGTGAAGGTGGTCAAGATGACTGCCTCAAATGAGTATCCCATATACTTAGCTCACTTCAATAAGGAAGTCAACATGGGACAGCTGCGCGCGGCCGTCAAATACCTGTGCCACTGCCGCATTCGACTCCAGAAGCACAGGAGTAATCACCTTCAGCACGGCACCCAGTGCTACAGATGTCAAGACTTCGGACATGGGTCCCGAAACTGTTCGCACACAGCAAGGTGTGTAAAATGCTTACTGGAGCATGCTTCGGCAGAATGCCCCAAGAAGACGAGAGACGAGCCCGCCGCATGCTGTAACTGCTCAGGCCCGCATCCCGCCAACTACAGAGGCTGCCCCAAGCGGGTAGCGTACGTCGCCTCAATACAGCAGCGACCTGCCAGAAGGGCCCAACCCCCACCGGCAGAACAGAACCCGAGCAGGCCACCTCCTCAGCCGAGGACGGATGGACGCACATGGGCCAACGTAGCCGGAGGCACCGCCCCCGCCCAAGAGCAGCGCGAGACCGCGCCGCCCCCACAGCCCCGCCCCCAGCCCCGCTCACAGCAGGAGCCCGTGCGCGCGCCCACCACTACAGAGGACGACCTGGACATCATGGCCCTGCTCCAAGGCCTCCTGAGGATGCGATCGCAGCTCGCCCGCTGCACATCAAGAGCAGAGAAGCTCGTCGTCCTGATGGAGCTCCTCACGACCACCCTCGATGTCTAATCCCGAGAAGGTGAGAGTCCTCGTATGGAACGCATTTAGCGTGCGCAACAAGACAGACGAACTGCTCGCTTTGGCAAATGAATTAAACACCGACATTATTCTCTTATCAGAATCCCACTTGAATCCAAGCGTACCGCTGAGAGTGCAAGGTTTCGAGATTCACCGAGACGACCGACAGGGAAGATCAGGCGGAGGAACCGCAATATTCGTTCGACAATCAATGACGTCCACAAGAATTCCCACTCCGAAGTTGAAGCACGCTGAAGCCACGATTATCGAAGTCACCATAGAGGGTAGAGCGCATACCATCATCTCCGTATACTGCACCCAAAGTAACCTAGTGAGAGAAGATTTCAATAAATTGCTCAATCTGGGACCAATCGTTGTGATGGGAGGCGATTTGAACGCCAAACACAACTACTGGAATAACTACAGAGGTAATGCGAACGGAAATACGCTCTTTACACACATGCAGACAAATACCTATTCGATAATGGCGCCCGACAGACCTACGTACTACTCGCAACGCTCTAGATATCCGAGTACATTGGATATAGTACTCGAGAAAAATGTTAAGACAATATCTCCACTGCGCACATTAGACGAGCTGTCTTCGGACCATCTGCCCGTGTGCTTCACTATAGGCGGCACAACTTCAAGGACCCCCAGAAAACAGCGCAATTATAAGGATGCGGACTGGGAAGGATTTAAAAAGGAAGTCAACGAACGAATTCATCTCACTTCGGGAACTCTGCGCTCGCCACAAGAAATCGACGCAGCTACAAGCACTCTCACAGAGATTCTTCAAACAGCACAAGATACACACATTCCTCTCAAATAAGTACATTCATACACGATCAAGCTTCCCGAGCACGTTTTATCGCTCATCAAGGACAAAAATCGCCTGCGACGCATGTACCACCGCATGCGTGACGAATACTTCAAGACAGCGTACAACTGCCTGCAGAGGGAAATCAAGACCGAAATCGCAGAACTCAAGCGCGAACTTTGGGACAAAAAAGTCGCGTCGCTCACGCCGAAGGATAATTCATTATGGAAAATGGCTAGCGCGCTGAGACATAAAGATTTCACAATCCCCCCGCTACAGAAATTGAACGGCCCCGGGACGGCTTTGTCGCTACAAGAAAAAGCTGACACACTCCGTCACCTCAGTGCTTAATTGTCCAAACGACCATTTGCAAATTTTACAGGAGGAGGTTTTCTTTGATTATTTCAATGAAACATTATGACAGGTGTTTAAGATGAAGATATTTCCGTCAAGCTAAAGGTCTGATCAGCTTAAATAATTCTTTGTAAATTGACTAAGGATAGTTTTTGATACTTTTTTTTACATTTTAAAATGGAGATTGAACAAAAACGCACCACCAGAATTTTGTAAAGGGAGATTGAACAAACTGGAATTGGAGATAGGGCAACTTTTGCGTAGAACTTTCCGTGCTTGTTTGTTCAAACGACCACCTTTAGTTATATACAGGATGAGTTTATTTTCAATATTTCTATTATGGATACTGACAATTCGTGGTGGAATCTATATATATATATTTACAATAGTGATTTGTTCTTTGTTTGTTCCTTCTTATTTCCTATACCTTTTCTATACATAAAAGTGAGCTCTGGCGTTATGAAATTTATATACAAATTCACATATTATTTCACATACCACTCTACCGACTTCGATAAAACTTTGTAACTTTGAGTTGTGCGCATGCCCGCGAAGGTTTCCCTATATTATATTGAACTATGGCGTTGTGAAATTTGTATAAAGATTCTCTTATTATTTCCTATATCATTCATCCGATTGCGATGAAACTTTGGTGAGTTGCTTTGCGCACGCCGGCGAAGGTTTCCATACATAAAGGTGAACTCTGGCGTTATGAAATTTGCATTCAGATTGTATAATAGGTGGCGATCGAGTTGTTATAAAAATGTGTGCATTATTTCTTGTAGCTTAGCAGTAGGGACTGAAAGAGGGAAGGGTGAGGATAATCCGTGAGGGGGGAGGGTTCGTGGGATGCGGGACAAATCTTTCTTTGAGTGGCATTGAAACGCGTGCCAGGTACTCGACAGTTCCATTATAATAATTTACTTCAATGATAATAATATATTAAACAATGTCCAACTTTTTTTATTTCTGACCGTGACCGGGTTTAGCCTATCAACCATCTTTAGACTTCCATCTTCGTTGTTACGACATAGCAACGAAAATGGGATATCCATATAATTTGAATAAAATCATTGCATTCCACCCCTTTTAATCCCCCTCCCTAAATTTAATGTATATAAAGCACAGCTTAAGGAATATCTGTACCAGTCTGAAGATGACCGCAGTAGGCTGAATCTCTTACGATCAGATTTTTTTTTTATGTGACACCTCACAAGAGCGTCCTTGCCAGTATACAGACAGGGGAACTATGTAACCACCCGGTTGGGCGGCGTTGTGAGGCGGGTTAAGGTAGGGGCTGTATGAAGGGATTTATTAATGCTGGCCTTGAAGAGGCTCGGATTATAGGAGAGAGATGCCGGTAGCTCGTTCCACATACGAACCGACTTACAAAAAACGACCCGTTCTCATGAAGCTAACGTCAATCGTAAACGGGTGTTCCGCTCGTGTCCGTCGAGTTTCGCGCACGTGCACCGGTGCATCAGGGATCAATGCTGCTATCTCCTTGGAGCAGGCTCCATTGAAATACCTGTAGAACAGACACAGCATGCCTACATTGCGTCTATGCATTAGAGAAGGCAATCGGTCTGTTAACAACGGATTGTCAATCAGACGGATCGCCCTCCTTTGCACAGATTCAAGTAGGTTAATTAAGTATTTTGGGGCACCAGCCCAGAGGTGGCTCCCAAATTCAACTGTTGGGCGGACTTGAGACTTGTACAGGGTCAGCAGCTGGTCACTGTTGAAGGATATCCTAGCCGTGTACAAGACGTCCAGCTTCTTGGAAGCCTGATTTACTCGGGCTTCTATGGATCCCCGATACTTGAGCCGGTCTGATATACTAACTCCAAGCATTTCAATGGAGTCTTTATTGGGGAGAGTGCTCCCATAGAATTGCGCCTAAACAGTACGCGTGGCCAAAAAACTAAATCACTTAAATTATATGAAATTTATGCAAATTATTTCAGTGAATAATATACCTATACATGTTTTTTTGGCTAAAAATTAAAATCCTATCGTTTTTGTTGGTAATGCTCAGAATCGTAATCAAAACCCCAAAACACACAAATGAGGAAAAAATCAGAATTATAATTTATTATATAACTATAATTTATTTCAACAAACTGCATAATCACTATAGATCAATTTGTAAATCTCAAACGGCTACATACAAATACGGATATACTGAAAATTTCGAATTGAAATACTAATCTAACTAGTTAAATATGAATCGTCAGTCAAAAAACCAATTTTGACAGCAAAAACTTGCAAAAAGTAGAGTCTGAGCGAAAACAGAAAAGTGAACACGCTGTATCACAAAGTTCATTGCAATGTAAAAAACAAAACAAATTTGGTATTGATAGAGATATTTAAAACTAACACTTACCGCTCTATTTCCGCACTGCTGCGTATGTATGCACTTTTGTAATTAGTTATTGACATTTTCCTGTTGTTTTGTCTATCAAAAACTCCTTGGTATATATTTAAATGCTTTTTTACTTCCGCGTAACACCAGAAAACAAACACCGTTGGAATGTAAAAACTTAAGATGGCGGCATCACGTGATCCTCGCATCGTGCTGTAATTGGTCGGTTGGTGGAGTTTGAACAAACTAGCACGCAATTTTAATTCTCGACTCTAGGAGGTTGGCCTAATAAGGAGATTGGCCAAACAAGGACTCACTTTTAGAATATTGTTGTGGACATTGACATTTTAAAATGCTTATAATTAATTGTAGGAGGCTGATAAAACTATTTTTTCTTCATCGAACGACGCGTAATTTGATTCTTAACAATATTGCCTTAAAAACTCATTTTCGCTAAAATGGTCGTTTGGACAATTAAGCACTGGGGCGACGACTCGCCGACGGCTTCGAGAGAGCCTACGCCGCTACAGACGGCCTTTCCGACCCGGCTACGGACCGGATCGTAGCTGACTCTCTACGAGATTTGAACGAAGCAGAGCAGACAAACGCTGAAGATATTCATTTCACAACGCCGAGCGAGATTGCGGTCACAATCAAGCGACTCAGAACGAACAAGGCGCCGGGAAGCGATCAAATTCACAACATTTTACTCAAACATCTCCCTCAAAAAGCCATCATCTACACTACAAAACTGTTCAATGCCTGCCTCATGACTGGGCATTTTCCCCAGATTTGGAAATCGGCGACCGTGCTGCCATTCGCAAAGCCGAATAAAGATAGAACGCAGCCGACAAGTTACCGGCCGATTAGCCTACTATCTACGTTGAGCAAGGTATTTGAACAAATTATACTAAACAGGCTTGTCCCACACCACGACGAACACAAGACTTTGCCAGACGAGCAGTTCGGCTTCAGAAAGAGGCACTCCACGACCCATCAACTCACCAGAGTAGCGGAATACATCGCAAGAAAATTTAACGAACATCGCTTCACCGCTGCTGCGCTCATCGACCTAGAGAAGGCATTCGACACCGTATGGATAGACGGGCTCGTGCATAAGTTGCACCGCACCAACACGCCCATATACCTAACGAGACTGATACAGGAATACCTAAAGAATAGATCGTTCAGAGTGTTCATAAGGAACGTGTTATCTTCAATGCGTGAGATTCCAAAAGGCGTGCCGCAAGGAAGTTTACTGGGACCATTTCTCTTCATTCTGTTCACCTACGACATCCCCCGAGACGAGAGATGCAATCTGTCTATCTACGCAGATGACGTCAAACTATACGTTTCCTCGCTGAAAGCGAACATGGCCGCAATTTACCTACAGAGGGCGCTCGACGCGCTCGTAGAGTACTACAAGAAATGGCGCCTGAAACTGAACGAGGCGAAAACCGAAGCCATCATGTTCACGAGAAAACGTATAAATAGAACACCTGACTTCAACATCGAAATGGGAGGACACAGCATTGAATGGAAAGATGAAGTTACATATCTCGGCCTGACCATGGACTCCCGCCTCAACTGGAAATCTCACCAAGCAAAGATGCACGCGCGCACGCGAAAAGCGATCGGCATGATGAAGCCAATTTTCAATAGACGGAGTCCGCTACTTCCCAAAACCAAACTCCTCGTCTACTACTCGCTCATTCGTCCGGTACTCTCGTATGCGATTCCCGTATGGAGCAGCATCTCACACACAGACCACAAGAAACTACAGACACTTCAAAATCTCTGCATTAAAATCACATACAACACGAGACTCAGAACAAACTTGAAGAGATTACACGAACGAGAACAAATTCCAACTCTATTCGAATTCACACACAGACTCACTACACGCTTTTACAAATCACTCACACTTAGTAAAAATCCACTCATACGAGACATAGGACAATACAACGCTCCGAGCGACCTGACATTCAAATACACACACAGACTACCTAAACACATCCTCATGGACCATGATCACATATGGTACATACCAGAATCAGACGCGGACGAATAGCGAGCAGTAGGTATTTCCTAAACTCCCGACTTTCCTCCTAAATATATAATGTTTATATATCTATTTATGTATTTATATAATATTTTTATAACTTGTATGTATATGTATGTTTATTTTCTATCCTCCCATAAGTATATATTAACATAAAAACAGACACACACACACACATCTCAAAAAATGCAGGACATCATATACCGATGTTACTGAAGGCCGTATACGTTTCAAGTTGACGTTCGGCCGCTCCTTCCGGGTAAGGTTTTCTGCGATTTTCCTTACTCCCAACGGCAAATGCGGAAGGACCCCAACAATAGGGCGCAGCCGAAATTTCCTCCCCCCATTCCCAACACAACACAAACAGACACGTATGTAGTATATGGCCGCTGTCGGTCGCTGGTGGTGCTGATGCTGGATGAAAACATGCAATTTTAGTAGGGTTTTTAGGTAACAAATTTTTTCCCTACCGAGAAAATACAAGGCCTCTAAGTCTATAAAAGCCAGGTAATATTTGAATAAACCCATATGAGGTAAAAATTGTGAGGCGCATATGACGCCGTTCTATTTGTATAAAGAACATTAACTTTAAATTCAGTAAATTTAAATGATTCACCACTTCATGGAATATAAGAATCTAGAAAATAAAAAAAAAAAAAAAAAAACACAACCTCAAATAACACATCTGCCCTGATGATGGACACTGCAATGCTGTCCGAAACGTTGGCTAAAGAAGGAGTTAGCGCAACACGGCATAACACCCCAAAAACAAATAACAAAAATAGTATTTACCTTATTCTTTGTGTTATTTTAAAACTTTTACATATTTCATGATTTACTTTCTTGTATTGCATCTCTACAGTAACTCTTTTAAAATAACTTAAATTTATATTTGATATATATGTATTTCCACTTAAACCATAGACACAAGATAAAAATACTTATGTATAATACCCACACTCAGGCTTCGCCTTCGTGGGATTTTTTTTAATTATGTACATTTATTTCAATATTTTTTATACATTTTTCAATATTTTATGTAACCATGTATGTATAAAAAAAAATTCAATAATAAAAATAAAATAAAAAAACTGCTATGTAGTTTTATGCAAGTAAATTAGCAGTGCGAAGAAACATATTTAATCCAATCCATTATGCGGGTAAACTTTTTCAACAGTATTTAATTCATGCTTACATTATTTACCAATCTGGTCGCCTAGATTACATTAGGAAAAACCAACGACACCTCAGAGTGGAATGCTATCAAGGTTTGCAAAACCATGTAAGAAATTTAGCCACTGATAGAGGAGTATGTGCAGGTAATACAGTCATTCTTCCATCTTCATTTACTGGTGGACCACGCCATGTGAATGAACTTTATCAAGTTTCAATGGCAATGGTACGTAAATTTGGTCGTCCTGTCGTCGTCATAACTTTTACATGCAATCCCAAATGGCCAGAAATACCAACCGAATTGGAAAATTATCAATCGGCCGCGGACAGGCCTGATATAGTAGCCAAGGTTTTCCATCTAAAAGTCAAGGAATTTATTCATGATATGACTGAGAAACATGTTTTTGGAAAGGTAATTTGTTGGGTGTATACAATTGAACAGCAAAAAAGAGGACTCCCTCATCTACATGGTGTGTTTACACTTTGCAGCCAAGATAAGTTGTATACAGCTTCTGATATAGATAATGCCGTATCTGCAGAACTACCCCATCCGAAGAACGGCTTTGTACCATATTATTTTAAAAAATAACATTCATGGATCATGTGGCGTACTTAATCCAAGGTCAGTCTGCATGGTAGACGGTAAGTGCTCTAAAAATTCCCCAAATCATTTAAAGATGCTACTGATAATAATTCCGCAGGCTACCCAGAGTACAGGATACGTGATAATTTTTCTGAAAATCACGTTGTTCGGGATATTACGTATCGACAATCGATTTGTTGTTCCATATAATGCATTCCTTAGCCAAAAATATGATGCTCATATTAATGTTGAAATTTGTTCCTCTTTGAATAGTATTTATTTATTTATACTGGGTTTTTAGAGATGTTCTCACTTATCTATACATGATCAATCTCACTCAATTTTACTTCTGGCTTTACATTTACCCGACAGCCAATCTGTTTATTTTGTAGAGGGGCGGGAGGAACAGGCTCTTAGGGAAGCATCTACAAGGAACACCTCTTTAACAACGTGGTTCCAATTAAATCTTAAAGATATTGAGGGACGCTCTATTCTGTATCAAGATGTACCAAATAACTATGTCTTTTCAGCTGGTAAAAAGTGGACGAGGCGACAGCGGGGAGGCGGCAACATCATTGATGACATACGAGAATGGACGCAGTGCATGACGGAGGCTTCATTGTATTTGATGCCTAAAATTCTTAGACATCTATTTGTTTTAATTTTAATACAATGTATCCCTTCGATTTTCGGCTGAAGATTTTTTTCATCGTGGTGTTGCTGAAGAAACAGCTATTAATCTTTGTCTTTTAAACATACAGGATATTCTTATGAAGGAGAATTCATCTTGCAGAATGCAGGGCTTACCTGAACCTGATGAAAGTTGCAGTTTTGGACAAGTATCCGATTTTAATGTAATTTTTGAAAACACTTTAGGTGAATTGATGGCTGCCAAACACAATGACGTACAACTTCAAGCATATAATTCTATTTTGAATAAGTTTTTTCACATGAAAATGATGACAATGAATGTTTATTCATTGATGGCCCAGGCGAAACAGGGAAAACATACCTTTACTAAACTTTAATTCACACTCTAAGACGAAAAGGTAAAAGAGTTTTATCATACTGCTTTTAATTTACCCCTCAATTTACAGGACAATACAACATGTAAGGTCACATCAAAGAATCGGAAAATTATAACGGAAGCAGATATTATAATATGGGATGAAGCACCGATGGCCCCAGGTGTAGCTTTAGAAGTAATTGAGCGTACTATACGTGATAGCATGGGAAGTGATTCTGTCTTTGGTAACAAAGTTATTGTTTTGGGCGGAGACTTTCGTCAGATCCTTCCAGTGTGTCGACGTGCTTCAAGAGGACAATTAATTGCCGCTTGCATAAAAAGCAGCACACTTTGGTAACATTTCAAAACTTTTCAATTAAAAACAAATGTCAGAGCTTTAGAAAGTGAAAATATATTTTCTAAATGGCTTTTGGACTAGGAAGATGGCAAACTTCCTTCTGTAGAAGGAACATTAGAGTCATCTGTGATTATTCCCTATGTAAATATTTGCCAAGATATTATTCACTGTGTATACGGTGAGACACATACAACTTCTGATGCCTTAGTGATGAGTCAACGTACCATATTGTACCCTAAAAATAGTCATGTTTATTCAATCAATGAGGATGTACTTCAACGGAAAGCGCCCCTGAGGTGATATCTCACAAAAGCGGTTCTATAAAAATTTCAGCTGTAACTTAATTCAAGCCAAAATCATTACGGGGAACAGAAAAGGTACAGTACATTTCATTCCTAGAATTTAAAACACTTTGTCGGATGTTACAATATAATTCAATATGTGCAGGAAACAGTTTCCAGTCAAATTAGCTTATGCAATGACCATAAATAAATCTCAAGGACAAACTTTTGAACGGGGTGGACTGTTACTACCTGAACCAGTATTTTCTCATGGACAGTTTGAGCGCAGTCATCGTTATTTATACAAATTCTGACTGATTGGTATACGGATAATATTGTTTATAAAGAGATTTTTTCCTAATGAAAGTGTATAATATTATGTTGTAGATTGTAAAAAATAAAAGTATAATAAATTGTACTTGCTTAAAAAGTTTTGTTTTTTGACTCAATTTATCCCACCTGTAAGGTTTTCCAGCCTAAGAATTAAGAGAGTTTTGGTGTATTTACTTTGACAATCGTTAGGTAAGAGCGTAATATTATTTCACCCAAATATGTAGATTTTTAGGACTTATCCCAATAAAATAATTCTTAATATATTTAAATAAAAATGTAATTACTTTGACAGTCTTTTGGTAAGAGTATATTATTTTACCAAAGTTATATGTAATATTGTAATATGTTGATATTTTTTTATTTTCGAATTACATATAAATATTTTGCAATTAATTTCGATTTAAAAATTAAATCATTTCGGTGGTATGGAAGAAGAAACATTTTTCTCATTGACGAGATTTATGTTGGGGTGAGGGGTGTTTAATGGTTCAGAATGTCTTTCTATTATATATCTACCCATTGATCTAATATCTACCTATTAAATGTAACTGTTAGTATCACTCAAACTGGGCGAAGCCCAACGAAGTGCCGCCCGCAGGGCCTAGCAGCAAAAACCCGCGGAGCAGGTTTTTAACTGCTAGTACTTATTTATCTTTCCAACATCGAACAAATCACAAATCGAAGCATTATAGAAAAAAAACTTTAATAATGTATGGACGGCCCGGGCAGAACTGTCCTTCGGAGCCTCTAATGGAATGTTTGTGGCTTGAACTGAAATCCCGAGGCTAGAAGGGTTAATATTCATAACTCCTTCAATATAAAATGGCTTTTTTCAAAAATTAACTCCTGTTTATATTATGTATTATAATTTAAAAACAAACAAAAAATTACCGTACCAAACGAACGAATGAAGTCTGGCTTTTTGACTGCGGCGATCGTGTAACGTGTACCTATTTCCCACTTACTTGAACTATTCAATTATATTTATGTTGCGAGTGTGGAGTAAATTCCATCCCCGACATAAAGACCGACCTAACGAGATAGCTGCCGGTGAAGTCTGTCATTAGAGTAATTTCACCGTTCCATTAGTCAATTCCGTTCATTCGTCCATTGACCGCTGGATGCATGTTTATGTTCAGGCCTGGGTATAGCTTATCATACAACACACAGTGAACCGTCTAGAACAAGCCAGCTTGTCAAAATCATTTTGTTGCCTTTTATAGCATATTAAATTCGTTTAAGAATTATTATAAATAACGCTTTATATAATTAAAAAAACTAGTAAATTATTTTTAATCATGATTAAAAATAATTTACTAGTTTTTTTAATTATATAAAGCGTTATTTATAATTTTTGAAGGCAGTGAAATTTCAATTATTGTAGAGTACATTTTCTGAGTGCATTTTGAATGGGGAATTATTATAATTGAAATGAATCCAAGCTGTACAACACTTATCATATAGATGATTGTACCTATATGAGTAGGCAGAAATTAATTAAAAAAAAAAAACAATACACGCATTATGTCAAAAAATCTTAAAAATTTGACAAAAAAAATTCAAATTAAATAAATACATATAAAGTAACATTTACACGCACTTTATTTTATTTTAAACTATATCCAACTGAAATATTCAATAATAATAAATTATTATTGCACTTACATATAAATTGTATTTAAAAATACTAATTACACATTACTTGGAAGTACTTAAACATAAAACAACATTTCAAATACTTAAAAAAAAAATAACCTTTACAAAACTTGTTCCTGAAAATGAAAAAAAGTTGTAATGGGAATCAGTCGGGTGAAAATCGCGGTAAATTAATAATAGTTAAATACCACGTTCTCTTATAAAGTTACAAGATTATTCGTCAAACGTATAATTACAATTATGTGTAAAACAAATATTCAATCCAAAGCACTGCACAAAGAAATATATGTTGTCGATTGAAACGGAAATTGGAATATCTCAGGATGTCAACATTGGTGAGTCGCCGTTCTTCCTGGCTTGTGACATATGTATAATACTTTCTATCTGACTATCCCTTAAAGTGTCCCAATAATCGATTCCTTAACATATGTAGTGTAGTATGAAGTTCTACACCGTCTTCTGTGCGACACACGCAGAAGGTCCTGTGCTGTGTACTTTGTGCAATTTCCAGCCACCCGGTAGATTCCCGGCGAACGATCCTCTCTAGCGTAGCCACAGTGTGTTGTGGGCGGAGAAAGATCAAATGTTTCCTCACTTCGGGTGAAATTGACGAAACATTTTCAAATACCTAAATTATTTTTAAGTGAAACCGCACGAGAGTCCCAACCGTCTGGAGGATATGGCTTCCCTAAGTAGGGTATGTTGTGAGGCTAAAGGTAGTGGGGAGGAGAAAGAGATGGAGAAGAGGACGTACCTGGTTTTCCGATCTGGACACTACACACGGCCAAAATCATTTCAGGAAACGTTTCAATTCTGAATGGTGGTCTTACCCCAGGGCGATACTGAGAGTATCTTACAACTCTGGAACGTGCCGCAAATATACTATATTTGGTTTTAAATTAGTAATTTGTGAAATAAAGGAAATTAATCAAATACAATTTTCATGCGACCTCCAGCTTGCTAGTCGAGAGTCTTATCCCTCGAGCAACGGGAAAAGGAATTGATTTGATTCTAAGCACCATTTTGAAAATATTCAAATCTCGTGATTTTTAAAAAGTCAGAGTTTTTTGTCTAATTATCAAACATTTCTCTTTAAAGACAACGGTATCATCTATACATTTTCTATATCTTATATGAAATGCTATTGTTAAACGCTAACCCTGTATAAATAAGTACGTCCAACAATTGAATTTGGGAGTCACCTTTGGGCTGGAGCCCCACGATACTTGATAAACCTACTTGTGTGCAAAGGAGGGCGGTCCACCTGAATGACAACAGACCGATAGCCAATTCTAGACGCATGTGGGTATGCTGAGGCTCGTGTAGACTTCATCGCGAAGGAACTCCTCGTCTGTGTATACCCAGCCTACGTGTCTTGAACAAACGGGGGATTTCAAAACATATAAGTTCTAGTAGACGAAGAGATTTGTGTGGGGGCGCTAAAGTAACTTATGTGTGTTTGTTAACGCACTGCAATGCTTCGAGTTAATGCCATTCTTTATTAAGCCCCCGCTTTCCGAATTTATACCGATTTACAATATATTTCTCTTGAACATAAAAAGTTTTTAAGTTCTAAAAAAAATATGTGTTGTTTTTGAAACTAATATCTATACATTTGTTATGCCGAAACGGCAATTATATGAAATTTCCTCGATAGAAAAAAAGGCTAAGTAAGCCCCGAAAGTTATTAAAAACAGTTTTTTTGTTCCATTATTTAATGAAAAAATCCACAGTGTATCTTTAAGGCGAAGCTTAATGCTAAATCACTATTTTAGATTAATCTTTATTACGAATTGGCTTACATTTTGAATACCAGAATTTTTATTTTAGATAAATTGAAGCTTTTCCTATCGTTCTCCCTAATCAAACGATAAAAATAACATTATTAATTATTCAATAAAAAATATAAATGTAAACTACTAAAAAAAAATTTTTTACGTATAAAGAAAACAACTTAAAAAAATATTATTGCTAAGATTATCTTTGACAGTTTCACTTGATAATATTTTTTGTTTTCTTTTAAAATTGTTCACAAAATAAATAAAAACTACCTTTTTGCTTGAAATCAAGCGTTTCTAGACTGTTCGCTAAGCGGTTTTAATGTCTATTAGCTACGTTCGTGGCAATATAAGTCATACCAAGAATATACACATTTTTGGCTTGTAGCTTAAATGAAACTTAAGCATTTTTTGAGAGATTTTTGCTCTATTTCTAACGAGTCGTGTTTTATAAAATATTTTCACCATTTTCGCTTCATTATTATCGTTTTGAATATTAGCGCGCTCCCTCTAACAATCGTATTTATATATCTCCCTTTCAAACCATCTTTAAGCGCTTACACGGAGCCGGGATAACTAAACTTACACCGTGTTATGACAAATCAAGTGAACTTTATCAAAGGGATCGGGGATAACTAAACTTACACCGTGTTATGACAAATCAAGTGAACTTTATCAAAGGGATCGGGGATAACTAAACTTACACCGTGTTATGACAAATCAAGTGAACTTTATCAAAGGGATCGGGGATAACTAAACTTACACCGTGTTATGACAAATCAAGTGAACTTTATCAAAGGGATCGGGTTACTGTTTTTTTTTATTCTAGACAAGAAAATAAGAAATATATACTATAAGAAAATTACATTTTTCACTTATTTAACTAGAAATAACGAATACATTACACATAAATTTACATATTACACAACGATATTATTCACTTTCATTGTTTTGTTGATTGAGCATAAAACTGAATTTTTTTTTTTAATTGTCCAACACTTTTTTCATTTTTAATTTCGTCTGGGAGGCAATTATATATGTTGCTCCCCTCGTAACCAATGGATTGCTTGCCATAATGAGTATGTATGGTGTTTAAATGTATTTTATCGTGTTGCCGTGTAAAGTGTGTGTGTCTTGGGACGTTTTAATGAGTTCTGTATTTGTATGTATGAGTTTATTATTTATTTTGTAAATAAGGAGACATGTATTATATTCATATAATTTTCTTAATTTTAATAGTTTTGTTTCCAGATATAATTTTTTTGTTGATGTTCTAGGTTTGAAAAAATATAGCTTTTTATTACTTTGTTTTGTGTTACCTGTAGTTCATTTATATATTTTTCACATGCATTTCCCCAGATTTCAATCAACTAGTTTAAATGTGAGTGTACGAGGCTATAATATAGACCTTTTTTTTAAATTTTATTTGGTAACAGATCCGGCTAAATACGCTAATTAAGGGGGTGATTTTATCTTTAATATCTTGAATATGCTGTTTAAAATTTAGGTGTTTATGAATGCAGAGCCCAAGATATTTCTCCAGTATCAGGATTTGCAGGTTGTTATATTCAATTTTTGAGGGTACATGAGGAGGAATTATTTTACGAGTTGAGCTTAAAATCATGTATCCTGTTTTTTTAACATTCATTGTTAGGATATTTGATTGGAGTCAACTGTTAATTTTGTCTAAGTCACTCTGTGCATTTTCTAGTAAGATGTTTAAATCTTTACCCCAGTAGAAAATTGCAGTATCATCTGCATATAAAAAATATCACCGTTTAAAACTAATTGGGAGATATCATTTATATAAATTTGGAACAGAAGTGGTCCTAGTATGGATCCTTGCGGAAATCCGTAGTTTATTGGTGGGTGGTTGCTATTTTGATTATTGCCGCAAGTGTGTTTGATTTTTTCCTAAAGCCATATTGTTTTTTATATAAGAACGATTTTTTTGATAGAAAGTTGTTTAATCTATCGTAGATTTTAAAGATTTTAGATAAGATTGGTAAGATAGAAATGGGTCTGTAATTTGAGGTATTCGTTTTGGACCCACCTTTGTGAATTGGTATTACCTTAGCAATTTTGCAACTATCTGGAAAAGTTCCCTCTTTAAGACACTGATTAATTAACTTTGATAAAATAGGAACCAATTCTGTGGAGAGACTTAGAACTGTCTTACATTTGAGTTATCATAACCAGCGCTTGCATTTAGTTTTATGGATTTTATTATTTTACTTATTTCTAATTCCGTGGTAGGTTGAAGATATAATGATTCCATGCAATCATGCACTAATGTTATTTCATTGGCTAGATTGTGTGTGATTTTGTTGTGTATATTATTAGCTAAGGAGGAGCCAATGTTACAAAAGAAATTGTCAAAGTGATCGCATATCTCTACGTTGTTTGTGATTATTTCGTTGTTAATGATTAATTTATTACAGAAAGTATTCAAAGTATTCGATTGGTTCTGTATGATGTTGTTTATTAACTTCCAGGTTTTGTCAAAGGAATGAGGTAAGGTTAGAATTGTGTTTTTCTACGGACAACACTATTTATTCAAATTCATATTGCGAATGTACGGGCGCTAACAAAAAAATCATCCCAATATTGTAAAGCATAACTTGTTTTTAATAATAATTAATAAAAAAAAAATTAACGCCATCTGTGAATACGTAGATTATAATGAACGTCGCGTTTAACCTTAAAACTTTTTACTCCAAACAATCTCAGAAAATACGGGTTAACCTGTCGTTACCGTCTGATGGCGGCTGGAATAAAAAATGGCGATGTAGCAGCGGCAAAATCGCCCGAGTGACCGAGCCTTATTTCAGACAGAGAGATGGCGTTAGAAGATACCGAAGGCTATCACAATCATTTGCGAATTTCGGAAGAACAATTTGATGTACTGTTGTTATCTAAAATTCAAGAAAAAATCTAAAAACATGACAATGTTTTGCACGCGGTTGTCCGGGCAAAAACGGTTACAAATCATGCTAGTGGAGACACATACGTTACACGCATCAAATCGTTTTATAAAACACCCATACATACCTGTCACACCTGACAGATGATGTGTTATGAGTGTGGGCGTGGCCCCGATGATACGCCGTGATCTGCTAGCCAGGCGATATTTTAAAATGATGCGACAGATCCCGTACAAAGAAATGATAATCCGAGGCAGCTCCCTGATCAGACCCCCTTTCCTTGAGGAAAATTACAGCGTTGTGTCAGTGGTGTGACATCGAAAGCCTAGGACGTAACGTGTCCTAGGCTTTAGCTGTAGAAATCGGTAATTTGCATAGCATTACATTCAGCTACATAAAACAATGAATCTTTTGCATGCATTCATAATTTGCTCAGAAAATTCATTTGAATATATTTTTCCTCTGGGAATTTGTAATGCAGCAAACAAATTACATTAATAATTCATAATACACGTGTTGTTAGCTGGTGACTCACATTGGTATCGTCACACACTCCCTTTTATGTTTTATGGGAATACCGCACCAGAGTCCCAACTGCTCCCTATACCGTCCAGAGCCAGTGAGACTATGGCATCCCCAAATCGGGTTTTTTCTGAGGCTGAAAGTAGTGGGGAGGGAAAGGGGACGGGAAGAGGATGGTGGGGGAGTACCTTGCTATTCAGATCTGGTCATCAAACACAGTTAAAACCATTTCAAGCAATTTCAATGAGGCCGTCTTACATCATATATATTAATTCATCTCTTGTGTTATTCTCACTCTTGAGACGGTCCGAGTCCAGTATTTACCGATTGTGTTCGTTCATCCGCTCTATATGCCCAAACTATCTATTACTTTTTCACCAGCCTTGCCGGGTATATGACAATATGGTTACGCCCTTTATTAAATACATTTTACACAAAACACACACAGACGAATATGTTATTGTTGTATGTTTTACAATTCCTAAATACCTTCACAGGCTTTCCTACACACTCTTCATTCACCGCTGATACGAGTAATAGTTAGTTTTTCACCGCTCGCCGCTAGCGCCCTCACCGCAATCAGTACATTCTCCGCGCACGAAGATTATAAGATCTTATATCAGAAGTTACTCGGAGATTACGTTTGGTAAGTCCTCTCTCCCTCTTCTTGACAGCAAAATTTCTAATGGTCGTTCGATTAGGTCCAATATATAAAATGAATACTCACTAAGATTTTTAGTTTCCCTTCAATGACATTCATGCATAACATGATTGAGAAGACACCTTTCCAAAGCCGTGAAAGTAGCGTCACTAATGCCCACCCCGAGCGACGCCAAATTACTCCCAAGTAAGCCGCCTGTCGACAGCCCGTGAATAATAAATTACGCTTGCGGCAAATAAAACAACATCTCGCTGCGGCCTTGTTTCATCAAAAGCTGTAGTGTCGCCGTACTTTAATGGCGGTGTCTTTTCTTAATAGTGGTGACATCCTAGATACAACATTTCAATTATTGAAACCATTACAGCTCTCTTCACACCCGAGATAATATTTAAGTAAATAATGTCACAAATGCATTCCAATCGGAGTAATTCTCAGTTTTACATTATCCTTTATTCCCCTAGTTTTCCTGTTGTTGGTCACTAGTTTTTTTGTTGTTGTTTAAACCGTCCATTTTTGGAACCTACCCAGCAGAGCCCCGAGTGCTGGTCTAAATACTGCAATCGTGCATCCCGGAAGCACCGCTCGTGACACCGTTCCCCAATATCATTCAGCTTAAGCACGGTAGCTCACACCTAGGCTTGGTAGGGATGGCTATTGCAGCAGGGATTTTCCTACCCGTTCTTCTCATTTTATTTGTGCTATCCACCAACTTTTATTGCACAAATCTCACTACACATTCATTTATTATTTTTATCTGCTGTGTTATGTATCGTTTAATATAATTTTGGATATGGGATTGGTCCCACTTAACAAGAAGCACAATGTAATCACACGAGTGAGCTGAATTTGTATGTTTAGGGTTATTTATAGAGGTTTAATTATATAATTCCTTTTAAATTCTTCCGTACAAAATGGCGTTTTGACTCATTTTCGAGGATATTTCCCACTTAGTATGTCTAGCTACTTGATGATAAATTACCCGTGGCTGAGTTTAAAGAGAAATAAAAAACAGTTTATACTTTTTCGTAAGGATACCTTACCGCCAGAGGCGGCTCTAAGGATCCGGTCGTGGTAGGTCATTTGAAAAAAAAAGTGTGACTAATCTTTATTTGATATTGTGAAATATGCCCATATATTATTTTGTTTATCAATTTGTTATAGTATTTAGAGTCCGCGACTGTAGTTGTGTAGTTGTGCACAACATTAAAGTAAACTAAATAAGAGTTTGATTGTATTCGTCAATGATCTTTTAAGTTTTTTGTTTTGTTTCATTCTTCAGCTTCATTTTAAATCGAGAACATTATAAATAATTATTCCAAACCTTTCCCGAACTATCCAATTGAAAAACAACCATTGTTCCACACACTACAAGCGTATAAAATTAAAAACCGACATTTGTTTATGTCACCATTTCTGTAAAACATATAATATTAATCGTGTTGTCTCCCTCACGGTCATGGCCTAAGCGTCCCTAAGCTTTCTTCGGTACCTAATTTTTACTTCGACGATAAACATTGTGCCATCTCGTTTATTCTATGGCGCGAATAGTTACAGAAGATGCCAAAGTGGACATTCTTTAAATTCTTTAAACAGCGAATCGGATGGACTTGTGAATGAAAGCTTCTATTACAGACAACAGCTGTTTCGCGTTACATTTTAAATAAATTAAGAATAAGACCAGTTGTTTTAATGCACAGAATTGATTATTATTGTTGTCTTATAATTTTGGGGGGTCAAACACCTAAGCAAAGAACCGCCACTGCTTGCCGCATTTCATTTTGGTGTTATTTTTAATAATAAAAATACTAGTGTGAAATTTTACAAAAATTCAGCTTGTATCGTAAAGGGACGGAACAGAAGAAAAAAATACAATATTTGATTTATAAGCTTATATTTATTATAAACGATAATTTATTACAAAAATTAGTAATTAATATTGTTATTTATGTATTATGGATTAAAAATTAAAGTTATTATTTTATTTTTTCAGAATACGTACTTTGGGAAATAAAACTAATTCCAATGCATTAGAAATTACGGGGTAGGTTTTATTTATTTAGTTTTACTTGTTGAGGAATACCTATATGATTCACTCTACCAGATCAACCGGCCCTTTAGGAAATATATAAATCTAAGATTATTTAATTACTGTACAAAGTCACTAAAAAACACGATTCACACGATCTGTCACTACTCTCATGAATTATTACAACCTGCTAAGTACAAAAAACTATTACACACCATTGCAAGTAATTGTGTAATTACGACACAAATGTTATGTTTACAATCAATCAACCTAATCATAAATGAACTTCTTAACCTAGTTCTGTCAATATCTGATACCATAGACAAAATCACTTACCACAAACAAACAAAAAATTCTCATGTTCAAAATTGCCCCTTTTCAAAGCATAAATACTTAATAACACATAAATTATTTTCACATCAATTTTACAAAAAGACTAAAATAATGCTTAATATACACTTTCAAAATGCATTCTAGCAAAACGGCAATAACATTTTACTATCAAAATGTTCGTGGTTTGAAAAGCAAACTAAGTGATTTGCACTGCAAAGTGCTCAGTTGCAATTATTATGATTTAATTTGTCTTACAGAAACATGGTTAGACTCCTCAATCTATGACCATGAAATAGTAGATGATCGATATAATATTTACAGACGAGATAGGGACACATCGAGTTCTTTTAAAAAATCAGGAAGTGGAGTTCTAATAGCCATAAAAAAAGAAATGACATCTATCACAGTCCCAACACACAACTCAAAATTTACAGAAGATTTATGGATTAAATTTAAATTGCATGAAACATCTAGGCAAACCATCAACTTATGTTTGGCGTATTTGCCTCCAGATATACCAATCGAAAATCTCACAGATTTTTTCGAAAAGTGTCAAACAACATATAATAATTTATCATCAGAGGATGTAACAATAATAATGGGCGATTTTAATGTACCATCTATTCAATGCCCACTAAATGTCAATGAAATTCACACCAGACCAGTCATATATAATAGCCAAAAATCAATATCCCTACTAGACTTTCAAAATTTGACTGGACTTAATCAGTTCAATCACGTCTCTAATAATATAGATCGAATTTTAGATTTAGTGTTTTCCAACCATCACCTTGAAATTCAAATTGCTTCACATGTGCTATCTAAAGTTGACTCCTTTCATCCTCCCATTGAATTCGAGTTTCTAATGTCTAAATACAGACCCCTACCCACCAACCCAGATCACATCAAATATAACTTCAAAAAAACGGACTACACTAAATGCAATGAAATGCTATCACTAAATAACTGGAACGATCTTAATACTCTGAATTGTAATGACTCCCTACTACATTTTTATAACCTATTATGGCTATCAATTGAAAAACACACTCCGCGCTTAAGAAACAGCAACAAAAGGTTTCCAATTTGGTTCAGCAGTGCTTTGATCCACCAACTCAAAGAAAAAGAAAAGTTTAGAAAAAAGTGGAAAAAATACAAAAATCAATGTGACTATGACAGTTTTTCCATCTTGAGGGCTAGAGTAAAATTATCCATACGTTCCTGCCTTAAAGCCTATGTAGATTCAATAGAAAATTCTCTCCCTAACAGTATCAAAAATCTGTCAACCCTCATTAAATCGAAAAGAGTTTCTAATTCTCTCCCAAAAATCATGCATCTCCACGACAAATCAGCAACAAATGGCAAAGAAACATGCGAACTCTTTTCTACTTACTTCTCTTCTGTATTTAGCTCACCATCTAATTCTAAAAGTGACTCTAATCTTTCTTTCCCACTCTATAATTATCCACTATCTCATATCAAAATAACCCTAGACGAGGTCAAGGTGAAGTTGAACACTCTCGACGTCAATAAGGGTTCCGGTCCAGATGGTATTCCTCCACTATTCATCCGAAATTTTGGAGATCAACTTGCAGCACCTTTACACAAATTATTCGTCAAAAGTCTGAACGAAGGGGTATTTCAAGATCTGTGGAAAGTTGCCCACGTCATTCCGATCCATAAGTCTGGCAGTAAAAACGATGTAAAGAACTACCGTCCTATCAGCCTTGTATCTTGTTTTGGCAAAATATTTGAGTCCATTGTATATAAAGACATATTTAATCATGTAACACACATACTTAGTCCTTTCCAACATGGCTTTGTAGCTAAACGATCCACAAACACTAATTTAATCGAGTATATGGACTTTCTGTGTAAATCAATGAATAAAAAAACACAAATAGATGCCGTATACACCGATTTCAGTAAGGCTTTCGACAAAGTTAGTCACCCTATCTTAATGAATAAACTGGATAAAATCGGCATACACGGAAATCTGCTTCGTTGGTTAGAATCATATTTATCAAATAGAAGTCAATTAGTTACTGTTAACGGTTTTAACTCTTCCCCAATATTAGTCACGTCGGGCAATCCACAAGGATCACACGTTTGGACCCTTGCTTTTCTTAATCTTCATTAACGACCTTACATGTAAACTCCACTGTAATTTTTCTCTATACGCTGACGACCTCAAGATATATAATAATAATAATAATAATAATAAGAATTTATTCCAGAATGTATGCAGGGGTAGTGCAATGCAATACATTCCATATTTGAAAAGCAATATATATAAAGCAATTAAATCTATGGAAGATTGTGAACTCTTACAACAAGACCTTAACACATTATCTGCCTGGTGTATTGACAATGAAATGGAATTGAATATAGCTAAGTGTAAAGTTATAAATTTCACCAAGAACACCAACAAAACTCTATACTCATATAGCATATGTGGTCACAATCTGGAAACAGTTGAATCGATCAAAGATTTAGGAATTATATTCGACAACAAACTAACGTAGGTTTTATTGTAAGATCAACTAAACTGTTCGAGAACTCTAATAGCCTAATAATTCTATTCAATTCGTTAATCCGTAGTGTTCCTGAGTACGGGTCAACAGTATGGAATCCACATTACATTACACAGGTATCCAGACTTGAATCTGTCCAAAGAAAATTTACACGGATTTTGTCCTATCGATCAGGTGTCTACCATCTTCTAAATGGGTATGAACAAAGACTTACATATTTCAAACTAGAGAGTTTAGTTAAAAGACGAAATATAAATGACCTCTTAATGCTTTACAAAATTGTGAATAATCGTGTAAATAGTAACTTAGTCAATCAAATCAATTTTTACGCAAGGCCCAAATATACCAGAAATATGAACATATTTTGGACCGAAATCTTTGCCAATAACACTGGATATTTTAATCCTATGTCTAGAATGTCTCGATCATACAATGATCTTGCTAAAACACACACTGTCGTAGATATTTTTTCAAATAATATAACTTGTTTCAAGAAATATCTCCACGATTTCTGTACTTAGATAAAAAAAAATAAAATAAAAAGAAAAATAAATAAATTGTTTAGTGGTTTAGAATTTTTTTTAATATATACTCTTTAAATTTTTGTCCTTATTATGTGCTTCAATCTTTGTAATTAAGTTTTAAGTTTTGTATATAAATACTGTCATTGTTTTACATGTTTGCTTATGTGAATGTGCAAATGTGATTGCTGCAGACACATTAGTCTAGGGATATTTATAATTGTATTGTATTTATTTTGTAATCCATAATTAATGTTTTTTTAAATATCCTGTTTGTGTCTCGAATAAATAAATAAAATAAAATAAAATAAGATCGTGATTTCTTTTAGAATTAACTTTCTACGTACGAAAACACAAACGTCACTTCACAACTGCTCTAATGATGGACACTGCAACGATGTCCGAAATGTTGGCTGAAGGGCAACAGAATAAATAACGATAATATGTTATGATAAAATATGAGCCATCTATTTCAAATAATAATACTGAGCCAAAATTATTATTTTCGCTCGCGCTTCGTTATTAGGCTAGCATTACACTTGTAAGTTTTTTCGTAAATTTACGACTTCTAGCCAATGGGCGCATTGGATTTTCAAAATGCAAGATGCCCATTGGCTAGAAGTCGTAAATTTACGAAAAAACTTACAAGTGTAATGCTAGCCTTACGAAGCGCGAGCGAAAACTGCTATTGAAAGTTCTGAAACTGTGGGGAATTTAATTTAATTTAGTGATGTTATTTTTTCATGTCGGAAGGAGGCTCTGAAAAAAAAATTCCCTCAGAGCCCATGTCATCTTTGTACTCGTAAGGAGAATATAGAAAAGGTAGAAAGGACAAACGGATTTAAGATTTTCGATGAAATTATTGTGTTGTTAAATATTTATTTTGGTATTTATTACATTATTTTTCTTTACAGTTTATCTGACGTACGTGTCTACATAAACAAGAACCAAAACAAGTCCAAAAACAAGAAACTTATCGACCTAAGTGGTCTTTCGCAATGCATTGACATTGACACAATGCATAGTTTAGGGTTCTTTCACCGTATTTATTGGAACATTTCGGAACCACCAATACTTCATTTTGAGTGAATCTTGTATTATGTTTGTGATCAAATTATATTTGACAATTTAAACAAATAATATTTAGAGAAGTTAAAAATTAAATTGAAATTTCACTGAAAGCTTAAACTATTAAAAGTAGTAATTTCTTAAAAATGTAAATAAATAAAGCCCCTTTGACATTTTAGAATATAATTTTATGTTGCATGCATGTTTTATTACTCTTTATAATTATTGAATTGTTTAAATGAATAAATAAATAATTACAAAAAAGTCTTCTGATTTGTAAGTCCTTAGGAGGCACTTAGGGTCTTTCTATCTATCTTTATAAAATAATAAATTTTGAGCATAAAAATGTAAACGTGTAAATAATTTACACAAATGTACAAAAGTAGATATTACATGTTATATAAATATTATATTGCGCATATTATACAAGATGTCTTGGGTAAAATGCACAAACTTCGGGAGGTGATTCTACGACAAGTAAAAAAGAAAAATACGTTTTTGGAATTCCAACGTTTTAAGATAGTTTTCGAGTAAAAATTTAAATTTTTTGAAAAGATAAAAACGATTTCTTCTAGGGAAAATAAATTTTTGTTGAAAAAAATTGGAAATTCGAATAATTACCATTTCTTTTTTACTTCTACTAGCATTTAGAATCTCCTCCTGAAGTTCGAGCACTTTACCCCGGACACCCTGTAAAGATAACCATATAAGAAAAACCTTATTGATATATAAATATTTATATAAAAGTTATAAATTAACTTTTATAAAAGTTATAAAAGTATTTTAGTAAAGTAAAGTAATTTGTATACCTATATAATTTGTTACATTTTATGTAAAATTTAAAAAATATATTTAATTAAATAAATCCGTAATAAAACCCATATTTTGAGAACCATATTCATTTCGACTTTGGTTCTAATTTGCTCGGTGCTAACTAAAGATGGTTTTGTTTTTTCTAAAATTGCAATAGATGTCGGTAATTTAATTCCGTCATTTAAATTATTAAATAATCCCCAAAATTATTCCTAATACGAATTCAGACAGTGACACCTCTGTCGGATTCTTTTTAAACTAAATAGTGTTTCTTTTGTGGGTGTTACCCAAATCTAAATTCTTTACACGGAAGGCTGGCTCTTAATGAGTGTAGGTAATATGACTGCTTTGAGTTAATATCGACCAGACAAGCATAATAGCATCTTCAACTTATATGTATCTCAATTTATAGAATATGATGTTTTACAAACGAACTGACGGCCTCCGTGGTCGTGAAGTAAGTCACTCGACTAGAAATCCGATTACAATCTTTTCCCTTTAAATTATATATAGTATACTTACAGCACGTTCCTGAGCGGAAGATACTCTCACTATCGTCCTGGTGTAAAGCCACCATTGAAAATTGGAACTTTGCTTGAAATGGCTTTAGCCGTGTTTGGTGACCAGATTTGAACATTCAGGTTCTCCCCACCTTCCTCTTACCCAAGTCCTTCTCCTCCCCACTACGGCAGCGGTATTCAAACCCGCCTCCCAAATTGGCGTTTATAATAGTAGTTAATTTTTGGGGTGTTATGCCGTGTTGCGCTACCTCCTTATTTAGTCAACGATTCGGGCGGAGCGCCCTTTCCAATAAATAAATTAAGAAGCTGCGTCGCGTCGCCTTGAGGCAACTAGGCCACCTTACTGGGACAGTGTTCCAACAACATAACCATCCATTTGCCAAGTTAAAAGCACGCAGATCCTTTAAATATCAATTAGAAATGATGTCAAAAAGGAATTTGTTTCTTCAGAGATTAAACGTTTTAAAATCTGCTGCAAGTATATTGTAAGTAAGACATTCTTTTCTCGTAATCCTCTAACTATGCATTCCATTTTAGCGCTGACGAGTTTAATTGGTATCACCATTTATTTAAGTTTTATTTATTTCACTGCTAATTGGCTTCGTAGAGTCTATTGGGGAGATCGGTAAAGCCGTATGTCAACACGGTATTGACGAAATCTATGGTCAGTTGGCGATATTTGCGAGCACGGTCATAATATGATTCCGACAGTCGGTAGACAAACGCCGCTGCTTTAGCGACGCCTCCAAGATGTCAGATAAGCTCTCAATATGCACAACTTTTGGATAATGGCACTCGTTATGCAAAATGACTGGCTTATAAATTAATGGAGGTGAAGTAACTAAGTTCTTAGAATTGAAAGAAATCGTATACACGTTCCACATACTTAATTAATTCATCCACAAGAACGCCTTCGATTGAAATTTTCAATAGTTTGGATGTAATAAATGTACGACAAATAAATGCTAAAAATATATTATGAAACTATTCCGCGTGTTCATCAAACAAGGTCTTGTTTGATGAATAGATGTTTTTTAGATATAAAAAATATTTCAGATCATAAAACCACATTCGGACAAAGAAATTATATTTATCTTGCGACGAAACTCCACAACATCCTTTCCCCTGATATAAAGCGCCAAAAAATTGGAATGATTACAAATCACGAATATAAATTAAAAACTAATAAAACAGAAATTAATAATTTAGTTCGCCTCAGCACAGGTTACACTAGTGAAGAGGACTAAAAAATGCAATTTACTATACATATATTTAGTATCATATTTTGTATGTACAATGTTTAAATAGTCGCTATAATAAAAAATAAAATAAATCTAAGACGCGATCATCATACGTGATTCCGTTCCAGCTTGAAACAAAAGTTACGAATATAGACCCCATGTAACCCTTACTTAGTGTCAAAAAGAACATGCGGACTGTAAATGCATATTGAAGTTATTTTTAACATAGCCGTCTGATGTTTTGGAATATTAAGTTATAGAAAATAACTCTATTGTTATGTACGCCTAATACGTCATTTGTTGCATTATCAATATAGTCTGGCTATCAACAGCGCGACCGTGCTCGGGATCAAATCATCTGTAGTTACGCCTATCTATTTAACTGTGCTAGGCCCCTGGAAATTGTTGTTATCAATTAGTATTGTGATAAAGAAACGTCAAGGAAAATGTTATTGCTTAAGCACTAAATAATCTTAACTATACAAATCTGATAGTTTGTCCGATTAAAAAGGAAGCAAAAAGCTTCCGAGCGGTAAGTCCGCCTCGATAAAATTATGCGCACCATTTTCAGCTTTTTTATTTTCTAATTTTCAACTGTTGAAAATATCCTGTTAACTCTCAAAAATAAGCAAGTACTATAAAGTAACAACCGTAACAAAATAAATATCATTTGCACGGAAGCACGAAACGTAAAAGCGCGTTTGCGATTATTACGGATATTAACAAAGTTGATCCCTTTAAAAATAACAATAGTAAGAATGTCTCTCTGCAAATGACTGCCATCTGTCTTCAGACTCCAGTATTGTAGAAATGAGTGGCCAAGCTCGAGCGAACATTCCGGTTGCTGCAAAGTTAATTAGGTCTTTGTTAGGGGTTTGTTTGTTGCGGCAATATGCGTATTACATTTACTATGCAAACTTCTAATTGACTTGGGTGAATTATTCACTAGTATTTGAGGGGGACTGTGATTTATTAATTATCCATATCATAAACACTTAATAAGTAGGTTCCTGTGCATGATGGGATATTTTTAAACCACAAAGAAAATTCATATTGAGATTCCATGACGCTTGATCCCCCAGACAGTTGGACCCCGGAAAGTTGATCCTTCAGACACTTCATACCCCAAAGGATTATTTCTATTGTATCTCCTCCCGAATGTCGTCTTTCGTTATTCGGTGGTACATCCTCTCTGCATACTACTTCGGAGACAAGGCATTATTGTAAGACTTTTTTAGGAGATTTTCACTCAAGACGCCTGCAGATATTGTAAGTATGGATAGGAACAACTGTCCGGGAGATCAACTGCCCGGGGATCAACTACCTGGGGGATCAACTAGCGGGGGTTCAACTAGTGGGGGTTAAACTGACAGGGGATCAAGTGTCATGGAGTCTTAATTTGAATTTTTCCATTTAAAAAATAATTATATCAATTTTCCTGCACCAAATATAAATTAATAATAATAATAACATTTGTATATTCTAGCATCACATTCATCAATCAAATGCATTTTACATATAGCTTTGTATTAGTGATCAACGAACCGGTAGATGCAATTTGCTACACATACATTGATAATAGTTTGTTATATATTAGATATTTATTTATAATAATTAAAATAAAATAACTTTGTTTGAATACCACTTTATTGTATATATTTATAACCAACCGGTTTCAGTTCAACCCGAACCTTCATCAGGGCTAATAAAAACATATTGTTTTTATTAGCCCTGATGAAGGTTCGGGTTGAACTGAAACCGGTTGGTTATAAATATATACAATAAAGTGGTATTCAAACAAAGTTATTTTATTTTAATTATTATAATTATGTATACCCACAAAGTGTTTGCTACAAGTGAAAAAAAAAAAAAAAAAAAAATAGATATTTATTTGTTCGATTTCTGTTCTGGTGGGTAAATTTTACCGAAAATTACAGTTTACATAGGTTAGTAGTAACCTATAATGAACACCATACTAGGAGAACCTGTGTTGAGGTGTTCGTAAACATAAACTGTTATTTTGCCGTCATAATTAAATTACAGTTTACATAGGTTAGTAGTAACCTATAATGAACACCATACTAGGAGAACCTGTGCTGAGGTGTTCGTAAACATAAACTGTTATTTTGCCGTCATAATTAAAAACACAGTATCCTTCTTGAGACTCTCGAGGAGAATTCTGTATTTTCACCCATGGCGACACTATTGCATATTACATTCGTAGATAGGAGATATACACAAAATAGTGAAAAGAAAAGAAAATGTTACTAAATGAAGGGAACTTAATGAATCAGTTAAGATGAAAATAGAATAAAAGAAAACACAAATTAATGATAAAATTTTAAAACGTTACCAAATAATTACGGAATAATAATCTATTTTCAAGTATATCTAATTATATTTAAAATAATAATTGATTTGTGTGGGTTTGGTTTGGTTTGGAGTAAATAGGTTTTGGAAAAACATAAGATTGCAATGCAATATACGATCTGGCATAAAGTTATCTAATTGACAAAACGTCGAGCACTTTCAGTTTGTTTGGTTCTATTTATGTCCCGATCTATAATTCAATACCAAATAACGATTTAAAATACTGAAACAATTTCATTTTCAACCTAGTTTATTTCCCTAATGATCAAAACTTAATATCTGTGCAAACGAGTTTGGCTAGATTATGTATCTCTAATGAAGGTTTGTTTGCAAGATGCGATGGTATAAAGACAAATGATAAGTTGGTTGCAGAGTTGCGCCCCCACAGTGTAGGTTAGGTACAACTCGGTACTCGTACTCGTACTCAGTACAGCACTTGTACTTTGTTCGGCCCCGAACATATAAAGTCTGCCGCCCGAGGCTGAGCTCATTATTACGTGTATAATAAACCTGCTTGCCAGCGCCATATTATTATATTTCTCGCTATACAGGGTACACCCTTCGAGTAACATGACAGGCATATGGTGATCATTCCGGTCACTCGGCGGCGCATCAAAGCAGCGAACACACGCACTGGTGATGGTTGATACTCGAAGTGGCTTGTCACTGCGGTTTTAGTTACTAACTAAACTAACTAATCAAATCAAACCGGAACATGGATATCGACCATCTCCCTCTACGAACATCTACGAGGCGCTGCATAGCCAGGGAGGCCGAAGGGCGCCCCAATTAGTGCGCACCGCCCGCGCCAGTGGCGACAAACGAAGTAAAATTGTATCGTGTCTTTTTTGTTTTTACTAGAAATGTCTCCCTAACATCAAAGGGATGTCTTTTACTCCAAATAAGCTTGCAGTTTGTCAAGTTCATGCTGTTGCCTTCCTGTACAAAACAGACAAAATAATATAAAAGCTAGAGTTGTTGACGTAGCGTAAAGTTACAGGCGGATATTATGGAAGTAGTCGTAGTGGCAATTCAAACCATGAATGGAGGTTTATGCACGATTTTTTAAATCCACTCTCCCGCACTTAAACACAACGTGTAGGCATTGGAGTATGCGTGCAATCAAATGATTTAATTACACGCAATCTTCAGTTGAAAAATGCAATGGCCTTAAAAGGCAATAACGTCCAGTAAGCTTTTGCTCAATATTTTGCTTCCAAGTATTTTATTTTAAAATAATCTAATGTTAATTCTACCTAACTGATAAACAACTGTTTGTGTAAAAGATAATACACATTACACACAAACTGATGTTCAACAGCCGCATAGATTTGATAGACTTGTTTAACTGTGTTTTAGCGTTGAATTATTCTTGTAATCGATTTATCTGTTCTTAATTGACTGAGCGTTGTGAAGGCATTTTTAACTCCACCATTTGACATGTTATATGTCTATAAATTTGATTAGTTGCGGTCACATTTAAATTTAGTGATATAAAAAATAAATGACAGAGTGAAACCTCTTTTTGAACAAAGAGTGTTATGAACTGATGTGTTCTCTAAAGAAGAAAACTCGTCCCCTACAAATAGCTAATGTTGAACACGGATAGTTAAAGGGATATATATATATATATATATATATATTATTTGACTTTATATCGGTGTTCAATGCATTACATATTTTAGGAGCGATGAACCAGAATTGTAGTGGAGCGAATGTAGTTCTAGTTTTAGGGAGCACGCATCCCAGGTTTGATGAAAAGCGGGTGTGTGCTTGATGTTGTGGTGACACCAGCAGGTTATTTTTCCGCATATAACATAAACTTGTCTTAGTAAATAACTGGGGAATATCTAAGCCCCTAATTTTAATAAATGGTTCGTTTGAGGGGTAAGTAGGTGGTTGGCATTTACATAAATATAATTCTGAAAATTAGTTTTTGTACTGTAATAACTGTTTGATATAATTCCATATGTTGCTACGGATTGGAAAGGGACAAATAGACGCTTTTTAGAGTATCCAAGTCTAAGTAGGAACTAAGAGAGCAGAATATATGACAGAGCTTACAGAGTATTTTTACTGTGTCATTTATGTGGGCCTCCCAGCGTAGTTGGTCGTCTGACTATTCACAAATATTTAACATACTTTGATGATTTTAGGGTGGAACATGTGCAATGGATGTTAGGTGAGGTTTCAAGAGTGTTTAGATTGAGTGAACACGAGTGATTGGTTTAGGCCAGTTTTTGGAAGCATTATGTTTTCACATAAAAAATGTCATGTATTGTGTTTTGTCGATATTAAGTGTGATGATGTATGTGTTTAGCCAATGCTTTATTTTTATTAGGCCATTATCAGTTTTGTGAGTTACTGATTGCCAAATATTAAGACTTTATCGTCTGCAAATGATAATACCAATAGATAATTTTTTACTTCTATGTATTTTATCAGAGTATATAAGAGTTTGTTGCGATCGGTTCGTTAGATAGTTGTTTTCAAACCATGAATAGGCTACTCATGTTATTCCGATCTGATGAAGACTTTAAGCACTAAGGGATGAGAGACCGTATAAAATGCTTTTGTTAGATCGAGAAAAACAGCAAGTAGTGACATCAAGTCGGTGAGAGCGGCTATGCTTCACCGCTTTTTCTATAATTTTAGATTTTGTGCTTAGTAGGGAATGGGATATCGGTTGGTAGTTGTTTACAGATTATTTGTCACCTGCTTTGAAGATTGGGATTATTGTGAACTATTTTAAAGAACTAGGAAATATACCAGTTTTAATGTTTAAATTAATTATAAGTATATTTCTGTACATATCCGAAAAACGGTTTTTGAAAGGTAACATTCGCTTTCAAAATTGTGTTTTTATAAATAAATATATAATATTTAAAAATAAAAAAAAATATGTAAAAATAAATGAAAGTTTTAAAAATGGCTCATTGTACGTAATAACTGTAATTTAAAAAAAACATACGTTTATTAGACAAATGTATCGTAAACGTTATTGTCACCTCGCCTTTTTGTCATTTAAAAAATAATTAATAAAAATTCACAAAGTTTCATACTATTTTACATTGGTACATTATAATTATTCTGTGGTTAAAATTTTTGATTTGAATATAAAGCGTGGTGTTTTCTCTTCCTTAGAACATATTTCTAACCATGACATTAAGGGAGATACAAGAATTTCTACGAGACGGTATGAGCTGTTCCCAAAAGCGAACAAATTGGCATGAGGAGTTAATGGAGTAGGTAGTTATTAATTATGGTTTTGAAAATATAAATACACTTTTATGGATGCAAGGCCTACAGTAACTAACTTACTAGATAGGTTATTAATCTGTCTGGTTATCGCTCACTACTCTACTAACATAATAATAATCTGAATTTCAGTCAAATCTAGAAAATTCTACAAATTATTGTCTGATTCACCAGAATTAACAACACTATGGATTTATTTAGGCAACCCCATGGTGAAACACATAACGGTCTTCTCATTTGAACACGAGATATTGCTAAGGTTAACATTTCACCAGATTACATTAATTAAATATAAAGGGGCGCCGCGCCGGTGGGAGCTGAGATGTGGTTATTATAGTCGGGTCGATACAGCCTAAATTCTAGTGCCGAGGTGAGATGAACTCCGTTTGTTTTTTATCTCATTTTTAGAAACATGTGTCTAATAATTTAAGAGTTGTGAAGCTCGAAGTATTAATGAAATGTTTCCCTCCAGATCCATTGCCTATCGAAAACAAATATTGTCAGTTGTTATTCAATCATATTTTATTTGACAAATAATTTTTTTTTTTTTTTTTTTTTTATATTTACTCCACACAGGAGGCCCTGAAGAAAATAATTTCCCTCAGGGCCTATGTCATCTTTGGGGATGCTGTGTGGAGGGTCTTTTTGTGGAGAGGAAGGAGTGAACATGGGTCTTGAAGAGTCCCATGTTGTAGGAGGGAGGAAACACAGAGGCCGGCAGTTCGTTCCACAGCCGAGCTGTTGAACTTAAGAACGAATCGTAGAAGCGACCCGTTCTCATGTGACAAGTGTCAACTGTGTACAAATGTTGGGCGCGCGTTTGGCGTGTATCCCGACTACGCACCGGCGCCGAAGGGATCAATGACGCTAGTTCCTCAGAGCATCTTCCATTGTAATACCGATAGAACAAGGACAGCATACCTACCCGACGTCTGTGCTCTAAAGATTGCAGTCCGTTTGTTAAGATTGGGGAATCTATCAAACGGACCGCCCGTTTCTGCACAGAGTCAAGGGTTTTTTTCAGGTATTTTGGGGCTCCAGACCAGAGATGGCTGCCAAATTCGACAGTAGGGCGCACTTGCGATTTGTACAGGGTGAGCAGTTGTGTACTATTAAAGTATCTGCGGGCCCTGTACAGTACGCCCAGCTTCTGAGAGGCCAACTTTACTCTGGCTTCGATGGAGCCCCCGTACCTGAGCTGGTCACTTATAGTTACACCAAGCATATCAATGGAAGGCCTGTTCGGAAGATTGCTTCCGTTGAAGGAGACTAGATTATCATTTGGATCCCTTTTAGACGTAATCAGACAGGAAATAATTACAGAAACCACCGAATATAAAAACTTTGTAATCATTAGTGATTCAGATTTAGATACGTAAGGGTTCAAATCCCGGTAGGTATACTCGCGGCACATTCCAGAGTTGAAGATACTCTCAGTATCAGCCTGGTGTAAGACTACCATTCAGAATTGAAAGGTTGCTTGAAATGGCTTTGGCCGTGTTTGTTCATCTCCTTCTCTCCCCCCTACCTTCAGCCTTACAACAATCCCCAATTGGGGATGTCGTAGTCTCAATGGCTAACTGGCAACGGACGGGAGCAGTTGGGACTCTTGTGCGGTTTAAAAACTTTTTACTTTTGCCACTAATCTTCTAATAAATGTAATATCAATAGTTACTACGGTGTCATCTGTGTGTAAAGCTTCAAATCTTCTCCTAACTTAAACATTCCAATAAATCTAAAGTGTTCTGCCAGGTGAGTATGTTTTCTATTTCTCTTTGTAAATAATACAATTAAATAGATCCCAGGAACTTACGATCGATTGTACAGCGCCCTTGCAAAAACGGCGCTATTCAAAATATCAGATTATTATTATATGATGTCCTACAAAATAGATTAGGTATGGATAATTACCAAATGTTAGCTACGTACATACAAATATACCTTTTTTCTTTGTGATTCCTGATTAAAGAGAAAATATTCACAAGTTAGCAAGTAGAATTCTAAAATATGTTTTTTTTATAAGACTACAAACAATATATTATGATACTAGCGCAGACCCGTGAAAAATCATGGAATGTTTGTTTAGTTGTAAACTTAGGAAAAATCCAAATTTAAACAAAAGGAATACAATTTCCACAAATGCCTACTTCATCGCTGGTCCGAACCGTTCCGACAATCAGTGCCAATTTTGAAAATCAAGCCCAGTTCTTAAGGTCATTGCACACAGGGACACACGAATTGAAATTATCGATTTTAATTATGTAGGTTAACAAGTTTTATAAAACCTTTAAATTAAATTTTTTACGTAAGCTTACTGCAAATATAGATGATATAAAAGTCATTTGTAAAACAAAATTCGTTTCCACGAGCACGTGAAGTTAAATGGTGAAGTCGTTGCTTTTCAGTTCCAGTGAAGTTCCCGTGAAGTTTACATTGTTGGTCACTGGCGACCGAAATGTAATTTTAATTCTGAAATCACATTATTTGGAATGTTCGTAACGTTCGCTGCATTTCTGTGGGATCACTGATTTCATTATTTATATTATACGCCCATAAGGGCTTTTATAATATAATAATTTTGTGAAATAATAAGTCAAATTTGTTAACTAAACAATATAATTTATATACTCGTACATACATTTCTTTTGAACCACCTTATTTTACTACAAGCTCTTCCGGTTTCATAAGCGTCCTTTCTTCATCGGCATAATATTAAATTTCATTTCATATATATAGCGTTGCCGGGCTTTATGTTGTGTTTGAGGAGCTCAGATATACACACTTATTTTGAATGAAAATTGTACAAAATTTCATCAAGAAATATCATCATTTTGCTGGCTCCGTAGTAGGTTTTAATAATGAAAAATACAATGGTTTAAAAGGTAGATATTTTCTAAATACGAATGTTAGAGTTACTAATTATAATTAATAGAGGTAACCAAAAACATTTAATAAACCATTCTAACATCTTCTAGCATCATTTAAAGAATTTTGTTCATACCTGACAAGATAAATTACAGAACCAGATATGTTTCTTTATACTTTTCGGGGCATCCTTTGTACCTTACACGATAAATAACAGAATCAAATGTTCTTTTTAACATTTTTTCGGGGCATCCTTTGTACCTGACACGATAAATAACAGAAAAAGAGGTGGTTTTTTTACATTTTTTCGGGGCATCCTTTGTAAATGGCATGATAAATATTTTTCGGGGCATCCTTTGTACCTTTGTAAGCGGCAAATGCATAGAGGTTATGTTAAATATATTTTTAAAGAGTTTTGTTAAAGTCGTGTTTATAATTATATTCGTTTTTAGTCAGCTTTAAAAGGATTTGCTTATAAAGAAACTTGTGTACTATAAACGGTAGTTTGTAATATTTGTAAAAAGAGGCAAATGGTGTAGAAGAGGCGAAATGTAATTGACAAGGTCACCCCTCATTCCGGCATGCACCATCGGTTACGCTTTGGTATTTAGCTCCGACCCCGACTAGGGTGAACAGAACACCGAACAGGGCCGCTGCCCGACGCTCACAAAGGTGACATTAGTGTCGGCAATGAGAATAACTGGCAATGGAACCTGGCAAACGTCAAGCGTAATTATTCATAACAGCTTGATTTTACAGTCAAGCGTAGCTCTTGGGTGGAATGGTGAACTTTGAAAAACATCAATTTTCAGATAAACAATTTGTCAACTCAATTTGAAAGCAGAGGTCGGAAATTCATATTTTGGTGAAGGCCAGTAAAAGGGTCTTGAGACCAGTTGGATAGGTCAATTTTCGCAAGTGAATAGTACCTTCCACACGGAATATTTTCACAAAAGTCCCCAATCCTCCGCTTGCTTCCCACCCTGAGAATACACTGTACTGGTTGGTGATGGTAGAAGTGGCAATTGAAACAACGATGCAAAGACAACCAGCAAAGGCTACAAGCAATACTAGTAGATCTGTGTCTGTTCCAACAACCACTTCAAAAGATACAGAACATGCTCTTTTCTGGAAGATATTAATATGTACTGACTGACATCTTTGAAGGTTACATTTTCAAACCACTCTTTTTTCACTACACGAAGAATCGTTGTTGGATGTTTTCTTGATTCCCAAAACTTAGACACCGCGGACGAGCTACATAACTTTGTCGTGTCTTTGAAAGATGGAGTGATGCACTACGCACTTAATTCCTCCCATGGCATGAACTAAGTTTGGGCTGCCTAATGTTTTATTGCTACCTTTCATCGGCATTGTCTAACAATTGGGTCTTCATTGTAGGAGGCTCATCTCTTATGTTAGAGATTTTTGATAGATCTGTCACCTTCACGATAAGATGAACAAATGCTTAATGACGACATCCGTACATTCTTTGTAGATAGAAAAACAAACTTGTCTGTACCTATTGATGACAAGGTTATTAGGCTGTGGTTAATTTCTTCTTGTAATAACAGGTCCATTATCGTTAAATCTCTTCTTTGTTACTGTTCATGTAAACAGATTAATGATTCAGGAATTAAATCATCACCCTCGCGATTGATTTCCGGTACATCAGGTAGCTTTAACCATCATATGGCCATTTTTAAATATATTCTCTTATTATTTCTACAGCAGAACATACAAAACGTAATTCAAACTCTCCAGATTTCCATCCTTTTTTTTCCATGTATCTGTACCGGTTATCTCGTACCTTATAACTTGTCTGAGACATGCACATGATAGTTTTTCTATCAGCAATACACACTAAATCCGATTTGGATTCGCCTACCCGCTATACTTGATGAGTAAGAAGGATAAAGGTAATCAATGTTATACATAATTTTAAAGATTATTAAATTTGAAAAACAGTTTATTCGAAACATTTTTTTCCTTTTTCCTTAAAATTATTAAAACAAGCGGGGGAGGAGTGGAGAACTTTTATAGAAATACTCCCTGCATTAGGTTCTATTCACTTGCAAAAATTCAGTTTTCCTTTGGTTGTCCAATAAATTGTTCGCGGGGCGGCGGCACCTAAACCCGCCTTCCGAATTGTGGATGCTTTTTCTTGGGAATGCTGGATAATCGTAGCCTTAGGTTTTCTGTAACGTACAGTTTGATGTAATAATACTTCTTTCTGGCTTTAATGCCAATGGCCTCCAAAGACACAAGCTCAGCTTTACCTCTTAAACGCCAACGTATCCTCAATGATACGTTTCAAAACCACTTCTCTGAATATATCTAGCTACTCTGGGGAAACTGCATGTGGTAAATATATGAACACATTATCTGGTAACACGGTAAAATTTACTTAATTAATTTTAACGGGTAATAACAATGAGAATGTCTCGAATGAACTCGGAATATCTGTTGCAAGAATAATATTACCCTACAACACTTTTTACAGGCAGAACGAACAATTAGATGTGAAGATTTTTCTCAAACGTGTCAAAAAACTATATGTTCCTCTGTGGGATTGAGAAATTTTCCTGTTTTAAAAAAAAGGTATTAGTATTGGCTTAAAATACACATAAAATATTACTTTATGTAGCGTAATGGTATCACATATATTTAATGTCTGATGTGGCATAGATTTGTCATGATTTATCAGTGAAAATAAGTCGCGGAGTCCGAGAAACCAAGCGTTCTCACGTGACAATTGACAATTTTTGTGATTTTCTCAAATAATAATTTTGAAGTAAATAGAAGTGAATATTAAAAAGTTTGATTAAAATACGTGCATAACTATACCTACAATTTTATATAAAAAGTTTTAACGAAGTTTGATCATGGTAGGTTCTATTTAGAACTGTACGTGTTTACGATCACATTGTCATATTTGAAATTAGTGATAGAGTGAAATGTCAGGCGTGCACAAAACGTATTTCCAGAATAATACAATAATAATTTGTGAGTGATAACAGAGAATAACTAAATGCATTGTGTAATAATAAACAAGCAGTAGTTGACACTCACCCTTAGAGGCCTCTGCTTGTCGTGCAGCAAGTGCTGCGTGAGGCTGACCGTGGTGGTCGGCGCGCGCACGGCGGAGGCCAAGGGCAGCACGAGGTGTGCGGTGGGCCTGCGCACCCAGCCGCCGTGGAGCACCACGTAGATGCGCTCTTCAGTCGTCACTGGGGGGCCGATCGGCCAACTGAACACCTGGAGAACGTCACACATGGGTCACACGTATTACGCCGGGTGAGATTTACATTATAAACAACTGTTAGTGTGATAACGCACTACTTTCATTGCAAATATTCCATGGCCTTTCAAATGCCACTTCAGGAGATAACACCTTTAGCACAATAGAGCCGTCCGGTTACTCGCACCAGGGGTGAACAAAACAACACGGGTGGTTTTCCAATTACACCGAGATTTGAAAACTCCCGTCCAGAGGCTCGCGATATCGCCTGCTATGACGAATGTGTTCAAATAATATTTAAAAATCCAGAACCAATACTTCACGAAAGACTCAGTCCCCTGTAGCCAGTCGACAAAACAAATTCCAATATACATAATTATTCACCATTTGCAGCACAGCAGTGACATGTGAACTATCATGTATTTATAAATAATTACATTTATTAGTCGTTTGTAATAAAATCATGAATTTAGCGACTCGCTAATATTGTCTTCCATGATTCAAAATCACAAGTTGAGATTTTACTCATTAAGTTTTTCCAAAAATAAAAATTAAATATTCATCCTAGACTTTTTGAAAAGTCAATAGAAGTCGTATATTAAAACAAAAATGGATGTATTTTTACAAGACACCATCTAATTTGCATTTAGTTCGGAAAGAATCTTACAAACATACAAAACGATAGCAGTGAATATTAAAATGCTTTAAGAAAATGAAGATAATGTTGGTAGTTCTTAGCCGAAGTATGATGCAGTTAAATATGACTGATAAGGCCGAATTAACTTAGTTGTTCCTGGGTTCAATTTATAGGGGCGACCAAATCTTTTTCGGATTTAGCTGTTTAAAATTTTTGTTTGATATAGTCGACAATATTATCCAAAAGCATTAAATATCAAAATTTTACATTTATTAGTTTAGATTTGAGGCAATTTATTACTGGGCACAAACATGACTAGGTCCAATGGATAAAATAACTACATGACGTCCGCACAGCGCACTAAGCCGCTCCCAACTAGCAAGTGAGTTATTAAATACCTGAACGTTGACGGGAAGGCCGGAATATATTACGTATAATAGTCACAATTTATTTCATGCATTTTATTTTTCCTTTCGACTGAAGGTGTTGGGAGCTGCACAGTGCGTAGTGCGGCCTTCGTGTGGATATAACCAAAGAAATGTGAAAAATATGCAAGTTATGGCGAAAAATTCGGCATCACTTAAGTTAAAAGAAATTAAGAAGCTTTTTTAAACATCACTTTTTCAAAACTCATACAATTTACGTTTGAGAATTGGTAACCAGAAAAAACAGAACAGAGAGAAAATCTTAAAGTCCTCGGAAAACTCAGAATAAAGTTAAGTAATAGGTTGGGCTAACCCTGTTAATATTATTAGATTGGCTTGTTTGTTATTTTCTTCAATGTTCTGTTTTGTCAAGAATCTTGAAACATTATCAAAGGTTGTGGAAAATACCACAAACAATGCCGTGTCACGTGTCAATTCAACAAGTCCCCAGTGTCAAGTCAAGTCCCCGTCTTTAGTCCATGCTTCTCAATGCCATTCCTAACGACACGACACACGATACACGACCACGTCTCTCGCCATTGTTGTTGTTAAATATTTCATTAAGAACGCCGAGCCAAGAACAAAACACAGAAGAAGATTATTTTCAACATTAAAAAAATTTAACCTTTGTACTTGAAAACTAACTTAAAACGTTGATATTTAAAAATGGTTATTTATCTCTTTTTAATTTTACTACCTCCCAAAGTTTGGCCACCTTACTCCCGACCACCCTGTATAATATGCATTTTTGTAAATTTCAAATAAGGACTTATTTAATCTGTTGAAAGAAACATCTCAGTGATGATTCCTGTTTCAATCTTTCTTCAGGCAAGTAGGAACCATAAGATTGTAAAGCTAAGTAGCCAAAGTAAGGCTTGCAAGACCACAGTTACGAAATAGCCTCGGTTCGGTACGCATTATTGGAAAAAAAAGAGTAGGCCAGTAGTAGGAGTAGGTAAGTAAATCCCTGTGGTATATTTGTAATGACTATTCTCATTTTGACCAGTCGGTAGTTGAATTGTCATCGCGTCTGGGTCACATCCAGGTGACGTGAGTTCAATTCATCGGATGGTCCTCCATCATTTTATTTATTAATTTTATTTTAGTAATTTGTACATTTAAAATTACTAATTAATTGTTTCATATAAATATACTATATTTTTTCTTGCTTGATGTGGCTCCTACACAACATCTTGAACTTTCCAATTGGGGCAGACTTTAGGTTTTCCGGCAGCGCATTATAGTATTTCATCCCTTTATATAGTAAACTATTCTGAGTATTCGCTTTGTCCTTTTTTGGTAGCTTGATTTCATTGAACGTCCTTGTTTTATGTTTGTGTATGTTCTTGTTGTATACAATTTTATTGGAAAAATATTTGGGTACCAGGTTATTTACTATTTTATGTACAAATATGATCGTGTTCAAGGTCAACATCTGTTTCACCGTTAGCCAATTTAGTTCCTTTAATATTTTATTTACTTTTGAATATCTATTTCGTCTGAGTATTGTTCTCATTGCCCTATTTTGGAGAATTTAAGTATTTTATATCGGTAACATTTTCAATAATTTCACCATCAATTTTGATATTGCTTTCAATGTATGACTTCTTATAAGAATGAGTCAACAAAATGTATGGTTATTGGAAATTTCCAATTACCATACATTTTTGTTTTTTTTTGTATTTAATTTAAGCTTATTTATTTTTAGCCATCTTGATACAATATCTAGTACATTATTTAAAATATTTATTAGTTCTTAATAGTTTTCTCCAATTATATATAGTGGTGTATCATCGGCAAATAGACGTACTTTGCATTTTGAAAATATTTTCACAATGTCATTAATATAGAGTAAGAACAATGGAGGTCGAAGGACCGATCCCTGTGGTACTCCTAATTTATTTTCCATTGGTTTTGAAAATTGATTATTAATTTTTGTTACCTGTATTCGGTCTTTCAAATACTCTTTTATTAATTTAGTGGCTACAGTTGAGAAACCAATTTCTTTAAGCTTTCTTATCAATATTTCTCGATCTATAGTTTCGAACGCCCTTTGAAGATCCAAGAATATTGTTAAGATAAATTTATTACTATTCCTTCCTTCTTTCCATTCTTCAACGATTACATTTACACAAGAATTATTAGATCTGAATCCCGATTGTTCTTGGTATGAAATATTGTGTTCATCTAAGTATTGCAATATTTGTTCTTTTATTATCACTTCAAGTATCTGTTCATATTTGGAATAAAACTTTACTTATTTTTTTGAATGCTGATTTATTTTCGATGCGAAAATTGAAAAAGATATTTGTTGAACCTAAGCCGGGGAAATCCGAATTTTCAATTCGAGGAAGCCGGCCAAAGTTTAAGATATTATGTCTCTGCGAGCGGAGCAATGACTTGGCGTGGCGCGCGTGCGCGGGCTTCATGTCTGTGAACATATATACCACTAAGTACAATGTATGCAGGGTGTTAACAGACGTACGTTACGTACCAGTGATTCCTGATTTCTTGGACGGTTACTCAGCAGATTGACCAGTGATAACCAGTGATTTTGGAATAACCCGTGACAGTAAACTACCATGTAACCTACATATACAACAAATCACGAATAAAGCTGCTAAAATGTTAGGTTTCATCAGAAACACATATTTTTTAATAGCATCAATATGACCAAATACCCTTTAATATTAATAATACGTCCAACTTCAGTGAAATGCGGCAATATTAACAACACTAGTCGCTATAAGGCGCTAGTGCAGCATATTGACGTAGAAATTTCCTTCAATGGCGGCAAATTGAATTTATATTTATTACTAGCTGACGTGTACCCGGCGTTGCTGGAGTTATCTTTGTGAGGGTTCCATGATAACTCAACACAGTGACTATTCAACATACCTTTAAAAAGTGATGTAAAGTGATTAAAAACGATGAAATTTAACTTAACCTAACCTACTTAACCCAGTTAGTAAAGTTTTTGTTTCATCAATTTCCATGACTTTATATAACTTTTTAAAGATGTGATGAATTATCATTTTGATGATTTATCCGGTCACCCTTTGTGAGATAGACATATGGCGTCGCGGACTTTTCTGTAGGCCTTTTTAAGCTACTAGTAAACAATTCCGTAGTACTTTATTTTAATGTACCTCATAAGGTTTAGCCAGCGTTTGCCCATAAATATGTTTGACGACTTGATTACAAATCATTGACTTTTCTCTACTTTCAATAAATATAACATGCTTTATTATACATACATATAAACCTACCATAGTGAAAACTTTATAAAGAAGTTCTGCGTGTACAGTTTACGGATGTAACAATGTCCCATAAAGGGTTTCTGTGTGTACAGTTTACGGATGTAACAATGACAAACAACAAAAATCGTTTTGTGAAATATAATAAGAAATCGTTAAATCCGAGCATAAAAAGCGAGCAATAAAATGTTCTCGATTGCATAAAACGTGAAATGTACAAATCAGAAATTAAAAAATAATTCTTACAATATTTCAAGTATTTTATTACATTTCTAAGCCATAAAAGAGAGAATTAATAGCCGCTGTAATGTTGCCATCTGTCATCAAACCAATCGCCCGGTAATACCAACAGCACATGGAGCTCGATTGTCTCCAACCAAACCCACACTAAAAATTATCCTCCTGACACCAAAAATAATTAACCTATTCTCCCTGCAAGACCCGCAGTACTTATCTACCCTAAAGACGACACGGAACTTACCTCTAATAATACCCTTGAAACACTGAAGACGTCCACTAACCCATCATCATTGGGAATCACAATCACGGGAGTACGAGAAATTAGGAATGGAGGTGTAGTCGTGCATCCCAGTACTGATGCCGAGGCCATTAAACTGGCCAATGCACCGACCCTATCCGACGCCGGTCTGAAAGCGGCCATTGCTTCCCATAAACTTCCTCGGATAGCTATCCACGGCTTACCTCAAATTGTACCCCTCGAGAACATCACTTTGGCTATACATCAACAAACTCATGAAGAAACTGGCCTACAACTAAATGATTTAAAAGATAAGTTGCAGTTCTCACATAAAGTTGGACCTCGCACTGGACGGTGTATTCACGTCTTTCGAGTTCCTCCCTCTGTTCGCCACTCCCTCATTCATTTCTCCAAACTAGCTATGGACTGGCAGGTACATTCCGTAAGGGACTGGATCGACAATCTTAAATGTGGAAATTGTCAACTCTATGGACATACTGCGACAAAGTGTAGCGCTGACACCCCAACCTGTTCCCACTATGGAAAACCTAGACACAATCGTGATACTTAATCATGCGCCACCTGCAAGTTCTTCAGGAAACCGGCCACACACAACACTGGCTCCCTTGACTGTCCAGCCCGCCAAGCCGCTGAGAGACGGGAACTATCTCGTGTAAATTTTTTAGGCTGAACCGGAATAGTAATCCCAGTAATACAATTTTCTATTCCTATTATCAAAATATTCGCGGTCTCAATACTAAACTAAATGCCTTCAGATGTTCCGTAAACATAAGTCCTTATGATTTCATATTTTTCACTGAAACATGATTATCAGACAATATTGCTTCAACCGAACTTGGACTGCATAATTATAATATTTTTCGCTGTGACCGCTCCTCCTCTTCAAACAAGTCTAGAGGTGGTGGGGTCATGATATGTGTTAAAAAAATACTCTTGCCACATTCTTGATTCTCGTAATGATGTATCTGAAGAACTATATGTTTGTGTTCTTCTTGGCTCCAAGAAACTTATCATTGGTTGTGTCTACATTCCCCCATCCTCTTCAACAGATATCTACAAGTCACATACTGAAGCAGTTAAACGTATTTCCATAAATGCCGATTCATTAATTATTTGCGGTGATTACAATCTACCGAAGGTAATATGGCTTAATGACAATCATGGTGTGAAAACTCCTAGTAATATTTACCTTCAAGCTTCCATAATAATGAATCTATTTGCCTACTTGAACATGTTCCAACTAAACTCGATCCATAACTGTCAAGGTTACTGTCTTGACCTGATCTTTACTAACACGCCTGGTGTTTGTGTTAGTGAAGCTTCGGACTCATTACTACCAATATATACCACCCACCACTCGATATCAACTTCACTAATCCTTTCAAAAATGTTACCTTAAAATCAACGGTTACACACCACTACAAATTTAACAAAGGTGACTATACTAGCATGAACAGATATCTCGCCCAAACTGACTGGACATTTCTTGAATCGAACATCAATATTAACGATGCTACATTTAAATTCAACGAATGTATAACTCATGCCATGAACTTATTTGTACCTAAGGGAACTTATTCCCAGCCTAAGTTTCCAATTTGGTTCAGCGTGATACTAAATAAGTTGATAATCGAGAAAAAGAAAATACACAAATTATTCTAATGTACGAACAACTTGGCGCATTATCATAAATTTTCTCAGCTAAGAGAATTATTCAAAATCGAATCTGTTAGGTTCTAAAAATCCTACATCGAACTCACTGAGACACAACTAAATCTTAACCCTAAACAATGCTGGAAATTTGTTAAACAAAAACGTACTGATGATAATGATCTTCCTCCAAGTATGTTCTTTAATGAAAATCATGCCACCAACGGTCTCGAAATTGTTAACCTTTTTGCTGAACACTTCTCCCCCGTCTACTCTGATACCTCGTGCACTATCCCTCCACTCAACTATACTAATACTATTGATTTAAATAATTGCCAAATCACACTTATAGATGTCTTTAACTCCTTAAAAAATCTCCCCAGCAAAACAAGCACTTGTCCTGATGATATTCCAGAAATATTACTGAAGGAATGTAAATTTACTATATCTAAGCCAATTTGTTTGTTATATAACTTGTCAATATCATCTGCCACTTTTCCGGACTCCTGGAAAGTTTCTTATATCAGACCTATTTTCAAATCAGGCAATAAGTCGAACGTAGAAAACTATAGACCCACATCGAGATAATATCCCATATTCCTAAAATATTTGAGTCGATAATCACGAAGAAAATCACACCTATCTTTAAAAACGTACTGATCGAGGAACAGCATGGATTTAGATCTGCTAAATCTACCACTACTAACTTACCATCCTTTACCAATTCCATCGTTTTTTTTTTTTTTTTTTTTTTTTTTTTTTTTTTTTTTTTTTTTTTTTTTTTTTTTTTTTTTTTTTTTTTTTTTTTTTTTTTTTTTTTTTTTTTTTTTTTTTTTACAGTAATACCGCACAAGAGTCCCAACTGCTCCCGTCTGGAGCCAGTGAGACTATGGCATCCCCAATTGGGGTATGTTGTGAGGCTGAGGGTATTGGGGAGGGGAGGGAGATGGGGAAGAGGAAGGTGGGGAAGTACCTGGCTATTCAGATCTGGTCACCAAACACGGCTAAAGCCATTTCAAGCAACGTTTCAATTCTGAATGGTGGTCTTACACCAGGGCGATACTGAGAGTATCTTCCACTCCGGAACGTGCCGCAAATATACTATATATTATTTTAAATTAATTAATTGTGAAATAACACAAATTAATCAAATAAAATTTATTTGCGCACGCCGGGTTCGAACCCGCGACCTTCGGATCTGTAGTCAAAAGCGTATACCACTAGACCACGCCGGCCGTCAATGGAATGAATGGCCTAGAAGATAACTCACAAATAGATGTTCTATATACCGACTTCTGTAAAGCTTTCGACAAAGTAAACCACTCAATCCTTATGGCCAAACTATATGCTATCGGTATTAGAAACCCCCTGCTATCATTCTTTAATTCTTATTTAAGCAATAGAAAACAAAGAGTTAAATTAAACAACTTTGTGTCTACTATTATTGAAGTAACGTCCGGCGTACCTCAAGGAGCACATCTAGCGCCGCTTCTTTTTAACTTGTTTATAAACGACATTATTAGTATTTTCTCTCATACACGCTTTTGGCTTTTTGCGGACGACAATAATATTCTAAAAATAATAAAAAATTACGATGACTGCCTTCTTTTCCAATCGAATATCGACTCTTTCAATGATTGGTGTAAAATTAATTGTTTGAAACTAAATGTCGATAAATGCTAAATTATGTCCTTCTATAGATCAAAAAAAATACAGTGTGTGGCAAGCCTACGCACGACGGAAGTGAAACTTTTAGTATTCTTCTCTCTCTCTTTTCATTTCATTCTCTCTTTTTTTCTGTCTATTGACATATTTATAAGTAGCATGTGATAAAAAAAAATTAAAAGTTATAAAAATATGGGATTCGAACCCGGGTCCTGCATAACGAGTGTCGAACGCTCTGCCTCTAGACCGCGAGGAGAGGTATCTCGCGCGACGAGAACCGCGTATACAACGTGTACTCCTCAATTGACTTGTCCCGCGCAAATTTTCGTTTTAAAACACGGCAAATGAATAATATCACATAACGTCTCGTTAACGCTTTATATAGGGTCGAATCGAAGATATATCGGCAGTGTGAAGTCATATCTGTCGTTTTTCAAAATATTTCCGTATATTTGTCCGTTTTGGTAAAGATCTATCGTGTTTTAACAGTCTCATACCCGTATGGAGTCTGAATTTGAAAAACATTTCTAAATTTTGAAAAACTCACTTACGGCTGTGTTTTTTACTAAAAAACTTGTCACGCACGTCTGCGAGGGTAATTAGTCTCGTTATCGGCCTTGATTAGTAATTTTAATGATTCAAAATAAAAATAATTAATCAAAATACCGAGCGACTCTACCGGCTCGATTTGTAAGCTATATTTCGACCAAAATATCATATAGTCAAAATATCTAAAAGTCGCAGCACGAGAGCATTTAATCACTTTTCCTCGTATTAAAAAAATCACAAAAAGAAAAAAAAAATTAGTTAAAGCGGGGATCGAACCTCGGTTCTTCACGACGACAGTCGGGCGCTCTGCCTCTAGACCGCGAAGCTGAGTTTGGAGAGTGATCTAAACTAGGTATGTAATATTAGCTAGGCTCCTATAGCGAAATGATCACGGTTTTTCGTGACGGTCATGAGTCGGTTTTACTCCGGTCCTCGAAATTGCATGACGCGCGTAAAGAAGATTCACTTCAAAAAACCGATTGTCTTCGAATACAAACTTAATAATATTTGCTTAACGACTGTTACATCTATTAAAGACCTTGGTGTCTCTCTTGATAGCAAGCTTTCTTTTCGGGATCACATAACTGCAATCGTTAATAAATCCCTCAAACTACTTGGTTTCATCACTAGAATCACTTCGGACTTCAAAAACGTAAATACCCTTAGAACTCGTTACTGCTCCTTGGTTCGCCCCCATCTTGAATACGCTTGTGTTATCTGGTCTCCTTTTTATGCTGTCCACATTCGACGCATTGAATCTGTTCAACATCGGTTCTTAATTAAGAGGGATTGCTAGGAGACTAGGATTAGAAAAAGGCAAATACTCATATGATGAAATTGAACTAACTCTAAACCTCTTTCCTTTGGAAGTCCGTCGGAAAAGAAATGACCTCATTTGGTTCTTCAAAATTATAAATGGTATTAATGATTCCCCTACTCTACTGCAACTCATTCCCTTCAATATCCCCTCGCAAAGACTCAGAAATAATGAACTGCTCTTCCTCAACCACCATTCGACAAATTATGGATATTATTCACCATTGTCCAGAATGTGTAGACTGGTCAACTCAAGTCAAAACCTTAACTTTTTTGGGATAAGTCTGAATGATTTTTGCCCGTCGCTAAACAAGTGACGGAATATTATAAGTGTCCTGTGGTCCTGACCCTCAGCGTAGTCTTGACTTGATTCGACTTGTCACTTTATTTTTTATATTATATCTGCCATATGTCTTCGCTTTCATGTACCTTTGTCTACTCCTGTATTTTTCATTTTACTGTATTCGTGTTATTATTTTGTAATTTGGACGATGTCCGTTAATAAATAAATATGCGAAATGTCAGAAGTTGGAGGTATTGTTAATATTATAGGGGCAACTTTATATTGGTTACGTACGGAGTCGTCTGGAGTTTGCGGTTCTCGTTTTATACATTACACATTTACAAAATCGAAGCAATTCGAATTAAATTCTCAAATTATCCTTGTAATAACCCCTTAAATCCATATGATGGACAGAGATATAGATACGAAGAGGAAATCCATAATTGGTAATGAACATAACTTGTGGATGAAAATTGCATTTTTTATTGGGCTTTTCACTATTGATACGAGAAGCGAAATAACATGCACTCTCAACTTTGACAAGAATTCGAGGCAAAAGTCCACTACAAGAGAACTCTACTAAATCATGAGAAATAAGGAGGAAGCGCATCATGGAAATATAACCCAGATAACCCAGATAAGTGCTAAAGCCACCCTGTGTTTTATACGTCTTACGTTTGAGAGACGGGTGGATTTAAACAAGCAAATTGGCGTGTAGAATACTTAATATAGCTATAGAATCCTCGAGGTGACCTCACTTAATATTAATTATATGACAGTCGCAACCCAAAAATAAACCCCCCCAGACTTACAGAAAAGTCAATAGATGTCACGCATTAAAATTAAAATATGATGTATTTATCCAAGACGCTATTTAGATTGCTTTTAGTTAAGTTGAATCTTGCGATCATACATAAAGATAATAGGTAGTAAAAATGTGCGCTGAGAAAATGAAGATAATGTTGGTAGTTGTTATTCGAAGTATGATTACAGTTAAATATGACTGAAAGAGATAGGATCCATCAGCTCTGACGGTAGAGCGGAGATACATAGAATCTACCGACGAGAGCAAACCAATAATTCGTTTTCATATTTTAAAGCATAACTTGCAAAAATTGTATTTTCATAAAATAATTAAATTAACGCTATCTATGGACGCGTGCTTTCTAGTAGTAAGTAAACCGTCGAACAAATATTACGATCTGTTTCATGTTTCGTTTAAATTCCTCAGTATTATCTTCTTCTTCAATGATATGTTACATTATGGTTATAACCTTCAAAAGTTAAAAAACAAAAAAGTTATTCCAATACAAATTCATCGAAACTTTTAGATAGTGTCAATAGGTGTCCCATATTAATAAAATCGGATATGTTAATCCGAGACACTATCTAGGTTACAAACAAATTCTTTAGAAATTTGTATTCAATCAAAAAGATAGCAGCCAAAAATATGGGAAAAATTAGTTATTTGTTAATTACGATAATATTGTTGATTCTGAATTTGAAATACGAGATCGACAAAAATCGGTTGAGGGTTTTGTAGGAATCTAGGAATCAGTGAATCTAGGAGTAACGGACGATGGGTCGAGAGACCGGTAGGAGAGGTCAAAGGGTTTTCCGAACCAGCCAGGGCAGGCGCATCCTGAGCACACCTCACGAGATGCACCCCTGCTAGATCACCCACCGTAGCTTGCCCCTTGTTCCCGGGCGGCGATACCCAAACGCGCCTCCCAAATCGGGTTTAGAAAGCGAATAAAACAGGTACTAACTGTCATTTCTCTTGTTTTGTTGAGTTTTATTTTACAATGTACATTTTTTACTTAAATTTCGTTTACTTTGCTACCGGTTTCGACACAACCGTGTCATTAACTAGCAATCTTAAAAGTTTTTAAAAATAAAACTCAATAAAACAAAAATGTCTAGAAATTTTTACATAGTTAATGCCCTTGAAATACAAAAAACTAACTGTCTACTTTGCGAAGGTTAATTTGTGTGCAGAATTCAAATAACTTACTGCGAGAAGTGTTTTCGATTTATTATTTTCACAAAGAGTCTTGGCAGTTTTAATTAAAACATTGAACCATGTACCCTGAGAGTAGTGTATTTGGTTAAGCATATCAGAAAATGTGTATTCATTAAAATAAAAAATATTTTAAAACGTAAGTAACCTAAAATGAGAATACTATGCACTAATCCAGTTGTTAATTCAATATGGAATTATTGAATGGGGGATGGGGGGGGGTCATACAATAAGATTCTAGTCCAGAAGCTAATCCTCAAGAAAAACTATATATCAGAAACGTACATATCCAACAGAAACGCTATTTGCAGATTTCGGGGTGCCTCGAGTAGAGATATCTTCAATAAAAATGCAATTATCCAAATTTATAAAGATAATATCATCAAAAACTTTGAAACCCACCTATCAAAAAGATATCAATACAAAATCAATATACCAAAATGTAATACCAAACAAATGCAAAATAACTATTTAGGAATAAAGTATTATAAAGTATTTCAACAACATTCCGATTGAAATAAAGAAATTAAAGGATATTAACAAACTTAAACTAAAACTGAAGTTATACTTTCAGAAATACAGGGTTTTCCAATAAGAGGTGTTATTTTGATAATCAATCGTAAAAGATCAATGGTTTCGTTGCTTGTGTGGCACGTAGCGCCGCCTTGTTGAAAGTAAACGTTGTCCAGATCAATACCATCCAATTCCGGACATAAAAAAATGATTAATCATCTCTCGATAGCGCAATCCATTCACCGTAACTGTTGCTCCAGCCTCATTTTCGTAAAAGTAAGGTCCAATGATTCCGCCGGACCATAAACCGCACCAAACAGTCACACGTTGAGAATAGAGAGGCTTTTCAACAATAACCATCGGGTTTTCCGAGCCCCAGATGCGACAATTTTGCTTGTTGACGAAGCCACCGAGGTGGAAATGGGCCTCATCACTCAATTTGCATTTGATTCACTCAAGTGAATTTTAATAATTTTGATGGGTTGTTGAAGCGTGTATCGTTCCATTTTTATTAATGGCGTAGTTTTTAATTGTCAAATGTCAAAAAATGACAGCTTCAAAAGTAACATCTACCGAAATAATGGGCTATTCAAAATAATTGCCTGTTAAATAAATAATGTTAACTAAATAATTGAAATAAAAACAATATTTTTTGTTTAAAACCACGAATTTTTATTAATTTTAAGACCGACCGGTTTCGCTACACTCGAGCATCGTCAGGGTACAAAATTAAACTAGTCAATAATACAAAATGTGTCATTATATATACATACAGAGGGAGATAGAAAGTAAAACCAAAATGAAACAACAATATATTTAAAGAAAACAATTAGTGTATATAAATATTATAATAATAGAGAATAGGCATTAATAATTGTAAGGTGATTAAGGGATACTGCGCCATTGGAAAGGAAGATTATTATTATTAATAGTATGTGGACTCGCGAATAAGAAAAACTTCTTATTCTGAATAATCAATTAGATTTGTCAAAAAGCCCAATACTGGAAATATTCCCTGTAAACTGTAAAATTCCCAGCGAGTGTAGCGAAATCGGTCGGTCTTAAAATTAATAAAAATTCGTGGTTTTAAACAAAAAATATTGTTTTTATTTCATTAAAATGTTAAACCACAAAGTGATTGATTCTACGAAAAAAAAAATAAAAAAACTAAAAAACTAAATAATTGCCTGTTTTTCCCTTTATTCCTATTTATTATCAGTCTATATTCATCTCTACTGTATTTAGATGTTCATAATTACTACTACTTACTAACCATTACTAACTCGACATCAGTGCTAATAAATCAGTGATGACAGTGATGACGAAAATGCAGAACAGTAAATTTAATAGAATCACGATGACTAAACCGTTCTGGAAAGACCCGCGGATGAAATTCATTATAATGCGCTTAACAGTGTAAATAATAAAATCAGGACAAATTTAATGGGAAAATTGATGAGAAAATACATTCAGTGCACCGCCCAACTCCCCCCCTCGGCACTGAATAGAGAAATCAGTAGAAATGCATTGTGTGCCTGAAGTAAGGTCAAAGGTGAATTTGGAACATAATATCTTTTAGTTTGAGTCGAAATGTCTAAAATTGATAGCTGCGGGGACGTGTTTTACAAAGTTATACATTGGTTATTAAATCTCCACCGTACTGTTAGTGGCTGAGTGTTCGAAATTAAACCGTTGATAACTATTATTTCTCAATTTAACAAGTGATATTCCTATTTGAACGACAAAATGAAAAATAATACGAGGGCAAACAAACAAAGCACTGACGATAATCCTATACATTTAAATGAAATTCTTAACCAGTTCTCAAAAACCCTCGATGACAGACTTAAGGATATGGAAAAATATATTGTTTGTAAGCTAGACGCACGATTGAAGGACTTGACAGATCAATTAGAACCTATTAAAAAATCAGTGGAATTTTTATCTTCACAAATTGAAACTTAGCTTTGAGCAATAAAATTGATTCTCTGGAATGCGAACTTATTAATTTGAAGGAAGTTATAAAGGACATGTAAAACCACTAGAAATTGCCCAAAAATCAATTATTAAAATAATGTACCAAAAAACTAATTCCTATCCCTCTAAATAATTGTTCCAAGAAACTGAAATTTTGGACCTTAAGCAGACCTATAGTGCTCAATGTCTTAAATTTATTTATACGAGACCAACTTTATTAAAAATTCAAATCGTACCAGCCAACGACATGGCGCTTGTGAATATGCTGTGCCTCACTGCAAAACCAGGTTGGCCCAAAGGCATATTAGTTTTATTGCTCCAAAAATGTATAATTCTTTATGTCCAACCTTTAAAAGGGACACGTGTGTAAACCTTCAATCTTTTAAAAAGTACATCAAATCTTGGCTAAAAAACACTGGAGTAGATATTTTTTTCTTTTAAGTTTTATAAAACTATCTGTAACATTTATATCCATGTAGAGATTATTTTTTATTATTTCACATTCATAAAAAACATCGGATACATTTTTGTTTGTTTGTAATGCTTTGTCTGCTTATTCACTTTTTAAGATGTCTTCTTTAAAAACTAGTATTTACCTTATTCTTTGTGTTATTTTAAAACTTTTACATATTTCATGATTTACTTTCTTGTATTGCATCTCTACAGCAACTCTTTTAAAATAACTTAAATTTATATTTAATATTGTATTTCCACTTAAACCATAGACACAAGATAAAAATACTTATAATACCCACACTCAGGCTTCGCCTTCGTGGGATTTTTTTTAATTATGTACATTTATTTCAATATTTTTTATACATTTTTCAATATTTTATGTAACCATGTATGTATAAAAAAAAATTCAATAGTAAATAAAAAAAAAATAAAATAAAAAAAAACATAAATTGAAATTTACGAAGTTCCGATGTCAAGAAGTAAATAAGAAAACAAATGATTCCACAAACACCTACTAACGAAGCTAGCTCTACTGTGATTGAATTTTTATCTCTTTGTAACTTTTATCAATATAATAACATCTTAAACGTAAATAACGTCTTCTTAATCTAGCTATAAGCAACATGAACTACTCTTTACAACCTTGCTTTTCTCCTCTTTTAATCGAAGACTTGCGCCACAAATCCTTCAAAATTGAAATAAGATTTAAAAAATAACCTTACTTAAAACATCAACCACAACAAGTTTTGTTATTTAATTATGCTAACTATATCAAAAATAACGAATTTTTAGAGCAATTTGACTGGTCAAATATTTTTAATACAGTGGTTACGTAAGAAACTACTGTAGTGGTACGCCACTACTTGACTCGAACGTTATTCTAGAAGTTTCCAAACATGCTTCTTGGATTTTCTTTTATTTTTCTAATATTTGTTTCTTTAGCAACTGAAATGTTCGAGAATGTTTTATTTTCCACCTAGATAAGCGACAACGTGAACGAAATGGTCAGTACAGTACCAGCAACCGCGACATCGAGATCGAATTATTTTGCCTACGTGACGCGCTTCGGAACATTCTTGAACCTTCCTTTCGTAAATCATTTTGTTGAATTTTCTACGTTTATTTACTGTTTTCGGATGTATTATTAAAAACCGCTTCAGCCAAATTTCGTAGTTATTTATTAATAAAAAGAATACCGAACATAACTACACTACTAATAAATTCTACTAATCACAAAATAATCATTCTGAAGTACCCAATAACATGTATCACAAAATAATCATTCTGAAGTACCCAATAACATGTATCACAAAATAATCATTCTGAAGTACCCAATAACATGTATCACAAAATAATCATTCTGAAGTACCCAATAACATGTATCACAAAATAATCATTCTGAAGTAACCAATAACATGTATCACAAAATAATCACTCTGAAGTACCCAATAACATGTATCACAAAATAATCATTCTGAAGTACCCAATAACATGTATCACAAAATAATCATTCTGAAGTACCCAATAACATGTATCACAAAATAATCACTCTGAAGTACCCAATAACATGTATCACAAAATAATCATTCTGAAGTACCCAATAACATGTATCACAAAATAAACATTCTGAAGTACCCAATAACATGTATCACAAAATAATCATTCTGAAGTACCCGATAACATGTATCACAAAATAATCATTCTGAAGTACCCAATAACATGTATCACAAAATAATCATTCTGAAGTACCCAATAACATGTACCACAAAAAAATCATTCTGAAGTACCCAATAACATGTATCACAAAATAATCATTCTGAAGTACCCAATAACATGTATCACAAAATAATCATTCTGAAGTACCCAATAACATGTATCACAAAATAATCACTCTGAAGTACCCAATAACATGTATCACAAAATAATCATTCTGAAGTACCCAATAACATGTATCACAAAAACGTTTCCTCAAGCGATGGTCAACGAATGTGTAATCTTTTAATGATTATTTCCAATCCCTGATAAAACTACTAATAATACTTCCTTTAATAATGTCGAAATAATTAATGATGATACCACAAATACAATTAATTTCAATGCTATTGATATAACGGCACCTTTAGTATTAAAGCACCTCAAAAATATTAATATGAAAAATAATGCAGGTTGTGATTAATTACACCCAATTTTTATTGTTAATTGTGCTGAAAAACTATTTCCTCCTGTAACACTGCTTTTTAAAAAATCTTTTAAAGAAGGTGTATTTCCTAGAATTTGGAAAAGCATTTGTTACACCTGTTTTTAAAAAGGGGATAAACATAATATTGAAAATTATAGACCTATCTGTAAACAATGTATTATTATTATTTATTTTTATTTTTTTTGGTAAACTAATGTTTAAGACAAGATTTTTTTATGCATAGCACAAAGGGTAATAATTATTTTTATAAGCAATAATCAGCTACAGTTATTTTTATAGCTAATAATTATTGCTAGTATCTTCACCAAAAAAATGTAGACAATTTGTCTCGACGCCATCTAGTGAGAGAGTTAGCACTTACAATGCCTTTCTCATATAAAATAAAGTTGGTTGTTTCAGGTGAAAAAATGTAACAAGCAGTAATTGTTAAATGAAACAATAGTATATATTGAATTATTTCGCGGATAAGAGATAAGCCGCCATAGCTCAGTGGTCAGAGCTGTCGACCGGAAATCGAAAGGACACGGGTTCAAGTCCCGAAGGCGGATGAGTGTTTCAGGCTAATAATTATTGCTTATAAAAATAATTGTTAAACTATGTATCTCTGCACTGTTAGGTATTATCAGCGCCTTAGCGCCTTGAAAGCGAACTGATCCAATTGTGTCCTTATTGGGCCGGCCCTGCTTCCACCCTTTGTGCAAAATAATCTCAAGGGCGTTGTGTCCGCACTGTTAGGTGTTAGGTATTATCAGCGCCTTGAAAGCGAACTGATCCAACTGTGTCCTTATTGGGCCGGCCCTGCTTCCACCCTTTGTGCAAAATGATCTTAAGGGCGTTGTGTCCACACTGTTAGGTGTTAGGTATTATCAGCGCCTTAGCGCCTTGAAAGCGAACTGATCCAACTGTGTCCTTATTGAGCCGGCCCTGTTTCCACCCTTTGTGCAAAATGATCTTAAGGGCGTTGTGTCCACACTGTTAGGTGTTAGGTATTATCAGCGCCTTAGCGCCTTGAAAGCGAACTGATCCAACTGTGTCCTTATTGGGCCGGCCCTGCTTCCACCCTTTATGCAAAATGATCTCAAGGGCGTTGTGTCCGCACTGTTAGGTGTTAGGTATTATCAGCGCCTTGAAAGCGAACTGATCCAACTGTGTCCTTATTGGGCCGGCCCTGCTTCCACCCTTTGTGCAAAATGATCTTAAGGGCGTTGTGTCCACACTGTTAGGTGTTAGGTATTATCAGCGCCTTAGCGCCTTGAAAGCGAACTGATCCAACTGTGTCCTTATTGGGCCGGCCCTGCTTCCACCCTTTGTGCAAAATGATCTCAAGGGCGTTGTGTCCGCACTGTTAGGTGTTAGGTATTATCAGCGCCTTAGCGCCTTAAAAGCGAACTGATCCAACTGTGTCCTTATTGGGCCGGCCCTGCTTCCACCCTTTGTGCAAAATGATCTTAAGGGCGTTGTGTCCACACTGTTAGGTGTTAGGTATTATCAGCGCCTTAGCGCCTTGAAAGCGAACTGATCCAACTGTGTCCTTATTGGGCCGGCCCTGCTTCCACCCCTTTGTGCAAAATGATCTTAAGGGCGTTGTGTCCACACTGTTAGGTGTTAGGTATTATCAGCGCCTTAGCGCCTTGAAAGCGAACTGATCCAACTGTGTCCTTATTGGGCCGGCCCTGCTTCCACCCTTTGTGCAAAATGATCTCAAGGGCGTTGTGTCCGCACTGTTAGGTGTTAGGTATTATCAGCGCCTTAGCGCCTTGAAAGCGAACTAATCCAACTGTGTCCTTATTGGGCCGGCCCTGCTTCCACCCTTTGTGCAAAATGATCTCAAGGGCGTTGTGTCCGCACTGTTAGGTGTTAGGTATTATCAGCGCCTTAGCGCCTTGAAAGCAAACTGATCCAACTGTGTCCTTATTGGGCCGGCCCTGCTTCCACCCTTTGTGCAAAATGATCTCAAGGGCGTTGTGTCCGCACTGTTAGGTGTTAGGTATTATCAGCGCCTTAGCGCCTTGAAAGCAAACTGATCCAACTGTGTCCTTATTGGGCCGGCCCTGCTTCCACCCTTTGTGCAAATGATCTTAAGGGCGTTGTGTCCACACTGTTAGGTGTTAGGTATTATCAGCGCCTTAGCGACTTGAAAGCGAACTGATCCAACTGTGTCCTTATTGGGCCGGCCCTGCTTCCACTCTTTGTGCAAAATGATCTCAAGGGCGTTGTGTCCGCACTGTTAGGTGTTAGGTATTATCAGCGCCTTAGCGCCTTGAAAGCGAACTGATCCAACTGTGTCCTTATTGGGCCGGCCCTGCTTCCACCCTTTGTGCAAAATGATCTCAAGGGCGTTGTGTCCGCACTGTTAGGTGTTAGGTATTATCAGCGCCTTAGCGCCTTGAAAGCGAACTTTTTTTTATTTTTTTTTTATTTATTTATTCAGTGAATTTTATGAATTACAATTTTAGTGTACTTAATAACTCCCACACTAGGCTTATGCCCGTGTTGTGGTAGTCATAATACTATAAATTACAATAAAACCATATGTTGTAGTAATAAAAAATAAAACATAATATAGATGAAAAAAAATTTAAAAAATAAACATATTTAAGGAAAATATAAAACAAAATATATGTTTTTTATACATGCAAACATACATACATACACATAGATAGATGCTCAGATATATATACATATACATACATACATAGACATACATACATACATACATACATACATAAATACATTCATATACAAAAAATATATATATATATAAAAAAATATATAAATATAAAATACATATACATACATATACAGACATACATGCATGCATATATAAATACATTCATACACATCTATATATGAACACACACAAGCGTAATGTGTATTCACATATATACATAAATATACAGATACATGGTTAATTTTATTATAATGGTTTAAAAGTTAGGAACTCATGTATTCTTTAAAAAAGGCTCGTCCCTTTTCAAATATCCAGTTTTGGACACGTATAATAAAAAGGGATATAGTATTAGTTGATTTTATGTCCCTGTCCAACGCGTTGTATATTTTAGGGGCGATAAACCAGAATTGTCGTTGAGCGAATGTGGTTCTAGTTTTTGGGACCACGCATCCCAGATTTGATGAAAAGCGGGTGTTTACTTGGTGTTGAGGAGCCACTAGCAAGTCATTTTTTCGTATGTAGCATAAGCTTGTCTTAATGAATAGCTGGCGAATATCTAAGACCTTAATTTTAGTAAATAGTATTTTGGAGGGATAGGTAGGATGACATTTAAATATAATTCTGAGAACTAGTTTTTGTACTGTAATTATTGGATTAATGACGGATTCTGCACAGCCACCCCATCCCAGAATACCATATGTTGCTATCGATTGAAAAAAGGCAAAATATACGCATTTTAGAGTCGTTAGGTCTAAGATGGATCTAAGAGAGCAGAATATGTGGGAGAGTTTACGAAGTCTTTTTGTTGTTTCTTTTATATGGGTTTCCCAGCGTAGTTGGTCATCGATTATTATTCCCAAGTATTTAACTTCCTTTGAAGATTTAAGAGTTGAACACGTGCATTGAATATTAGGTGAGGTTTCAGGAGTCTGTATGTTGAGTGAACACGAGTGGATGGTAGGTTTGGGGCAGTTATTGGGAAAGCTATGTTTGGGTATGGAAAACGTCATGTATTGTGTCTTGTCGATATTAAGTGTGAGGAGGTTTGTGTCTAGCCAATGTTTAACTTTTGTTAGGCCAATATTAGTTTTGTTTGTAACTGATTCCCATGTTTCATCATCAAATATTAGGACTGTATCATCGGCAAATGAAATTATCTTGCCTCCAATATTCATAGTGCATAGTGTGTTGATATATATGAGAAATAGAATTGGCCCTAGTACACTACCTTGAGGGACCCCATAGGACATGGATAATTTTTTGCTCATATATATTTTGTCTGAGTGGATAAGGGTTTGGTGTGTACGATTTGCTAAGTAGTTTTTAAACCATGTGTAGGAACTGATGAACTCATGAACTGATCCAATTGTGTCCTTATTGGGCCGGCCCTGCTTCCACCCTTCCACTTTACACTTCCTTTCAATTTCTTTTCTTTTTTTATATATTTTTGATTCTCTGGCGCATTAATTTCACCAAATCAAAAGTAAGATTTCACTGAATGGTTGAAAAGCTTACATGTTTCTTTTTTTATATTTATACATATATACATATACTTTTTTGCATATTTTTTTAATTCCCTATTTTTATTTTTTTTTGCTTATTTTTATTCTCTATTTTCTTTTAATCTCCTTTCTTTCTTTATCTATTTTTGATTCTCTAGCTTATTAATTTCATCTAAATAAAAAGTAAAATTTCAATTTTATATTTTATTTTATACTTTACATAAAATTGACCACTACAACACGGGCATGTGCCTAGTGTGGTGGCCAAAAATTTACCCGTTTACTGTAATGTATAAACTTTACTGAATAAAGAACATATAAAAAAAAAAAAAAAAAAATTGATAAACTCACATGTCAATAATTTTAAACTATATTGCTATTTTTGAATTATCATATTTGAATATTCTTTTAGTCTATTCTCTACGTTTATATTATTTAAAATATATAGTTAGCAACTTCTTGTATCAACCAAGAAAACTTTTCAAATTATTTATAAAGTGCAATAATTAAGTAAAAGTCAATACACTAGACAAAACAAGAATCGCATTCAATAAATCTGCCTATTTCTGACTGTCCTAAAACAGGTTAATCTCCTAGTTGGACAGCCAAAGATCACTGTAATATGTAATGTTTTTTTTTTAAATTAATAAATAAAACTAAATACATATATAAAAGAATAATTGCAAGTTACTTTGGTGACGTCAATTTAAATTAACCCTCCACACGCCAGGTGCATTTATGCCACTTGTTATGCTTGGTAGGGACTTTGGGACCCGGCGATACTTAATGGGATTCTTTTTAAAAATTGAATACATTAATATTTCTTTTTAAAGAATTTGAATTTAGACTTCTTTTTGTGAATGAATAAACGCAAGTTTTGTTGGAAAAAGTGGAAATAACCCACTTCCGATCGAGCTGATAATAGACTCTTTGTCGATGATTGTATTATATACACGTTTAGTGGAAATCACTTATACGCACGCTTATATCACTTTATAGCAGTTAATATAAGAAATAAATATCGGTCGTACCAGATAGACATTTGGCGAGGTTGTTAGCAATGTTGACTCCAGTCACTAGGATGAAAAGTATAATCCTCAGTTTTAAAATAGATGTATTTTAGTAAAAACACTTTGTTTTTACTAAAATACATCTATTTGAATTACACTTTCGTTATCGATAATGAATGAATGCAAATCTTGTATGACTTAACGACGCATGCTTTCGAAGGCAGCACTAACCGGGTAGAACCATAGTAGAATTAACTTCACTTCACTTAGTGCTGGCGTGATTCATTAGTTTCCCAGCTGTTTTAAAGTTATACCCTACCCGGCGTGCATACGGTTAAATATAAATAATAAAATTTATTTATAGCACTATTTTTAATCACCAAAGGTTTTTTCATTGCGATATAAAGTATACATTTAGTATTTTATATGGTAAATAATTGAGAATCCACATATTAAAAAAAAAAATTACTGATAAAATTCTGTTGATTTAGGGTTTTTTAAAACCACAATTACAAAATAAGTGTAAAACGTGAAGTGAAATTTGCAATGTTAAAAGTTGCGAAACATTTTGATGAAAACAAAGCGGAAGGTTTAAAACGAAATAATGTCATGTCAATCATTATTAGCGTTGAATGTGGCCATTTAAAGGTTAATGGAGAATGGGAGCTTTAGATGGCCCTGTGTTGCTTTCGCGGTATTGTTTTAGGTTTGACGTTGTTTCCGTAGGTAATACCAAATACCCTACAATATTAATAATTCAATTCCAGTGAAATTGTGGTAAACAACTCATGCGTAACAATCCCTTCAACGGCCGCAATTTGGTGGCGGTGTTTTGCGCTTTATAAATTTATTTCGATATTAATATAAAATGTATGTTATATGAGTGCATTTTACGGATGTAACAATTACAAACACCAAAAACACTCCAATTCGTTTTGCAGGATGCCATAAAACATTTGACGGGTTAGTTTGTGAAATATAATATGAGTTCGTTAAATCGTAGCAAATAAAATGTTATTGATTGCATAAAAAGTGGATTATGGCATGAAAAATACAATTATTTAAGTAAATTCAGCAAAGATATAATACATTTTAACGTATTGCAGTATTTTATTACCTTTCCGAGCCATCAAAGACAGAGTTGATAGCCGCTTTAATATTTTTCTCTATGAGCAAAAAAGCAGTTAGGTCGTATGTGTGGGTAACCAAATATATATATTTTTTTGATTGCTATAATTTATTAACATGAAATAAAGAATTTATATAATAATTAATTAATTCATGAATGTATGCGAGAAAACCGACTCGGCGCTAGTGTAGCATGTCGCCATCGGAGTGTACGAGTCTGTGTAAATGTCAGAAGCCGGAGGAATTATTAATATTATAGGGTATTTGTTACTATTTAGTCTCCCGAATGTAAATAACTTCCCATCAGATATCACCAAGAAGAGAATAATGATTTGAAATCTTGACAGATGTTCAAGACATTTGTAATTTATTAACGTGAAATAAAGAATTTATATAATAATTAATTAATTCATGAATGTATGCGAGAAAACCGACTCGGCGCTAGTGTAGCATGTCGCCATCGGAGTGTACGAGTCTGTGTAAATGTCAGAAGCCGGAGGAATTATTAATATTATAGGGTATTTGTTACTATTTAGTCTCCCGAATGTAAATAACTTCCCATCAGATATCACCAAGAAGAGAATAATGATTTGAAATCTTGACAGATGTTCAAGACATTTGTAATTTATTAACGTGAAATAAAGAATTTATATAATAATTAATTAATTCATGAATGTATGCGAGAAAACCGACTCGGCGCTAGTGTAGCATGTCGCCATCGGAGTGTACGAGTCTGTGTAAATGTCAGAAGCCGGAGGAATTATTAATATTATAGGGTATTTGTTACTATTTAGTCTCCCGAATGTAAATAACTTCCCATCAGATATCACCAAGAAGAGAATAATGATTTGAAATCTTGACAGATGTTCAAGACATTTGTAATTTATTAACGTGAAATAAAGAATTTATATAATAATTAATTAATTCATGAATGTATGCGAGAAAACCGACTCGGCGCTAGTGTAGCATGTCGCCATCGGAGTGTACGAGTCTGTGTAAATGTCAGAAGCCGGAGGAATTATTAATATTATAGGGTATTTGTTACTATTTAGTCTCCCGAATGTAAATAACTTCCCATCAGATATCACCAAGAAGAGAATAATGATTTGAAATCTTGACAGATGTTCAAGACATTTGTAATTTATTAACGTGAAATAAAGAATTTATATAATAATTAATTAATTCATGAATGTATGCGAGAAAACCGACTCGGCGCTAGTGTAGCATGTCGCCATCGGAGTGTACGAGTCTGTGTAAATGTCAGAAGCCGGAGGAATTATTAATATTATAGGGTATTTGTTACTATTTAGTCTCCCGAATGTAAATAACTTCCCATCAGATATCACCAAGAAGAGAATAATGATTTGAAATCTTGACAGATGTTCAAGACATTTGTAATTTATTAACGTGAAATAAAGAATTTATATAATAATTAATTAATTCATGAATGTATGCGAGAAAACCGACTCGGCGCTAGTGTAGCATGTCGCCATCGGAGTGTACGAGTCTGTGTAAATGTCAGAAGCCGGAGGAATTATTAATATTATAGGGTATTTGTTACTATTTAGTCTCCCGAATGTAAATAACTTCCCATCAGATATCACCAAGAAGAGAATAATGATTTGAAATCTTGACAGATGTTCAAGACATTTGTAATTTATTAACGTGAAATAAAGAATTTATATAATAATTAATTAATTCATGAATGTATGCGAGAAAACCGACTCGGCGCTAGTGTAGCATGTCGCCATCGGAGTGTACGAGTCTGTGTAAATGTCAGAAGCCGGAGGAATTATTAATATTATAGGGTATTTGTTACTATTTAGTCTCCCGAATGTAAATAACTTCCCATCAGATATCACCAAGAAGAGAATAATGATTTGAAATCTTGACAGATGTTCAAGACATTTGTAATTTATTAACGTGAAATAAAGAATTTATATAATAATTAATTAATTCATGAATGTATGCGAGAAAACCGACTCGGCGCTAGTGTAGCATGTCGCCATCGGAGTGTACGAGTCTGTGTAAATGTCAGAAGCCGGAGGAATTATTAATATTATAGGGTATTTGTTACTATTTAGTCTCCCGAATGTAAATAACTTCCCATCACAAAATATCTGTTTATCTGATAGAGTCGATTTATCTGGTGGAAATGAAAATTGTGTAGAAACGGTAGAAACCTAGTTCTTAAACAAAGGTTTTGGTATCTCCGTATTATTTTACCTTCCAGAGACTTGTAGCCTCCCCGAGGAGGTGGAATAGTTTAGCATTGCCGTCTAATATTTGATTAAGGCATTTTTATGGGTTCACGTTTCCTGTTCAATATTAGATGAAGCCACTGCACTCAGAATCTAAGTACACTTAAAATTGTGTAGAAACGGTAGAAACCTAGTTCTTAAACAAAGGTTTTGGTATCTCCGTATAATTTTACCTTCCAGAGACTTGTAGCCTCCCCGAGGAGGTGGAATAGTTTAGCATTGCCGTATAATATTTGATTAAGGCATTTTTATGGGTTCACGTTTCCTGTTCAATATTAGATGAAGCCACTGCACTCAGAATCTAAGTACACTTAAAATTGTGTAGAAACGGTAGAAACCTAGTTCTTAAACAAAGGTTTTGGTATCTCCGTATTATTTTACCTTCCAGAGACTTGTAGCCTCCCCGAGGAGGTGGAATAGTTTGGCATTGCAGTCTAATATTTGATTAAGGCATTTTTATGGGTTCTCGTTTCCTGTTCAATATTAGATGAAGCCACTGCACTCAGAATCTAAGTACACTTAAAATTGTGTAGAAACGGTAGAAACCTAATTCTTAAACAAAGGTTTTGGTATCTCCGTATTATTTTACCTTCCAGAGACTTGTAGCCTCCCCGAGGAGGTGGAATAGTTTAGCATTGCCGTCTAATATTTGATTAAGGCATTTTTATGGGTTCACGTTTCCTGTTCAATATTAGATGAAGCCACTGCACTCAGAATCTAAGTACACTTAAAATTGTGTAGAAACGGTAGAAACCTAGTTCTTAAACAAAGGTTTTGGTATCTCCGTATTATTTTACCTTCCAGAGACTTGTAGCCTCCCCGAGGAGGTGGAATAGTTTGGCATTGCCGTCTAATATTTGATTAAGGCATTTTTATGGGTTCTCGTTTCCTGTTCAATATTAGATGAAGCCACTGCACTCAGAATCTAAGTACACTTAAAATTGTGTAGAAACGGTAGAAACCTAATTCTTAAACAAAGGTTTTGGTATCTCCGTATTATTTTACCTTCCAGAGACTTGTAGCCTCCCCGAGGAGGTGGAATAGTTTAGCATTGCCGTCTAATATTTGATTAAGGCATTTTTATGGGTTCACGTTTCCTGTTCAATATTAGATGAAGCCACTGCACTCAGAATCTAAGTACACTTAAAATTGTGTAGAAACGGTAGAAACCTAGTTCTTAAACAAAGGTTTTGGTATCTCCGTATTATTTTACCTTCCAGAGACTTGTAGCCTCCCCGAGGAGGTGGAATAGTTTGGCATTGCCGTCTAATATTTGATTAAGGCATTTTTATGGATTCTCGTTTCCTGTTCAATATTAGATGAAGCCACTGCACTCAGAATCTAAGTACACTTAAAATTGTGTAGAAACGGTAGAAACCTAATTCTTAAACAAAGGTTTTGGTATCTCCGTATTATTTTACCTTCCAGAGACTTGTAGCCTCCCCGAGGAGGTGGAATAGTTTAGCATTGCCGTCTAATATTTGATTAAGGCATTTTTATGGGTTCACGTTTCCTGTTCAATATTAGATGAAGCCACTGCACTCAGAATCTAAGTACACTTAAAATTGTGTAGAAACGGTAGAAACCTAATTCTTAAACAAAGGTTTTGGTATCTCCGTATTATTTTACCTTCCAGAGACTTGTAGCCTCCCCGAGGAGGTGGAATAGTTTAGCATTGCCGTCTAATATTTGATTAAGGCATTTTTATGGGTTCACGTTTCCTGTTCAATATTAGATGAAGCCACTGCACTCAGAATCTAAGTACACTTAAAATTGTGTAGAAACGGTAGAAACCTAGTTCTTAAACAAAGGTTTTGGTATCTCCGTATTATTTTACCTTCCAGAGACTTGTAGCCTCCCCGAGGAGGTGGAATAGTTTGGCATTGCCGTCTAATATTTGATTAAGGCATTTTTATGGGTTCTCGTTTCCTGTTCAATATTAGATGAAGCCACTGCACTCAGAATCTAAGTACACTTAAAATTGTGTAGAAACGGTAGAAACCTAATTCTTAAACAAAGGTTTTGGTATCTCCGTATTATTTTACCTTCCAGAGACTTGTAGCCTCCCCGAGGAGGTGGAATAGTTTAGCATTGCCGTCTAATATTTGATTAAGGCATTTTTATGGGTTCACGTTTCCTGTTCAATATTAGATGAAGCCACTGCACTCAGAATCTAAGTACACTTAAAATTGTGTAGAAACGGTAGAAACCTAGTTCTTAAACAAAGGTTTTGGTATCTCCGTATTATTTTACCTTCCAGAGACTTGTAGCCTCCCCGAGGAGGTGGAATAGTTTGGCATTGCCGTCTAATATTTGATTAAGGCATTTTTATGGGTTCACGTTTCCTGTTCAATATTAGATGAAGCCACTGCACTCAGAATCTAAGTACACTTAAAATTGCAGCGTGTAACACAAAATACATAATTGAAATTGCTTATAAAATTACTACAATTAAGAACTTTGGTCTAAGTTCAGCTTTTACCTGTTAATTACAAGCAACATGGCGGACAAATCAAAAATGGAATATTTCAATTCTTTGTTAATTTGCATTGCTTTAAAAAGATTGAATCTTCATTAATCCCGTCTCTCAGTATTTAAACGATGTAAATTCGAATCTGCACTGCCAGGTGCTAGTAATCAAATGAGAAGTTTTATTGAGATGTAGATTTCTATCTACGCTGCCAAGTACGCACATTTTATATAATAATACGCTGGTAAAGCCTTTATCTGGTATTCGATACTAACGCAGGGTGTTTTTCAACGGTGTGAAATGATGATGATTCTGTTGCTAAAATTAAATATTTCTTGTTCTTTAAGTTTAATTATTTATTTTCCAGTTAACCTTTAAACATTTTGGAATTTTGGTAAGTAACCCGTTCAGATGCTGAATTACCGATGTGCACATACCTACCTAGACCTTATTATTATATTCTTTCATAACCTTAGCTGGTGTTTTCGTTTTAGGAAAAGGGTGCTCGTTAATTAACAAAGAAATAAAACTGTAATTACAGTTTATACGCATGATACAAGAAATGTTGTATTTCATCGGTGCATAATCTATAAACCAGGCAAAAAATAATATTTCTCACATTTCAACAAGGTGAAGCTCACTTTTGACATATTACTCGTAATTTAAACATACGAATAAGAAATATTATTAAAGATTTTTTTACATTTCTCTGTTCGTAGGAAAATTATTGAATTACTTTATACAAAATGTTGTACGTACTGAGATATATATATATAAATAGAGATTGGATAGATCGTACACCATGATTTACACCAGTTTTATCAAACAATACATGAGAAACTGGCAGATAAGATATTGCATTTATTAGCTAGTGATCATGCGTCGCGCTTTGTTATGCGCAGATCTAAGTAACTCGGATAATTTACGTGGTTAGGTAACTGTCTCACAGGAAATGCGCATGTAATTTTTTAAAAAATTTAATTAATGTGTCACGCAAAGATATTAGAAGAACGAGATGTGCTATGAGCAGTTCATACTGTGCGGAATAGTTTTGCCCAGTGTCGCCGGTTTTGTACACCAATACTACTGCACACCTTCGCTTACGCGTACACGTACACGTCCCGATAGTATTCAAAGTACCCTAATTAGGTAGTACTCCGCCTACGGTCCGGCGGCCAACATAGCATATCTCGTTCTTCTAATATCTTTGGTGTCACGTAATATTTCTGTTTAAAAATTATATTTCTGGTAGCTGTTTTTAAAAATGACTATATGTATAACATTATCTATAAAATAAATCTGATTAAATTTCAACAAATATAACGGAGGGAGAACTTGGCAGTTAGACTATTAAAAGATACATCAGAAGAGTGAACATGGAGTTTTTTCCAGAATAACAAAAAAAAACTAAAAAACAGTTTACTCTGCAGCGTTAAGGGTATAAAACACTATAACGACGACTGACTATAATCAGACACAACTATACTCTTTATATTCTATTCCCTGTGAGGATTGTCATTATCAATTCAATATTAATTTAAGGATTTCGACACATTATTGACCTATTTCAGCATATACTACCAACCTCACCATACACTACCAATGGGAATATATGGCGACCGATATGCTGTAATAGGCCAAGCCACGCAAATATAGCGCGCTTATAGCGTGGTCTGTCACAGACTTAATGCCGTGTTACTGAAATAAATCTGAAAGATTATTTATATGCATTAAAAAGACTTAACTTGTAGTTTTATTTGCACTATTGAAAATAAAATTATTTTTTTCGGGTGTGTCTGTGATTGTAACTCTGGTTCAATGAACTCGTATTTGCCTTTGTGTCATTTTCAAAATTGGAACTGAATGGGTGTAGAATACAGGAAAGCCATAAAGTACCTAAAAAGAGGAAGGTGGAGAAGTACCTGGCTATTTAGATCTGGTCACCAAACACGGCTAAAGCCATTTGAAGCAACGTTTCAATCCTGAATGGTGGTCTTACATCAGAGCAATACTAGTAACTTAATAAAGTATCTTCCATTCTTGGGCGTGCCGCAAATAAGACGTACTTATATAAAAGTTATACATGACGCAGTGCACATAGGAGAAAATCTGTATTATGTATGAAATAATAACAGCATGTCGATGTAATCCATTACAAAGTATCTATATAATAGATCTATCGATAGTAGCGCAACACGGCGTGATACCCCAGAAAATCTCAAATCATATGAAACACGCACGACTTTCACATTTGTCCCGTATTTCCAAACATATTTCATCGGCACTTCAAGCCATTTCCCTACCACCATGTACACCATAATATGCAAAGCTAAAGCGTTTTTTTCATTTTAAGAATTGAAATATTAACGATAAAATCTCAAATCATATGAAACACGCACGACTTTCACATTTGTCCCGTATTTCCAAACATATTTCATCGGCACTTCAAGCCATTTCCCTACCACCATGTACACCATAATATGCAAAGCTAAAGCGTTTTTTTCATTTTAAGAATTGAAATATTAACGATAAAATCTCAAATCATATGAAACACGCACGACTTTCACATTTGTCCCGTATTTCCAAACATATTTCATCGGCACTTCAAGCCATTTCCCTACCACCATGTACACCATAATATGCAAAGCTAAAGCGTTTTTTTCATTTTAAGAATTGAAATATTAACGATAAAATCTCAAATCATATGAAACACGCACGACTTTCACATTTGTCCCGTATTTCCAAACATATTTCATCGGCACTTCAAGCCATTTCCCTACCACCATGTACACCATAATATGCAAAGCTAAAGCGTTTTTTTCATTTTAAGAATTGAAATATTAACGATAAAATCTCAAATCATATGAAACACGCACGACTTTCACATTTGTCCCGTATTTCCAAACATATTTCATCGGCACTTCAAGCCATTTCCCTACCACCATGTACACCATAATATGCAAAGCTAAAGCGTTTTTTTCATTTTAAGAATTGAAATATTAACGATAAAATCTCAGTTTTTGTATGACATAGTTAGCACAAGACACAAAGCAGAAAGGTACCGTCGAATGCGTTTACATTTCTGGCACATAGTTACTAACAAAATGTAACCTTTTACTGAAGCGCGTAAATTTTCATAGACAATGGTTAGAGTTTTGCTCTTTATTGAGCCAGGTGAAGCACTTGTATAGGTAATTTTAATTCATACCGAGTGCGTGACTTTCTATCGTTTTGGAATTCATTTTGCACGCTGTTTTTAATGTACGAGTACCTTCACACCCCATTTACATTTTAGGTAAGTAAGTACGTTCTAAATTTATTGGACTTAATATGATAATTAATTTTTAATGATTTTACGGTTAAAACTATGACAAGGTGAAGTTAAGAAGTGGGAAGAAGCTGGCTGTCCAAATGAGCTTAATAGAGACACACTAGACCATCCACAAATTATTTTTAAAACAGGTTGTGCCAAAAATGAGTACGGTTTTTAAAAATGTGACTGCATGATCACTTCCCAACAAAATATTTAACCTGAAAACGTGTTCACGCGGGTGCCCTTGTCCGAATAAATATAATGGACAAAATGCGATAGGAACTATTATTATTTTTAAGAACACATGTTCCAGCTTCCTTATAACATATTCGTGTTTTACTGGAAGTTTGTTTTTGAAATTTGTGAAATCATTCGTTATAGGTCTCCAGTCTCATTTTTAACAGGAAAACAAATAATTTGAGCAGATTTTTAATAAAAACTTACTCTTTTTCACATCAGTAAGTTTTTTCCGTGCATGAAGAGCGAATGAATGGTAGAAACAGTTGGAGACGCCTGAGAAAGACATGGCACAATCAAGTGAATTAATTACTAATGTGTGGTAGACGTAGTCGGAGACGCCCGAAGAAGTCATGGCACTTTCTAGTGAACCAAATGCTTGAGTTGGAATATGAACCTAAGATGTGATGTATGAATGAAGGGGACTGCAATCCCGATTTCAATTGGATTACGAATAATTAATAATTAATTGATTTAACGTTCTTATTCAAAATACTTAACTCTAAATTCGACTGTTGTGAACTCCTGCAACTTATAAACATACATACACCCAGAGTAACAACACGACAAAATACAATATTCTACAGCAGCACACATAAGCGTAACTACATTGCTCACTCTCCGATACAACGACTTCACACCATGGGAAATCATTACTTGGGTGATGTTGACATATTCAATATAAACTTGGCAAGTTTTGTGGATCATTTAAACATTTATTTCAACAATACTCCTAAACACATCATGTAAACCTACAAATAGCTGTAATTTTCTGTTTTGTTTCTTGTGTTTGTATGACTTGTTGCATAGCTTTTATCAAATGTAATTTTATTCTTACTTTTTATATTTCAAAGTATCTGTCAAATTAAAATTATACTTCAACCATGTAAAAGCCCTCTGGGCGTTAAATAAATAAATCAAAATTTGAAAAATATCCTAAAAAATTAGCAATATTAAGTATTAGTCATTTTTGTCCGTGCGTGATGGTTAATTAGTTGCTGATTGATCATTTGATGACAATTTTACATTTGATTTTCTTTGAAATACAATACCCTCACCGCAGTTGTTCTCGCTTTATAGATATAGCTCCATTGTCCGACTTCTAACAACGGGAGAGATTTTATTTGACTACCGCCGCGGGCTGGGCATTAACTCCCGCATTGCTCGGCATTATCCGACTTGCTTTAACTTGATTGTGCGCCCGTGACAACGAGTCATCCGCTGAGATAAGCTGATAAATACAATCAACAAACTGTTGTCTCAGACAGAAAAAAATAAGATTTTAAATCCATTAGAAATGAGATTAAAAGTCAGGAAAAATATTAAAGCGGGTTATTTTATTGAAATTCGAAACATGACAGAATTATAGTTCGTTTTCAAAGGAAAATTACACTATCATTGTGTATTATATGTATAAAATAACAGATACGTATGATGTATATTTAACCAATATCTTGCATACTTTTTCAATAAATACGACTTAAAGTTACAGCTTGACAATGATAACTTTGCAAATTTGATGCTTTAATTTTGTTGTGATCGATCTTTTATAGGTTTTCACAAACACTAAAATCCAAAATCAAGAGAATAATATTTGTAAATAACTTGAAATTTCAAGTTTTAAATTATAAAATAAAGGCCCTTTGGATTTTCTTTTCTTAATAGTAAGTTTTTTTAATTGCCTATCCTTCCTTCCTTGCTCAAATGCTAAAATTTAAAAAAGCCATCAAAGAACATAATATTTATTACCATATTTATTATAAGCAATAATTAATCGCCTGAAATATCTCCCGAGTAAAAATAAATGTCGCCGACGGGAATTGAACCCGCGCCTTCTGATGTCCGTTCTGGTGCTCTGAGTTACGTCGGCTTATTCCCAACACTAATTGAATATGTACTAGTACTTCAATCAACAATTATATTTTTTCACCTGTAAACAACGTTACCTCCCTTCTTTTGATAACTTCGTAGTACAGACTAATCAACAAAGTTCACCCCTAATTCAATGTCCGTCTCTAACATAGAATAAAGAGTGCAGGTTCTTCTTTAGTCTATGGTCTCCGTGATGGCAAATTGAAAAGCAGAGCCAAACCAAGTCTCAGTTAATTTCTGACTTGACCTTTATAAACCGAAATAACTTCATTTTACAGAAATCTATTACACATATCTACGAAAAAAACATTTATTTATGAAAACAAAATAAGGGTTATTTTTTCAATTACTTAATTAGTAAAACCTAAAATTGTAATATTTAATTATTTTCGCAATATTCACCATTATGAATATAATTAAGTCCGCAGGCTGATTTTTTCGGTTTAACAAACAAATAGCTATTGTTCGCTTTTGGGAACCGTTCATATGGTCTCACGAAAATCGTTGAATCTCCCAAAATGTCATATTGAGACACATGATTTAAACGGTGTTAGAAAGATTTAACCATTTAGTTAACTATAGAAGATTTGAAAATGTGAACCTCTATGAAACCAAAGCTTCGGACCGCAATTTGTGATTTTTTTAATGAAACGACAAAAAATTGAAGAGACCATAATATTTATAATGCATTTGTCTATCATGTATTATTTGAAAGTTTCATCACCTTTCAAAAACAGTTTTTAGTTTTCAGATAAGCTCGGTAATATTCAATTTATTTGGATTTTTGCAAAGCGGAAATATACACAATTTAATCAAATCAGAGCAAAAATACACGTCAGAGGACTGTGGGGATAAAAAGATAAAATGTTAATGAGTTATGATTAATTGTTTTGCTAACTTAAGTATATATTTTCAACATTCAATACAAATTGTAATTAATTTTATTATTTTTCAGATCGCCAAGCAGCACTGGACACGATTTACGTTTCCGGTACTTCTTGCATGGACGCCGACTGTGTTATGCGACGGGTAATGTTGGTTTTGAACAAGTGCAACATGCACTGGATTCCGCATCCGTCGATCGGATGAGGTTACTTCGGGAGTAAAGTCAAAGTTCCGGGCGGATGAAACATTTTCAAGTTATAATGTCAGCACGGCCTTAGATTTATTTAAATCAGAAAAGTTATCACGATACCCGTGGGGACGCGCGAGTGAATCATCGCTCGCAGTGCCGCAACCATCCGAAAAAGTTTCGGCAATATCTTCTTGTTTGCTGTGAATAAAGATTATAATTTAAAATAAAACAATAAGAGCTGTTTTAATTTAAGTTATGTCACATCGCAAAGTATCTGCTACATATGAACAAACCGCCAACTACCACCTCGGCCCTATTCTGGATTTGGGCCGCCAAACTGACGAAGTCACCATCGCCGAAGGCCACCGGACCGGAGTCATTGGCATTAGTTCCGTCTCGATGCGTTTCACGTGCAGCATATTAGGTTAGGGTAGGTATTTCAAATTAAGGGGCAGTTTAATTTAATCAGTTAATTAATTGAAGTATTTTTAGAAGTGTAAATAGAATGTTATTAACTTATTTTCAAGTCTTGTAAAGCGTTAGCAAGGTTATATATTTCGTGAAAATAGCTGTAAAGTTCAATTACTCGACTGGGTAATTCCTCCATCACGACACAAGCAACATTTTCCGCTTACTGTGATGGCAGTAGGAGATATTCAGATATTGTCAGGTTATTCGTAACCTCAAATAATGATTCACTTGATCTTGTCTTCTTCCATCATAATTTTTTATGTCAACGTAACTATTTTTAGTTCGCGATGTCATTTTCGTAGTAAGCATCATCTGCCAGGAATACGTCACGTTGTTTGCTGGAGGTAAAATAAGTAATAATCTATTATATAAAGTTGATTTGTGGCAGTTGACGTTCGAAACAAGTGGAAGCTCATTGTCCATATGAAATTTCGAAAAACCACCTTTCCTACCCCCTAAAGCAGTAATTTGATATTTTTTCGTAAAATTTTGCAACCTTAATGTTCAAAATAAGTCGTAAATTACTGTCTACATCTGCTTTCGATAAATTCTGCATAAAACCCAATATTAGCGATACAAATAAACAGACGTCCTGGTGTGGCTTTGTTTTTGTACAAATCTAATGTTTTATTCAAAACAAGAGGAAAGTTACAATAATAAATAAGCGTTATATTATCCTTTTTTTAAAAATCGTTTTCAATTATATCCTCAGTGGGATCTCCTGTGTTGAGGATTTCATTTACATATTATTCAAATTAAGCAGTATGGATAATATAAAGTAATTATACTCGTAAATAGCGTTTTTTCTGAAATAATTATATGTTTTTTTAGTGCAGTTGAGTGGTTTCAGTTTCAGTCTGTATTTGGTGTCAGTGTATTACATATCTATTTCTGATCTCCCTGTTTTTTAGTGCAGTTGAGTGGTTTCAGTTTCAGTCTGTATTTGGTGTCAGTGTATTACATATCTATTTCTGATCTCACTGTTTTTTAGTGCAGTTGAGTGGTTTCAGTTTCAGTCTGTATTTGGTGTCAGTGTATTACATATCTATTTCTGATCTCCCTGTTTTTTAGTGCAGTTGAGTGGTTTCAGTTTCAGTCTGTATTTGGTGTCAGTGTATTACATATCTATTTCTGATCTCCCTGTTTTTTAGTGCAGTTGAGTGGTTTCAGTTTCAGTCTGTATTTGGTGTCAGTGTATTACATATCTATTTCTGATCTCCCTGTTTTTTAGTGCAGTTGAGTGGTTTCAGTTTCAGTCTGTATTTGGTGTCAGTGTATTACATATCTATTTCTGATCTCGCTGTTTTTTTTTTATCCAGCTTTTTATTTGTGATTTAAATGTTGTAATATTGTTGTGAGATTTGAATGAGAGTGGGATTTTGCTGTAGAGTTTAGTACCATAGTATAGGAACTTTTTATGCCCAAATGTTATGTTTGTAGTTCCTTGTTGGATATGTTCTTAACTCTGAGATCTCGTGTTTATAATATATGTGTAAGTAGTTATTTCTTGTGTTTTGTATTTACGAATGTAAAGGAGTATTGTTTTATAACAGAGTTGTTTAAGTGACACGATGTTAAGTTTGTTGAAGATTTCATCTGGGGCTTTCAGAGTAATTTTAACTATGGTTTTTTGGGTTTTAATGAGTGATTTTACGATACTGTCATTTGTACTGCCCCACCCGATAAGACCGTATTCTAAGAGCGATTGGCAAAGAGCTATATAGATCTTTATTAGGTCTTTTTAACGTTTTCCAATGAGGGGCAATTAAGTGATGGAGCGATGAACTTTTAATTTGTCGATTCCTTCACTTAGTAGTCTAAGTCTGATTTAAATAAAAACTCTGTAAAGCTCTGGCAACGCCGGGGAGTTCAGCTAGTTATTCATAAATATGTAGAATTTTAAAATGTTTACCTTTAGTATATCATTGTAAAATAGTAATATTAATTTACGTAGTTAGATAATACGGCATTTGCACTAAAACATTTTTGTGAATTCATCATTAAATGGGAGGACCTGTTACTGTTATACAGCGTCTGTGTGTCTGTGTGTATCGCACACAGGCTCTGTTCCCCCAGAAACAAAACCCGGGGAAGAATACTGACCTCCTAACTAATGTTCAAATGCGCACCTACCGGAGATAATGTGAACTATCTAAATAGTCATAGATACATTCTTATACCTTATTCCATTGTAATTTCATGTTTATAAAATAGTTTCTTTTAAAACTACAATTTGCACCGAACAACGGAGGTGATTAATATTTTTATTATTCCCAAATGTGAATTTTTTAATAATTTATACTTGCAAATTATCAAAACAATGACTGAAAAATGAGTATTAAGAATCTCATAAAGTTATTGGTAATCCGGGTAAAAACTAATTTTAGTGAATTTGTAATAATATCGGAACAAGTGTTCTTGCACCTGCGTTTATCGAATGAGAAAATGTTAGGATTTTTATGAACACCTGTTCCGACATCGTGACAATACGTTGGTTTTTTACTAAAAGTTTATCAGGAAACCTATAAATTCATTTTTAAGGGCGTGCAATCCCGTTTTAACCGGATTACGAATAATTACGATTCTTAATAAATCATCGACTTTTTTCCGTGCATGCAGCTTATAATGATATAGTGTACGGATATTAAAATAAAGATACAAGAAAGAAGAAGATATAAAGTAACTTTTCTACATCTTCCTCTTCCGTCTATCCTCAAATTTCTCTGACCTCCAACCAATCTTTTTAACCATACCAGACCAATTTTTCTAACCTTTCCCTGATATTCTCTTGTAAACCCATATTCCATCCAATAATTATCTAACACTTACCTGATATTCTCTTATAAACCCATATTCCTTCTAATAATTATCTAACCCTTCCCTGATATTATCTTGTAACCCCATATTCCTTTCAATAATTATCTAACCCTTCCCTGATATTCTCTTACAAACCTATATTCCTTCGAATAATTATCATATGAAAACCAACTCGAATGGCTTTCTTTAGTACATTGTAAAACAATATCTTTGTAAATAGAAACCTAAAATTAAAGTACATAATGGACATAGTAAAGTGTACCTACCGCTGAAAGTGGTTCCTCTTTCTGACAAACGACACATTTCGTTACCTCAGTTGGACAAGGTAAAAATTAATAAAAATTAACTAACATAAAAATTGACCATTGAAAGTAAAACCATATATTTAGCATATTTCTAAAACCAAAATAAATTTGAGAGAAACATATTTCCGTAGATTCCATTTGTAACATCACTTTGAACCTTTTGCAAGTGCCAAGTTGTTTGTATCTGACAGACTTCGTCTTTACGAGGCGCAGTGTAGTTCGTCACTTTGAACCTTTTGCAAGTGCCAAGTTGTTTGTATCTGACAGACTTCGTCTTTACGAGGCGCAGTGTAGTTCGTCACTTTGAACCTTTTGCAAGTGCCAAGTTGTTTGTATCTGACAGACTTCGTCTTTACGAGGCGCAGTGTAGTTCGTCACTTTGAACCTTTTGCAAGTGCCAAGTTGTTTGTATCTGACAGACTTCGTCTTTACGAGGCGCAGTGTAGTTCGTCACTTTGAACCTTTTGCAAGTGCCAAGTTGTTTGTATCTGACAGACTTCGTCTTTACGAGGCGCAGTGTAGTTCGTCACTTTGCTGGATAGGATTCTAGCTTCGACTTGATTCTACCGTGTTCTGAGGTGTCAAAATGTACAAAGACATTTTCTGATGTTGAGGTTCAGTCTTGTATAAAGTATTTTAGTTTCTTAGAATAGCATTAGAGAAATGTAGTTAGAACCTTGTGCAATGAATTATTATGCCCCAGCTGGTTGCGTATGGCTCTAAGTGCAAGTTTAGGCATGTTTTAAAATGGTATGTACAGTGTACACGTCCCATTTTAATATTTTCCTTTTGAATATGTTAAACCAAAATACTTCACACAAGATTGAACCTCAAAATCAGAAATCGGTAAAGAGATTATGAGAAATCGTCTTTGCAAACCACATATCTCCGAACAACGTAAAGTGAAGTGAGAATCCTGTTCAATTGAGGTGACGATTTATCAGAGAGAGGTTAGGGTTACAATAGGATCATAAATCTACCACACATTTTTAACGGTTCATAGTTTTGTAAAAATATCTCATCATAATAAATTTTTTCTTTGTTTTTGAATTATTTTGTGTTTGTACGTAGTATTACATTATGTCTGTGATTACTCTGTGTTTTCTTCACTCAAATGTAAATTGTCAACCTCGGTACAGGCTTGGTCTTAGTGAGGTTGATTTTTATATGAGATGCAATAAATAATTTTTGTTGTTGACAATTTAGAGAAACGACCAAAAATTTTATTTCGGAACGAACGCCTTTAGTAAATGTAATTAGTTAGTAATTAACATTGTTGAAATGTAAAGAGAGCAGACCCTCAAAAAATCACAAAATCTGACTTAATTTGTCAAGTTTAATAATAATTTTCTGATTAAATAATATTATATTATGTGCTATTTCAAGGTCTCAATTCTTGACGCAATCTGTTCCAAATATGAAAATGACACTTGACACTTGAACCAGAATTACATTGAAATTAACATCTATAATTCAGCTTAAAACCTATGGCTATATAAAATGTTTATGTACAAATTTATTAATTACGTATATATCGCGTACATAATATTATCACAAAAAGTAATTGGTTGTTTTGATAAAATATTATCTCTTTTTTTAAGGTTAAATGAAGGTTACATAGTAATTATGAAAAATAATTATACGAATAAACTTTTTGTAATCAACTTTAAATAATTGATGAGTGAGACTAAAACATCTCCAACTGGGGTGTGTTCTGACTCTAGGTAGTCAAGAGGGGAAGAGGATGGTGGGGAAGCAGCTGGCTTTGCTATTTATTTATTTCTTTTTATTTAGGAAGCAAACAGTCGTACAGTAAAAAATTATAACAATAAACATTCATATGTTCTAGACCAATTAAGTTCCATTAAATTAAATGTAGATTTAGTATTTTTTTACCTACACAACATATTAAATGGCAAAAAATAAACATAATAAAGAAATACATAAAATTAAAAACAAAAAGAAAAAATACAACTTTTCGCATAGCTATACTATTCACTACGGGTGATAATAATGTACTTTTCACAACAAAAAAGTCGAATAAAATAAAAGTATTTTAATTTATTAATTTATTAAGCTGAATTTTATATGATATTAAGTTATGGTTGAAAATGTCTACATCTCGTGAGGCATTGTGAGTTTCACAGATACGTACTATTACAGAGTTTTGCGCGTATTTGGATTTACAATGTGGTATTCTAAATAAATCGTTCGATCTGGTGTTATGCTTGGGGCAACTAGATATGCTATATTAGATCTAATCACCAAACAGGGCCAAAGCCATTTTAAGCAACGTTTCAGTTCTGAGTGGTGGTCTTACACCTGGGTGATAATGAAAGTATCTTCCACGTGCCGCAAATATGATTTGCAAATTCGCCAGGATTTGAATCCGCGACTTCCAGCTTGCTAGTGGAGAGCCTTACCGCTCGACCACGGAGGTCGATGTGAAAGAGAATGCGATGCACGTCGAACTGAGTGTAAAACAGTATTCAGTGAACATATGATACATCTGACATAACACTACCTGATGACCTGATCTTTAGTTTTAAAAAGTATGTGGATTTATATTGAGTGTTTTGATAACTAAGGTTTTTTTAAATCGTTTAGTTTTTATTCACAAATATTTATGAGAATCACAGTTATTATACACTTACATAAAAAAATGTTGTTTTTTGCACTAACTATGGTTCTACACTCAGTGTGCGACATTTTTGTTCGTTAATCGCTTTACATATCGCAAATATGTTCGTAAAAACAAACGCAACCATCGCTAAAAATTATAAACACGTTGTTTTCCATGAAAATAAACTTATTTAAAACTCCGCGCCATCTTTTTCAAGAGTTTATAACCATGTTGGTTTATTGCACAGCGAATTATTCCAATTGTGTTTTAATATCGAATGTAACATGTTTTCATACAATGTGATGTATAGTATCGTCCTCCAAGGATGAGTCCACTTGTGTTGTGGAGGGCACTTTCAATGGTTACACACCATAACAATATATATATATATCTGCGATTTAAATATAAAAACACAAACTTTCCAACAACATTGTCTTCATCGCGGAGAATGTTTCAGTATTTATTAATCCCTCAGGCCTTTTGTACATTATGTCAGATGGTTACATTATTTCCGCATTGCGATACAATCCAAATCAATGGAATTTTTATGAACCTAACCGAAAACTTAAACTAGTTTTTAAATATATCCACAATTTTATTATTAGTAATAAACATTTAATTTTACAAATACAATTTTTTTAACGCAAAGATATATTTTTTTAAAACTGGAACACCTTGCGTTTTTTCTAACTAAAATTACTGATAACGTAAAAAAATAAAATACACACACATTTTACTAGACAAATTTATTATAAACGTTATTGTCACTTCTCCTTTTGTCGTTTTAGATAAATATAATCAGTAAAAAATCACAAAGTTTCAGAATTATTTTTCAAATTGCGGTCGGAATCTTTAGTTTTATAGTGGTGTACATTTTAATTTGTCTGTGTTGTGTTTTAGTTTTTAATATAAAGCGTGATGCTCTTTTTAACAACCCTTAGATCATATTTCTCACCATGACGACCTATATGCGCTGTTCCCAAAAGCGAGCAAATTAGATGATGATGACTAAAACTTGTAAATCAATAACGTAGAAGGCTCGTAAATAAATAGTTAACTATGTTTTAGGTATGAATATTTACATCTTAAAAGCATTCAATTCGACCAAAACCACATCGATTCAGTGAGAACTATGTACCAAGTTGATGCATTGATTCTTTGTCTGGGCCTTGACTAGTAATGATTCCTCGACATATTGGTCTTGGCCTTGGTTAGTAATGATTCATCATGACTCCATGTCTTGGCCTTGGCTAGTAATGATTCATCATGACTCGACATATTGGTCTTGGCCTTTGTTAGTAATGATTCATCTTGACTCCAGGTCTTGGCCTTGGCTGATAATGATTCATCATGACTTGACATATTGGTCTTGGCCTTTGTTAGTAATGATTCATCCTGAGTCCATGTCTTGGCCTTGGCCATGATTAGTAATGATCCATCATGACTCCATGTCTTAGCTTTAGTAAAGATAGTAATGATTTATCATAACTCCATCTATTAGAAAATATATTTTACTTACTTAAAAATGTAATTTAAAAAAATAATTTAACCAACAGCATAAAGATAGTTGTTATTTTCGAGGGAACTATGTACACAGAGGTCGCACAAGGATTATGAATAATTGCATGAAATTAGGTATTGTTGCTTGTGTCAAGAGTTTCGGTATTAAAAAATGAAAATCTAAATTTCCTCTGTGGTGAGGTATAATAAGTGTAACAAGGATAATACAACAATAAGACAGAATTAATTTGTTCACGACATTGGATGCCCGTTTTAAGCACGCTAAAAATACACAGTTTTACGCCAAATTTTTACTAGAGTTTGCTGAACAATCGTGAATGCAATAAGTCTATAATTTTAGTTGAGTCGAACGCACAACAAACATATTTTTAATGCACCTTCAAAGAAGAATAACAACGCTTCAAAAAGACATCTGCACCGATGGTGGGCACCGCAAGGCTTTTAGAAACGTTGACTTAAGGAGGAGAAAGTGCAAGACGGCATAATACACCAAAAATCGATCACGATAAAACAATAAGAAAATCGCAAAATGACGCAAATGGGCGCAGAAGGCAAATACATTTATGTAGCAAATGTTGATTTGTTTTTAACATTAATATTATTAGGGCACATGAAATCATTCATACATACTAATTAGTAATTAATGTAGCAATCGAGATTATGAAGGAATATTGTGTAGGTACTTACTTCATCACTTTCTAGAGAGTAGTCTTTTTCGTTCAGCTTGGGGTCCTTGGCATTCTGGGTGACTCCTGCAACAATGTTACACATTTCTCTCATATGATTTCGTATTAAATTTCAATACATATATTTTTGATAAATTAACGATACAACACTAAATCAGAATGTTTAGATAGGTTGTTAAAAATAAAGCAAATATTTTATGTAATAAAAATAATAACATTATCAATGTTGCTGTATTATTGAACGCTTAAGTCTTAAACCTTGGTCACAGCATGGGGAACATGTGTCCATGTCAATTCTCAATCGACTTTCAAGTATTGGATACTCGAAGACTACCAACGTCCAACAATCAAAATTGTAATTAAAACCCATCAGATTATTCAACCCCACAACTTATTCAAGACTTTCAAGACCCACCGCTAAAAAATACTTTTGAAACATATTCTACATACTTCAAATACGTAAAGATATTTCAAAGAGTAGGCAAAACACAATGGGTCGTTTTTGCACTCCATTAACGCATACCGGTTTTGCACTACACTCTACACGTACACTGGAGTGGTGTTCTTACTCTACCAGGCACAGAGCTGAGATTAGAACCAGATTATATTAAATTTACAAGTCGAATAGATAGTTTTGCTTATTTACTCAATTTATTCAATTTCTTTTTGACAATCTCCTACTACCACCACGGTATAAAAATATTGCTTGTGTTGTGATGGAGGAGTTAGCCAGCCGAGGAATTGAACGTGCGACGCCTGGGTGGGACACAAACGCGATGCCAACTCAGCTACTGACCGGTCTTATTATGATTAGCATCACTTTTTGTACTCTTATTTGGTGTCAGTTTTACGAACTTTACGGACGAATGATTTATAATCTGAAACACCATATTATTATTAAATATTGATAAATAACGAAATGTCACAAGACAATTAATATTATAAAGTGCTTTATTTTTCCACGGATTATTTATACTTCTTTTAAAAGTATGAGAAACAAATGAACGCACCTAAAGGTTATGCCGAGTTTAAACCAAACGGGCGAAAGTTTGTTATTCTCCCAGTCGGGCGAAATTCTCTTGATGTAAACGCTGTGTCGAACGAGCGACCATTTCTTAGCATTCTACGGAGTAGTGCTGCAATTTTGATAACTGTACCTCGAATTCAATGTATTTGAATAATATTTATTTAATTTATAAAAAAGTTTATTTACAAACAAATAGCCTTACGAGGGCTCATCATAAAACAGTGTGATGATGCCTTTGGAAGGCTAAACGGCTGTCACGTGTGGTAACGAAATAAACTTAATAGTAGCAACTGGGACTCGAACCTAGATCCTGTAGTCTGTCGGAACTGACGTTTCTTCCAAATAAGCTATTGCAGCCTCGGCCATATTATAAGAAGGTCGGAGTTATTCCGCTTTGCAATCAAATCCAAGTAAATGGATTTATTTAATGTACCCGAAAACTAAAAACGGAGACGAAATAAACATATAGTTTTTGAAACATTAACATTTGGAATACAAACATAAAAAAGTTTATAACTAATATTATTGATAAAAAATAAAATAATTTTTCTCATTTTATTAGACGAATGAATACAAACGTTAAAGTCACCTCACTTTTTTGTCGTTTTATACAAAAATAATGAGTAAAAAATTCACGACATATTTCATATTCTTTTTTAAATTACGGTCAGGACCCTTGGTTTCGTAGAAGTGCCAACTTAATTCTTCTTTAACTTCTGGATTTGAAAATAAAGCGTGGTGTTTTCTCTTTCTAACAACGTTTAGCTTTTCTCACCACGACAGTAAGTATTCAGTTATATTTCTTACATATTTGTTTTTAAATTGCGGTCAGGACCCTTGGTTTCGTAGAGGTGCCAACTTAATTCTTCTTTAACTTCTGGATTTGAAAATAAAGCGTGGTGTTTTCTCTTTCTAACAACGTTTAGCTTTTCTCACCACGACAGTAAGTATTCAGTTATATTTCTTACATATATGTTTTTAAATTGCGGTCAGGACCCTTGGTTTCGTAGAGGTGCCAACTTAATTCTTTTTTAACTTCTGGATTTGAAAATAAAGCGTGGTATTTTCTCTTTCTAACAACGTTTAGCTTTTCTCACCACGACAGTAAGTATATTCGGTTATATCCATTCATATCTTTCCGATTTTATTTCGTATATTATATCTGTTGACTTCTTCGATAAATCTATAACGAATATTCAATTTTATTTAAGGATAACTTTAAGGACGTTTTTATTTTTGTCTTTAAATAATCCATCATTGAATATAAGCGGATTACACTGCATTGGCAGTGCTTCATGCCGTGCGTGGGCACAATGCTTCATAACTCCATCATGCAGGGGTTTAAGAAGCTTATAAACCTCTTTGTAATATTCAATCATTGAAGAAGATAATATCATGATTTATTCAGAATATAATGGATAATTAATCCGTAAAAGATAAAGTTATTTTTAAATATAATACGTCTATTTTAAAACTAATTTTTGTTTGATTGAATCTTCCTACCCAGGAACTGGAGTCAACTACTATACCAATTGCGCAAATGCCGATCGTGTAGGATGTAGGTACATTTATTTCGTGCATTTACAGCTGTAAAGTCATCCTATTTCAGAGAAATGCGTATATATGCGCGCATGCCCGCGTGCTTACGCGTGATTGCTACCGAAAGTTGATAGAATGCATTTTCATAGAGATCTGACGTCGGAAGTGGGTTAATTTCTGTTTCATTACCGAAAACAAAAGTGAAAATTGTATTTAAAAAAGAAAATAACACCTATTCCAGAGTCTCTACCACGAATTACTCGCTATGCGCCATCTACGAACGAAAGTCTCTACGACTTTTGTCATAAGTTCTATATTTATACATTCTTGAGTGTCGCACGGTTGAAGAGATGACTGTGTTGGCAACCCTGCGAATATTGTCTATGTTTCTGATGTGTTTGAGGTTTCTATGGAGTTAATTTGAAATGTCAAAAACAAACCGTTGCCGCGTCGTTCTGTCAACGTTTTTATTTGCTACCGCACTTTTTCTGAAATGAATGGCGGTGGTGGATACATATCGAAATGTCAGAAAAATGGATTAAACAACTTTGCAGAACTAAACGAATCCGATACCAACTTCGAAAAGCGCGCGGGAAACGATCTTTTTTTTGTATAAGGCAATTCACCAGGATGCAATGAGATTTTGACAGTTTTGTATAAGGCAATTCACCAGGATGCAATGAGATTTTGACAGTTTTGTATAAGGCAATTCACCAGGATGCAATGAGATTTTGACAGTTTTGTATAAGGCAATTCACCAGGATGCAATGAGATTTTGACAGTTTTGTATAAGGCAATTCACCAGGATGCAATGAGATTTTGACAGTTTTGTATAAGGCAATTCACCAGGATGCAATGAGATTTTGACAGTTTTGTATAAGGCAATTCACCAGGATGCAATGAGATTTTGACAGTTTTGTATAAGGCAATTCACCAGGATGCAATGAGATTTTGACAGTTTTGTATAAGGCAATTCACCAGGATGCAATGAGATTTTGACAGTTTTGTATAAGGCAATTCACCAGGATGCAATGAGATTTTGACAGTTTTGTATAAGGCAATTCACCAGGATGCAATGAGATTTTGACAGTTTTGTATAAGGCAATTCACCAGGATGCAATGAGATTTTGACAGTTTTGTATAAGGCAATTCACCAGGATGCAATGAGATTTTGACAGTTTTGCCGATCTCTACTGCTTCGACCCACTCGTTGTTTAAGTCGAATGAATTTTGACGTATGGCGTGTAGTATGTACTTTCGGTGAGACTCAAGAATAAAAAACTCTACCAGTGTATTTACTTTCGGCGGAAATTGCGAGCGATCGAGACTGGGGAATAGATACCCTGGCCCCTGCTCCTGCTCCTGCTGTGGGTTCTTGCTCGTTTGGTCGAGCCAGTATAATTACGGTTTTAGAACATGACCATTTAGAACTTAACTCTGCCAGCGAATTGTGGACATTCATACATTCGCTCCCGTAAATAAGTGAACATGCACAAAAAGTACTATATAAACATCAAAGTATTTTTTTTCATATTATATTCTATTTCTTTCTACGGGAACTCCTCGGTTTTTAAGTGCACTACAGATAATCAGAGATATTCTCAGAATGCTCCTTATAAGAAACTTCAACTGAATTTCGAATTTCTCACAACATTCTCAAAGCCATCTTTCCACTTACTCCGGTTGAAAAATTTATGTATTAAAATGATAACTACAGATATTGCAGGACTTTTTAATAAACCCGTAAAATTGCCATTCATATGTACAGCCTTATTAATAAAAAAACCACATCCCAACCGTCAAACGGTGTTGTAGTTACATATTGAATAAAGGCAATTTCTGTTCCGAATTCTTATAAAAAATATCTTCAACGGGGTGCGAAATAGCTGGCAACATCGCATTTCACATGGGGTTCCCGTCTATATATAGGTAGCTTACTTCTGACATTTTTTAAAAATTGACTCTTAATAACATAATGCATGTGCATTGTAGGGAAATATACATTTTGGAAATCATTATTTATATTGCGTAAACAATGAATTAAAATATAATTTTTTTTTCAATCTGGGAATTCCTTTTTCAATTTTTTATAAATATTTATTTTATAAAGGAGATAAAAGGGATGTTTCAGTTTCCTCGCAGACTCCCTAAATAAAATGAATGTGTTTTCAACATGTACTCTCCATAATTTTTCAACGTTTACAGAAAAAGGGATATGTTTTTTTAAAACCTTTTTCGTGTTTAAATTTAAAATATTCCAATTTATAATTATGAAAGTACATTTAAAATACATAAATCCAAACTTTAATTTATATCTAATTTCTAAGTAAATTGTATTAACTATATCTTCAAAAGAAGAAGTTTATAGCACATTATAATATTCACAAAAACGTTGAGAAATTTCAAGTTTATACAACAGATAAACAACCATCTTTAGCTGTATAGTCAATATCTTGTATGTACTATTTTATGGCTGTTATATGTCATTTCTATTTGTAAGGTTTTTACATACACATAATTTACACCACTTTTATTAGTTAGGCGGGTAAGGTTTAAAAATGATGTTGACTTGTAATTCTGTCATATGTACAAGTGCCTAATACAAACAGCAATAGAACTGAATCCTTTCAAAACACTCGAGCATTTGAAGATTGTGAAGATGTTCTGAATACGTGCTGTGCAAATACCTAATCAAAACGCAGCAATGTTCAAGAATGATTGATTGACTTTATTTGTTTGGCATTTAGGGTTTGGAGTTGGTATGCACACATATCCCGCTACAATAGTCAATACAAGTGGCGTCATACGAGTTGCAATTTATTCGCTTATTTTGAAATACACGGAAATTAAATCAACTGCCAGCTGTAACTTCCTACGCACGAAAAGGCGAATAGATATACAAAAGGAAACTAGAAATAATGATATTGAAATATTAATTTAGTATTGCGATAAGCACGAAGAGATATGAATGATAAACGTTCCACACAGCCGGTTATCAGGCGTCTCTTGGAAATCCCGCTCCAATATATCAAAGTAAGGACAAGTTATCTTCAGTCGATTAACTGTAAGACTGATGATTTACATTTAAGATTGTGACGATGTTAACAATAATGATAGCTAATTAGTCGGTTTTCTCTCAGTTTAGCGTAATTTATTTGTTTGAAGAAATAAACACAAAAAATAACATAGTAATGAATATCTTCAACCGTTTTCTCTATTTCCTCTTAGCCCCTCGGGCTTCTGGCATATTCTGTCAGAAGCTCGGAAAATTTCTGCTTCGCAATAAAATCCTAGTAAACGGAATAATTCTAAACGTATTCGGAAACTAAAAACTTAATTTGAAAGGTGATGAAATACGCTGTCTTATTTTACTGTTAGAAATAAAAGTAAATTATTTAAATGTTTAATGTAAACACAAAAAAAAATTGAAAAATAACAACTCACCTCAGGTTTTCGTTTTTAAACACTGTACTAATATTACTGATAACGAAAAATACACATTTTGTGAGAACAATGCATTATAAACACTTTTATCACCTCATTTTTTTCGATTCATCTAAAAATAATTAACAATTGCAAATGCACAAAGTTTCATCACAGAGTTTTCTATAATAGCGGTCAGAACCTTTCATAGAGGTATACATTTTAATTCTTGTGTTCAACTTCTATATTTGAGTGTAAAGCTTGGTGTCTCTTTCTAACACCGTGTAGAAGATATTTCTAACCATGATAGTGAAAGAAACACAATAGTTTCTATGAAGCCATATTATGTGCTGTTCCCAAAAGTGAACAAATTAGCCAGGGGGTTTACACGTTTTTTTTAAATTCACGATCTAGAAAATGTCCTCATAGCACGCGAACTTAAGTAAATGTACTCCATAGCACATGAACTTAAGTAAATGTCCTCCATAGCACGTGAACTTAAGTAAATGTCCTCCATAGTACACGAACTTTAGTAAATGTTCTCCATAGCACGTAAACTTGAGTAAATGTCAAATGTGAACTTAAGTTTAAGTACAGTGGTAGTCCATAAAGAATGCTTATGATTACAATTATTAGGAGTTATACGAGTTGGTATATATTTAGTTAGTCAAGTTATCCTTTGTCAATAGTAATAATCGATGTAAGGTGATTTAAAATTATTCATCCTGTCAACTACCATCCCTTACTCGTATTATCATTTCGCTATTAACTTTCGTATTTTTTATTATAAGCTGCATTGAAATAAAAATAAGACGTCTAGTATATTAATAATTATAATCCAAAATAATAATTCCAGTCCTGCTTGAAATCTTGTTTGCTATGAGTAATGAATTCTTAGAAAGTAGGTTCCAACCTACCGTATAATATTATATATTTCAAATATAGGTAGAGTACTGAAAACATTCTATTCTGAATGACGACCATAGAAGTGAAGAGATAGCGATATTATAATAAGAAATGAATTGAAATGGATCGTGCAACATATTCTTTGAATTATTTCAATAGTAGTGACTTTAAAATATCAGATATTCAAACTGCAACATGGAGGATAAATAATATATCAATTTCCTCCGAGATTCGTACGCCGAGAGACGCCGCGCAGGCCGGGTGCGGCAGCGGAAACTTGAATCGAAGGATGTTGAGAAATTTTCAATCTCAACTTCCTGAAAGACAGCATTCAATCCGCATCTTGCGATTAGAAATGTGAAATGTATATTATTAGATACTAGATGGAAGTGTTTCAAATTCATATACACAACAAGGAATGTTTGGTTAATACTGACAAATGTGTTATTTTCACAATTAGTCATTTGTTAGGGTTACCTAGGTAGGGACTGTGATGAACCCAAGGTCCGAGGAGTAGAAGAGGTCCGCAATAGCCATCCCAAGCTAAGGTGCCAGCTACTGTGCTCAGCATAAGAGATATTGGGAAACAGGCTTAGGGTAATCTTTGAAGCACAGGGTTCTCTACCAGTATTACAATGGAAGATGCTCCGAGGAACTAGCGTCTATTGAACTAGAGTTCAATTGCTCGGCTGGCTAAGTCCTGCATCACGACACAAAATTCTCAAATATTGTTAGGTTGTCCTTAACCCGAGAATATTTGTGTGTATTTAAAAAAATTAGGATCGTATTACAGTTGGAGGGATGCGCCTAGAATAAACTTGTTGACATATAATATATCTTATTATTCATACATGTTTCATGTTTATACCGTAAGACGTTTCCCCAGCATAGTCAATTGTATCTATCCGTCATTTATTTAATTCTTCGCAAAGCATTTTTCCTTCGGCGACCGTTGAAATGACGCGCAGAAAAATCAAAGATAATTTATTTCAAAGCCGCCAGAGAAGCTGCGCGTACGTACATCCAGTAAAAAGTACATACATCCAATAAAAAGTACATACCGATCACAAGGTAAGTATGTAAATACAGTGCATATAATACGGGTGTATGTAGGTAGGTACAATGCGTAATTAAGTTCGTACCTACCAAATGAACAACGCATAAAATGAACATGTTTGATCTGAATAAAGGAGTTATTATTGGTGGTTTAATTTCCACTCTATTTCGTATTTGATTTTCATCCCATTGTGAAAACATTTTTGCATATTTCCTGGACAAGTGTGGTCAGCAATTGTCATGTGATTATTAATATTATCATATTGAAACCTTTCACACATGAACAGGAAATTACATTTCGAATTGAACGAGAATTACAGATATCAGCAATATGGTGAACATAACCTATACATATCATAACTCAATTCGTGTAAAACATTTGCGGTACAAATTGGACCGGAACTGAAATTTCTATTTTGATAACATTTTTAGTTCTTAGCTTTAGATAAATTCATAGATTTAACTTACTAACCAACTTACTTCCTTCCGACTGATTTGTTCGGTTTTGGGAACAAACAGTTATTACCCGTAGAGTCAATATGTTCGCTTTTGGGACAGCTCAAATGTTCTCATGATGTGATCACATCACGGGAATAGTGTTTGTCTCTGAAACTTGTATTTATAAATAAAGAATTTAACAAGTTTGGTAAAACGTTGAAACGCGTTGCTACTTGTATCAAATGTTCAAGCTCCACAATCGTGGACCCCAATTTACATCTCATGCACCCCCATTTTTTTCTCATTGAAATGGACCCCCTGCAGATTTAAATCGACCCCTGGGGATCGAAATACACCACTTTGGGAATTACTCATATTAGGATTTTATTGAAATAAACACAAATTCTTAATTTTGTAGAATAAGTTATCTCGTTTCTCGTTGATGTTTTTTTTAAATATCTTGTTTATTACTGTTTGTTTATTGAAAATATGTATGAAACTTCCTCTGTACTTTCTCCAAGCGGTGTATGTTACAGTACGAGTATACATAGGTGACAATACAAGAGATGAATATTCTAGCTGCTATCTCACAAGGGTAAGGGTAAAGTCCTCGCATTGACTCAGCTTTATGAAAAGGGCTTGAATTACTTACTAAACCTAAAATTACTATTTTAATAAACAATGTCAGACGACCATTGATTTATTATCAGACGACACACAATATGTCTGCCACCTTAATTAAACTGATTGAAAATTGGTAACAAAATGGAACAAGTCATATATGGAAACTGGACGAAAAAGCGTCACGCAAAACGTCCTATAAGGTGTTAGCAGTAAGGCCAAAGAGCCGATATGTTTGTTAGATTAAAACATATCGGCAAAATGATTGTTGCTAATTTATTAAAAATCTCTTAAAATTATTGGTAATTCCGTTTAAATACAAATGAATTCACACGTTTTCTGATACTTACGAATAATAATATCATGATGTCGGAACACGTGTTCATTATTCTGAAAATTTTTGCATTTCAACGAAAATTCTTTGTATCGTCATGCGAATCGATAAAACATTATTCCATCATTTAATAATTTGCCTTGATAATATATCACGACGATAAAAATAATTTCCGTTGCCACGCAAACATATTCGGATTTTCGTGATAACGCTTGTTCCGACGTCATGATAATTTGCTAAAAGTTTTTTCGGGAAACTTGTTAATTCATTCGTAAGGACTGCAATCCGAAGAGATTTAATAAATTTGCAATAGTCATTTTCTCCATTGTGGGATTACAAAAGCATGCATAAATTGCTGCCGCCTCAGCAACCAGCGTCCCCGGAACCTTTCCACATGAGGTATTTTTTTCAAAGCAAACGGAAGACACTCTGGATGGATACTTGATTCCTGTAATCTAATTTACTAGCGCCGATGTGCCTATCCTTCAAGTATTGGAAAAGTTGCTTCCGTACACCTGTCGCTGTGAAACGGAAATATATTGAGCTTAACAATTTGAATATGTATTCTATTTTATTTTTATATGAATACCGTACAAGATCCAACTACTCTCAACCATCTGGAGACAGTGAGCATTGCATTATGGCATTCCCAATCAGGAGGGAGGGAGAGGAGATGGGGAATAGGTGATGGTGGGGGAGTACCTGCCTAATCAGATCTGGCCAGCAAAAACGGCCAAAGCCATTTCAAGTAAAGTTTCTATTCTGCGACCTTCGGCTTTCAAGTCGAGAGCCTTGACCCTTTAGAGTTATTTAGCCAATCAACTATGCAAAAAGCCATACTCGCCCAGCCGAACCGGGCAGATGATATTCTACCTACCGGTCGGTCGCGTACCGCTTTGTTTAACTGCGAACCGAAACGGTGTTCATCTTTACCATAATTATAATTACTCGCATATTTATTTAATGTTATTATTTAACGTCAAGACGACGTCTTCTGGAGGGTGCGATAGAATAGTCTTGTTTTACCAAAAATAAAATATAATGATATGGTAGAAATGAGATCACTGAGGAGTATCACTGTGCTTAAACCATTTATTATCGTATGAGAAAGTATGACGTGATGTGAATGGTAGAAGAAGCCGGGAACGCCCGAGGAAGGCTTGTCACGATCAAGCGAACTAAATACCAGAGTCGGGCCATGTCGAGAGTTGGAATAACAGAACGGTGTATGGATGAGAATGAAGCAAGAAGTGGGTGCCAAGACGTGATGTCGATTCACCATTTACACGCTTTTATCGACTTGTTTCCAGACATCGTGCATATGTAGGATGTGAAATATCGAAGTTGATTTTTATTGAAGTAAGTAATAAGCCTTTAAATATTTGATAATAAAACTACTTACTTGGCTTACACTCATTTATGTGTTTTTCTTTTTTCACTTAAATTCCGTTTTTTTGTGGTTTTTGTTTTGTGCCTATCGGAATCGCCTATGTATTATTATTTTTCTTACTCTGACTATTTCAAAATATGGAATGTATTGCATTGCACTGCCCCTGGAATATTATTATTATTATTAAAACAGACGGCCTCCGTGGTCAAGGGGTAAGGCTCTCGACTTGCGAGCCAAAGAACGCGGGCTAGAATTTTTCAACTTATATTTGTGTTTCAGGATAATAATTTGTTATCCTTTGTACTTTGCATAAAACCTTGTCTTGTGTACATATGTTTACCTTTGTAACGTTGTTACTTCAACAAATGTGGATGAAATTTGTTTTTGTGTATGGCAAGTTTACCGGCGAAAGTGAAAACCACATGAACGGGAGCGGCAGCAAAGAAGGCGGAGGACGTCAATTTGTTTTTGTGTATGGCAAGTTTACCGGCGAAAGTGAAAACCACATGAACGGGAGCGGCAGCAAAGAAGGCGGAGGACGTCAATTTGTTTTTGTGTATGGCAAGTTTACCGGCGAAAGTGAAAACCACATGAACGGGAGCGGCAGCAAAGAAGGCGGAGGACGTCAATTTGTTTTTGTGTATGGCAAGTTTACCGGCGAAAGTGAAAACCACATGAACGGGAGCGGCAGCAAAGAAGGCGGAGGACGTCAATTTGTTTTTGTGTATGGCAAGTTTACCGGCGAAAGTGAAAACCACATGAACGGGAGCGGCAGCAAAGAAGGCGGAGGACGTCAATTTGTTTTTGTGTATGGCAAGTTTACCGGCGAAAGTGAAAACCACATGAACGGGAGCGGCAGCAAAGAAGGCGGAGGACGTCAATTTGTTTTTGTGTATGGCAAGTTTACCGGCGAAAGTGAAAACCACATGAACGGGAGCGGCAGCAAAGAAGGCGGAGGACGTCAATTTGTTTTTGTGTATGGCAAGTTTACCGGCGAAAGTGAAAACCACATGAACGGGAGCGGCAGCAAAGAAGGCGGAGGACGTCAATTTGTTTTTGTGTATGGCAAGTTTACCGGCGAAAGTGAAAACCACATGAACGGGAGCGGCAGCAAAGAAGGCGGAGGACGTCAATTTGTTTTTGTGTATGGCAAGTTTACCGGCGAAAGTGAAAACCACATGAACGGGAGCGGCAGCAAAGAAGGCGGAGGACGTCAATTTGTTTTTGTGTATGGCAAGTTTACCGGCGAAAGTGAAAACCACATGAACGGGAGCGGCAGCAAAGAAGGCGGAGGACGTCAATTTGTTTTTGTGTATGGCAAGTTTACCGGCGAAAGTGAAAACCACATGAACGGGAGCGGCAGCAAAGAAGGCGGAGGACGTCAATTTGTTTTTGTGTATGGCAAGTTTACCGGCGAAAGTGAAAACCACATGAACGGGAGCGGCAGCAAAGAAGGCGGAGGACGTCAATTTGTTTTTGTGTATGGCAAGTTTACCGGCGAAAGTGAAAACCACATGAACGGGAGCGGCAGCAAAGAAGGCGGAGGACGTCAATTTGTTTTTGTGTATGGCAAGTTTACCGGCGAAAGTGAAAACCACATGAACGGGAGCGGCAGCAAAGAAGGCGGAGGACGTCAATTTGTTTTTGTGTATGGCAAGTTTACCGGCGAAAGTGAAAACCACATGAACGGGAGCGGCAGCAAAGAAGGCGGAGGACGTCAATTTGTTTTTGTGTATGGCAAGTTTACCGGCGAAAGTGAAAACCACATGAACGGGAGCGGCAGCAAAGAAGGCGGAGGACGTCAATTTGTTTTTGTGTATGGCAAGTTTACCGGCGAAAGTGAAAACCACATGAACGGGAGCGGCAGCAAAGAAGGCGGAGGACGTCAATTTGTTTTTGTGTATGGCAAGTTTACCGGCGAAAGTGAAAACCACATGAACGGGAGCGGCAGCAAAGAAGGCGGAGGACGTCAATTTGTTTTTGTGTATGGCAAGTTTACCGGCGAAAGTGAAAACCACATGAACGGGAGCGGCAGCAAAGAAGGCGGAGGACGTCAATTTGTTTTTGTGTATGGCAAGTTTACCGGCGAAAGTGAAAACCACATGAACGGGAGCGGCAGCAAAGAAGGCGGAGGACGTCAATTTGTTTTTGTGTATGGCAAGTTTACCGGCGAAAGTGAAAACCACATGAACGGGAGCGGCAGCAAAGAAGGCGGAGGACGTCAATTTGTTTTTGTGTATGGCAAGTTTACCGGCGAAAGTGAAAACCACATGAACGGGAGCGGCAGCAAAGAAGGCGGAGGACGTCAATTTGTTTTTGTGTATGGCAAGTTTACCGGCGAAAGTGAAAACCACATGAACGGGAGCGGCAGCAAAGAAGGCGGAGGACGTCAATTTGTTTTTGTGTATGGCAAGTTTACCGGCGAAAGTGAAAACCACATGAACGGGAGCGGCAGCAAAGAAGGCGGAGGACGTCAATTTGTTTTTGTGTATGGCAAGTTTACCGGCGAAAGTGAAAACCACATGAACGGGAGCGGCAGCAAAGAAGGCGGAGGACGTCAATTTGTTTTTGTGTATGGCAAGTTTACCGGCGAAAGTGAAAACCACATGAACGGGAGCGGCAGCAAAGAAGGCGGAGGACGTCAATTTGTTTTTGTGTATGGCAAGTTTACCGGCGAAAGTGAAAACCACATGAACGGGAGCGGCAGCAAAGAAGGCGGAGGACGTCAATTTGTTTTTGTGTATGGCAAGTTTACCGGCGAAAGTGAAAACCACATGAACGGGAGCGGCAGCAAAGAAGGCGGAGGACGTCAATTTGTTTTTGTGTATGGCAAGTTTACCGGCGAAAGTGAAAACCACATGAACGGGAGCGGCAGCAAAGAAGGCGGAGGACGTCAATTTGGTTGTGACTGTATTCGACGTGGTGTAAAAGATGAGTGTTAAATATAGTGACTTTTAGTAGATTTTTTTGTTTCTTATTTTTATCAATAAGCCCTCTGACGTAAAGCAGTGTCGACAATTCCCATGAATTTTGTGATAAATTGCCCATGATAGGTGATAATAATCATTAATTTAATATAACATATAGTATATTTCTAGCACGTTCCAGGGTGGAAGAAACTCTCAGCGAAACGATGCGATGCTTGACCAAATATGAATAGCCAGGAACTTCCCCGCGATCCTCTTCCCCATCTCCTTCCCCTCCCCGCTGGCTCCAGCCTCACAACATACTCCAATTGGGGATGCTATGGCATCACTGGCATCACTGGTTTCAGACGGTTGGGATTAGTTGGGACTGTTATTATTTTTATTGTTATTTATTTTCTCGGAAACGGGGAACTAGAAAATAACAGCATCAACATCAACCTGACTTAAAACGTAATGAAATTATGAAACAACGGGCTATAAAAAACGTCTCGCATGAGAGGTACAAAATGTTTTCCTTTTCGAAGCCTTTCCTCCGAATTTCTTTAACTCTTAAATAAATAATCCCTTTGGCTACGAGTTCCTAATTCGAGCTCATGCGGCAATGGGCGTGTAGAGATGTAATAGCTACAGTTAGAACGGTTGGAGGAACATTTAAATGTCGTTTAATGTAATATCTTCAATTTTATATGTTTGTACAGACAAAGCTTCGTTTTTTCATGGCGTGAGTTCAATTATTTTGTTAGCTTGGTCACTTTAAAGGTAATTGAAACTTTCTTTAAACAAATTGATAAAAGCGATATGATTTGGAAGATAAATGCATTTGATATTTGGATCTATGGAAGAATCCGCCCAATACTCTGAAAAGATAGTGTAACTGTAACCAAATGCCCCATAATATATTAATAATACGTCCAACTCCAATAAAATATTGGCAGTATCAACAATTTTTGTTATTTGTTTTTGGGGTGTTATGCCGTGTTGCGCTAACTCCCTTTGGCCAACGTTACAGTGTCCATCATCAGGGCAGATGTGTGATTGTGATGTGTGATGCGATCACACATCTGCCCTGATGATGGACACCGTAACGTTGTCCGAAACGTTGGCTAAAGAAGGAGTTAGCGCAACACAGCATAACACCCCAAAAACAAATAACAAAAATACTTTTGGCCGTGAAAATCTTACATATATATATATATATATATTTTTTTTTTAAATTTTTATTCTAGATAAAAGAAAATTACATTTTTCTCTTATTTAACTAGAAATCTTTTAAAGATTTTTTAAAGAAAATTTATAAATTAGTATCAACAATGCTTGCCGATAGAGGCGCTAGTAGGCGCTAACACATTGAAAGGCATGTACATTCACAGGAATGTTGACATTCCTTTCAATGACGGTAAACTGAAATTATTCATATTTATATTTTAATCCAAATATCCGTCATTAAAAGAAAAATGCAGGAGCATTAACACGTGTTCAAATAAATTAAAAATTTACTAAAGGTTTATCAGGAAACGGCCTGCAATCCCGAGATTTTAAATAAATTAGCAATACCAATCTATATAATATTATGATGAACATGTCAACACAGTTTCCACATATGACGGCAGAATGACACTCATGCGAACACCTCGGCACAGGTCTCCTAGTGAGGTGTTCACAGAACATTACTACCTAAGCTTCAATCGTATATGTATATACAGTTGCATATCACATGTCATTCTACTACCACGTTATATATACGGGACATCTATTTTTTAGCTTATTATTAAATGCACCCAATGTCAATATGTATACCTATAAATTTAAGGACGTTTAAGGTTTCGTAGCAGCCCCGACAGCTTCAGGTGACATTTCCTTTGAAAGAGAGAAGACTCGGTGAAAACTCTAGACGGAAATACGAACATTTATTTAATTTGTGTTAGATAAAACGGTACCAAAGTCACATCATAAAGGACCGAGAGGGTATCTTATTCTACAGAATTACTACAAGAAGGTTCCTGCCCTAATATAAACTATGTAGGTGCTTGGTGTAACTACATCTGTAAATATATATAAATAGTTCAACGAATAATACTGATATGATCTACTTCCAATTTACTTTTTCAATAAAATATTTGTTTATACGGCACGGAAAGAGGAATGCGCTGTGCGGCTGTGCGCGAGTACCCACATATTAACTAAGTACTAAAATCTACCATTTTAATAGGTTTCTGATAAAGCTAATCTGTAACATTGTTGTTTAAGCGATAACACACATGGACTTTTCTGATACTTCAAAGATTCTTCATTATTTTGTAATAGGATGGATGTGTTCAAATTTGACCCGCTAATAATTCAGTTTCATTTTTTTTAATTATCATATCTGTTTATTTCGCAATGGTCAGCAGTCTAGATTCACATATAATCAAAATATTACTTAGTAAACATCATTTTTACCAAGTTATTGTTTTATCTTAAATTATAATGTCACATCAAGTATCTGATTTGTATGAAAAAAAAATATTATTTGTAATGCTAGGAGAAATCGTCTCTTGAATAGGTACTAACCTACATAATAGAAATTATTTACAGGGTGTTACAAAATGTACCTAACCTACTTTAACAAGTGATTCCTGACCTTATTAGGAGTAAAAAAAATCACTTTTTTTTCAAATTTGAACAAAAAAACTTTCACATGTCGTCAATTTGCACTCGGTCATACCTCCTTCCCCGACCCTAACCGCACGGAGAAAAATTTGTATTGATAATTTATTTAGAATCTCTTCAAATTATTGGTAATCCAGCTAAAAACGAGAATATTGTTTACTTCCTTCGTAAGGAAGTAAACAATATTCAGCGACGTAATGAACCTACGGTCGACTTTCCATGGGTTTTAACGTATTTCTAAAATCTCAGATGTTTCTGGAGACATTCCTCGGGAAGTTACTAATTCATCACTAATTTTATAGTTGAAAAACGTTTTATAAAATTACCAAACCATTAACTTATGTTGTTAGGGATCCTTCTAGAACCATTTGAGATGTTGGTAAAACTTTCATCTGCAAACCCCCGTTATTAGAGTCTTATGTCGCCGTTAGCAATAAGCCTCTGAAATCACTGGGTCTACGTCTCTTAGCGTGCTGTATAATATCATTCGAACGAAACGCGAATACAGTCTTTTTAAATTATTTTCATTCAAAATGTTATTGAAATTTCTAATATTTAACCTCTTGTTCCAGACACACGCAGCGTTAAATTCTGCCACAGTGTACATATCTTTTAACAGAGTTAGTTGAAAAAAACTTTAAACAAGTAATTAAATATATTATGATTGACCCTTTTATAATTATGTTCATAAAAGATGAGCACCTCGTAATGCGTAGGAGGCACTTAACGCCAGTAAACGCTTACACCTTAAAGAGAGCAGTTATTATAACCTCGCCCTTATCACCATGAGTATTAAAGTACTGGCATGTTTGGTGATGCTTGTGGCTGTCCACAACTGTCAGGGGATTAAGTTCACAAGATGTGAATTAGCGACTGCGCTGGAGCAGAATGGGTTCCCCAAAGCTGAAATGAGAAACTGTAAGTAATAATTCAAGTACTGGCATGTTTTGTGATGCTTGTGGCTGTCCACAGCTGTCAGGGGATTAAGTTCACAAGATGTGAATTAGCGACTGCGCTGGAGCAGAATGGGTTCCCCAAAGCTGAAATGAGAAACTGTAAGTAATAATTCAAGTACTGGCATGTTTGGTGATGCTTGTGGCTGTCCACAGCTGTCAGGGGATTAAGTTCAAAAGATGTGAATTAGCGACTACGCTGGAGCAGAATGGGTTCCCCAAAGCTGAAATGAGAAACTAATAATTCCACTTGGTTCCATGACTTAAAAGAACATCTTTGAAAAGTGATGTAAAGTCATTTAAAAAACTGTCCTAAAAACCTAAACTCAACTAATCTAGTTATTCTTCGCCTTTGGTTAATTTTTCATAACTTAAAAAAGTGTCCTGTTTTGTTATTTTTCTGTTTTGCTAAGTGTGTTTATTTATGCATGTTTGGTTCGGTTATTATGTCATTTTTTTTTCTCAGACGGTCTAGTATAATTGTATGATAGAGTTATGGACGCCGGAAAGGCAAAAGGGCATACGCGATAATAGTAATAATGATAAATTATTTCTTATCTAAGTATATAAAAATTGTGTGCCCATGTTTTTTTTAATATATTTGTTCTGGGTCATATACAACGTACTTGTCTGAGGGCGTAAAAGTGCAAAGCTTCTGGTAGTCATCAACTCAAGTCATATTTACAAAATATCAACATTGGAATATATAAAAAGAGATTCGTGACACGAACCTCATTAATTTTTCAATTGAAGCCCCCGGCTTTGCTCGAGCTTTACACAAAGTTTTCCAAAATCACATATAGAGAGAGATATTCCTCTGGTTTTGAAGGTTAAGTGTGAAAAATTTCATCAATATCCGAATAAAACAGAAGATTTTTATAAAAATCAAATCCACGTCGCCTGCACGGTGTCTGCCACACGCCCGTCCGCCCGCCCGCCCGCCCGCTACAAACACAGTGTTCTTTATATAAATAGATAGAAAGAATATTTTAACTTCCCTCGATTTTCTTCACCTTCGGATTCAAACCAAATATTATAATGAACACCGGTGTCGCGAAATTGCGACTCCACTGTATGAATTGGTGTTAGAAGGTGCTGATGGGGTAAGCCCTTTGCGACACACTCAAAGGACCAGTCCCAAAACTATGTCAACTGCAATTATATTATATGGGACAATTAATTTCCACGCATCCGCTAAATTTAATGTTAGCATTCCTAAATCGATTTTCAAATGAAAAAAACATTAAAATATACATATTATTTAACGATTCAAAATGAATTATTTCAAACTTGTCGCCAAAAATGAGTTAATCGATCGAAACTGTATAATAAACTAATTTTTTTGACTAACTAACTAACTTTTGACGATAAATATATTTTTATGTTATTTTTACTATTGGATTAATAGATTGAATGGAGTGTGCGATTTGTTCAGAACTTGGTGAAATATTATGTTTCCAGTTTTGATAAGCGTTTTTTGCGTTAAGCGAATAATAAATTGTTTGTCAATATTTAAAAATCTTTGCTTTTCATACAAGCGCCTGCGTTGAGCGTGTAATGTTATTTTAGCATACTGTTTGTTTTTCTGATAACGTGCGACTGTTCCATGTTGGTTTTATTTTATTTTTAATTTAGTTAAAACCTCTATGCGATAAATATACATATGGCCAGATCTACAAAGGCTTATTGTATTATACAAAGCGAATACGATCAAATTTTGGTTACAAATCTCAACAAAGTAATCGAAACTCTTTTCCGAAAGCCAGATTTTATCTTAGTTATTTTTGACCAATTTTTGGTGGCAAATGAGAGTTTATCCAAGTTATGTATGTGGATTTTAAAACTTATCAAACCAACCATTTCCAATTGACTCCGGGTGTAGGCATTAATGATAGAACGTCACAAACGGAGAAAAGTTAACGATATAAAATGTTGCAAATTTATTAAAAATCTGGAATTATTCGTATTCCTTATAAAAACGGAACTGCAGGCCTTTAACGAATGAATTGACAGAGTTCCTAACAAAGTATCAGTAAAGCACGAATGTGTTATGAGGACGTAGGAACACGAGTTCATAAAAATTTAAATATTGTAGCATTTCGTCATTATATTTTTCAGGAAGAGCGCAGCTGCATTAACACGTGTTCCGATATATTCCGAATGGACTAATATTCGGGTATGATTAGTGATTTTCTAAAATTTTATAAAAGTATTATAGTGATTTGTTTTAGGGGTATTATGCCGTGTTGCGCTACCCTCTTCTTTAGCCAACGTTTCGGATAGCATTGCAGTGTGTCCATCATCATGGCAGACGTGTAATATGTTATTTAAGTTAATTACACATCTGCCCCGATGACGGACACTGCAATGCTGTCCGAAACGTTGGCTGGCAATCGCGTTTTTGACAGGATTTTAATACTCATTTTTCTCCGTCCACTGTCGATACGCAAATTTCTTGCTTCATCCACATTTATACATCATCGTCTCGATCTTGTGTTCCACTCTCTTTTGCTTCAGATATCTTTTAGACACCCCTTTCTCTATCCACCACGTCTACATAATCAAGATTATGTATACCTGTCTCTTGTTTATTATGCTGCGGTGTAAAAAGTAATCATTGCAAATCATTTACTAAGGACATTATTATTAAATTGGTTATTACCTTATCTAAGTGATAATTAATGCAATCAATTTATTCCTTATCGATGATTGTTAAAATTAAAGCGATACAAATATTAAATTGGGTGTAGATTGTAGCAGTAGATACCTAAAATATTAAATAGTATTAAATTGGGTGTAGATTGCAGCAGTAGGTACCTAAAATATTAAATAGTATTAAATTCGGTGTAGATTGCAGCATTAGGTACCTAAAATATTAAATACTATTAAATTTGGTGTAGATTGCAGCATTAGGTACCTAAAATATTAAATAGTATTGAATTGGGTGTAGATTGCAGCAGTAAGTACCTAAAATGTTAAATAGTATTAAATTGGGTGTAGATTGCAGCAGTAGGTACCTAAAATGTTAAATAGTATTAAATTGGGTGTAGATTACAGCAGTAGGTACCTAAAATGTTATGTCGACTGTGCGAAGTTTTGTATGTAGAGGTGTTGCGTGCGTTTATCCCCTTAGTGGTTACAAATCTCATATTTCAGTATAATAATTAAGTTTTGTATGTAGAGGTGTTGCGTGCGTTTATCCCCTTAGTGGTTACAAATCTCATATTTCAGTATAATAATTAAAGTTATTATCGGGGTTCGTTTTGGTGTAGTCAAACCGTCTATTTTAAAGTGAAAATTTCCTTAATAATTTGGCAATTTTTAAAATTATTTTATCTTTGCTTGTTAATTTGTAGTTTATCTAAAAAATAACAAAATATCTTAAATAAGTATTTTTCATCCGTGTATTTCTAAAAACGTAGGTAGGTACTAACCCATAACATAATCAAAAAATCCGATTCCAGGACACTGAAATAATCGAATGATGTTACGAATTAAAACAACGACGGCATATCAATATTTTTTCCCCTACAAAACCAACGATTTTGATTCCCCAAAACAAACAACTGACGTTTTTGTCTCTAAAATTTGTCTAAAAATAGAAACATTAAATGTAACCACATTGAAGAACGAATGTATTATTTTGATATGCAAGTAATTTCCAGAGACTTGAATGCGACTTGTAGGTATTTATTGTGCATTTTCCACGAGACGGGAAGCAATTCAAAGTGGGTTAAGCTCCCATAATACTATCCTTATTGCATGGAACGAGAAAAAACACCCGCATCCATCTCTTCGATCAAAGAACTGAAGAGGATACAGCCCAGGCATTGAATAATGTACCTCAAAATCATGAACTAATAGGTGAACACACTGACATACTCAAAACATATATATTTTGAGATATATATGTTTTGAGTATGTAAAGTCCCAAATAACATACCCGTACTAAGGATTGGGTGTATTTAAAAAAAAAGTCACCGTTCAATTAAGCTGTGGTACGGTTTTCCGGGAATTGTACGAATGCGGTTCACCAAAAAGAGTTAGCTCAATTTTGGGTTTTGAATAAGCCGAAATAGCGCAATTGGTAGAACACCTGACCGGCAGTCAGAAGGCTGCGGGTTCAATTCCCGTCGGCGGCGTGTATTTTTAGGATTTTTTATTTATTTTGGGTGTTTTCAGGATATTAATTATTGCTTAAAAAAAAAGGAATTTAACTATTTTCTCTGCTAGGTTTATAAAGGGCTATCAAATAACCCGAATAGTCAGTGTTTTTCAATAACCCATCTTCGCTGCGTACTCGCAACTTTCAACACGACTGGACGACTGAGCAAAGGGAACATTACGGAACGTGACGTCCGACAGGAACAAACGGAAGTAGCTTATTCTATTATATGGAAAGGAGCTAGGAAGGTCGTCTGAAATGACTTATTTCAATGTCAGGCAATTTCAATAACACTGCAAACTGCAAATGTTATTTCATTCTAATGAACGACGCCAAGAAATGAGGAGACGAAGTTCTGGGAAGAAAAAGGTATGAGGGTGGGTAGAAATCTAGTGATCAGTGTATCCAGGACTGACCATCTAATGGTAAAAAGATATGAGGGTGGGTAGGAATCTAGTGATCAGTGTATCCAGGACTGACCATCTAATGGTAAAAAGATATGAGGGTGGGTAGGAATCTAGTGATCAGTGTATCCAGGACTGACCATCTAATGGTAAAAAGATATGAGGGTGTGTAGGAATCTAGTGATCAGTGTATCCAGGACTGACCATCTAATGGTAAAAAGGTATGAGGGTGGGTAGGAATCTAGTGATCAGTGTAACCAGGACTGACCATCTAATGGTAAAAATGTATAAACTTCCGTCAGCGAAGCCATTTGTCTTTCTAATGTCTACTTATTTTTATTAGCGAAAGATAGATGACAATTTCGGCCGAACAAGGTTTAGTAAAGTCCAGTAATAGTATTTTGTTTGTCGGGGACGAAGTGTCGGGGGATCAACTGCCAGGGTACAAGGAATATAGCACCAATTATTTTTTTACCGATTGAATTACTAATTGAATTAAAAATATATATAAAGAACACAATTTTAAACTTTTTTCCACTTGTTTTTATTTGACCGTGACCGGTTTCAGCTTGTTAGGGCCATCTTCAGACTGGTACAATTTTTGTCTTAAACTAGGGTTTATATACATAGGCCAATTACATTGAGGGGAGGGGTTAACCTAGTAGGTTGGTTTGAATTATGAGGGGTTTTTCGTGAAATATGATATTTCCCAAATAAGTATTGTTATTAAAATCAAATGAATTTATCTGTAGAACTATGATAATTATGCCTATTAGGACTATCAATTTAAGGATTTACCCAACATAAAGTTATCGGTAATCTATTGTGTGGTTAGGAAAAAATATTTTAATGGATTTTATATAATTCAAATACATATTTATGATAGGTGACATACTGATTATAATGGATATAGCAACGGAGATTTAGCAACTGATTCTAATTTTGTGTTCATAACATTGTTGGAGTTTACTTTATTAGTTAGGCGGGTTATCTCTAATGACTCTAGCCTATCTAATTTATGACTATGTAAAAAGGTATGTAAAAATTTTACATCTCTATCCTTGTCAAACGAGTGTTTATTTTCAAGTAAGTGTGCCGCAACATTCGACATTTCGCCTTTGTCATTTACCCAGCTTGAAAAATGTTCTTTTATGCGGGTTTTGAATGATCTACCTGTTTGGCCTATATAGTAAGACGGGCAATTGGCACAGTTGATTTGGTAAACTCCTGAGTTTTCCATTTTATCCCTTTTATCTTTATTATTTATTAGGATTTTACCTAATGAATTTACATTATAGAATGCTGTTTTACAATTGTCTTTATTGGTTATCCTAGATATTTTTGTGGATATATCACCAATATACGGTATTTTAACCATTGTTGATTGTAAGACCTTGTGATATGATACCTTGTGATATAAACTATCAATAAGTTCGCTACTAAATCCATTATTATTTATTGTTATTAAGTTTAATTTGTAGAACTCCATTTTATTTTTATTTTTTTTTTTTTTTTTTTTTTTTTTTTTTTTTTTTTTTTTTTTTTTTTTTTATATATACAATAATATTATTATTGGGTTTATAAAAACAGTTTATTTTTAAACAAGTTCTGCTGTGTAATTATTATTACGCGTGACAGCTGTTTCGCCCTCTAAAGGCATTATCAAACTGTGGGTAGCCCACTTACAGACGATACATTTATATTATTTCTAGGTAGGTATTTTAATTTCAATTACTGATTTCTTAATTGATTTCTGTGTAAAAATGTTAGAAATTATTGATGGTTATTACCCTAGTAAAGTTTCCCCAATTAGTGTAATGTTTAAATTTGACTGAATGTCTTAATGTTAGTTATTCCCAAACGATGACTCATAGGGTTATTTTAATAGTATAATTAAGTACTTTAATGTGCACTCGTATTTGCAATAGGTTTGAAGATATCTAGTAGGGGTGAACGAATTATATTGGTTTGTTCATTAATTAGAATAACTTTCGGATTATTAGAATTTTTGTTAATTTCTAACTGCTCTAAAAGATTCAGTTTACGGCCTTTATTTTGTACGTGTAACGGAGTTGGTTTATTATTATCATTAAGTGAGTGATTTTCATCTAGGAGATGTTTGGCAAATTGAGATTGTATTTTATTATTATTTTTAAAAGATCTTATATGTTCTTTGAACCTAGTGTTAAAGGACCGGCCCGTTTGTCCAACATAAACAGCGTTGCATTCATCACACTGGAGTTTATAAATGCCACTATTTTGTAATTTGAGTACCTTACTTTTTGAGTTTTTAAGAGATGATCCTAAGTTGTTATTTGTGCGGAAGGCAATATCTAAGCCACATTTTTTGAGGACTTTGGCAATTTTATTAGATGTCTGTCCGATGAATTCTAAACACCCGAATTTATTATTCGTCTTATTATTAGTCGCTGGGTAAATTGATTTAAGGTTATTTTTGTGTTTATTATTATTAATTATTTTTTCGATGTCTCTACCCTTGAAGCCATTATTTTTAGCAATAGTTAGGATTGTATTTTTTTCCTTCTCGTATGCTTTCTTGTCGAGTGGGATGTTAGTAAGCCTATGTACCATTGAGTGGTAGGCAGATAATTTATGTGACCATGGATGTAAAGATTTATAATTAATGGTCGTATCTGTAAACGTAGGCTTACGGAAAATTTCGAACGTATGTTTATTATTGTCTCTACCGATTGTTAGGTCTAAAAAATTAATTTTCTTATTACACTCTCTTTCAACCGTAAAGCAGATTTTACGGTTGATGGAGTTAGCAAATGTGACAAAAAGATCTAATTGTCTGTTGGTACCTTTCCAACAGACCAAAATGTCGTCAACATAACGAACATAGTAAATGATGTGTTTGCTAAAGCTTGAATTTAAAATTTGTTTTTCAATGTAATCCATGAATATTTCTGCAAGAAGTGGACTGAGGGGCGATCCCATTGGTAATCCGTCGTTTTGTTGATAGAATTTATTGTTAAACTCAAAGTAGTTGGTTTCCACACAAATTTTAAATAGATCGAATAAGTCTTTTTTAGTAACTGGGTTTATATTAGATTCGTCTAAAATATCTTCAATGATTTTAAGGCATTCTTTAATAGGTATATTGCTAAAGAGGCTTACTACGTCTAAAGATATGAACTGGCAATTGTGCGGTAGATTTATGTTTTTTATTTTATTTACAAGTTCGAGAGAATTTTTAACGCTATGCTTTGGGGAGAATTTAGTATGTTGTTTGAAAAGAAAGTTAAGTTTTTTGGCGAGTATTGTCGTTGGGGCGTTTATAAAAGAAACAACGGGACGTATGGGGATATTATCCTTGTGAATTTTAGGTTGTCCGTATAATGCAGGAGCCCTTGGATTCATCACCATTGCACTTCTTCTAGCGTATTTATTTGGAAATATTGATTGGCAATTATTTATTAGGTTGCGCACGTTTACTGAAATTTTGTCCGTTGGGTCCTTTTTTAAGATTTCAAAGTCTTCTGGTTTTAGGAATGCTTCTACTTTATTTAAGTAATCAATTTTGTTTAATATAACGACAGAATTCCCCTTATCCGCTTTAGTAATTGTGAGGTCGCTATTTTTAATTTTGGCTTTAATATCATTTAAAATTTCCGTTTCTTTTATATTGAATTTATTTTTATTTTTACTGGTTGATTCCAAAGTTTTTCTCAAGATATCCGCTGTTATTTGTTTAGGTAAGCCGTTATTTTTTATTTTAGACAGAGAAATTTCTGTGTCGATTGCCAAACATTCAATTTGTTTTTTAGTGATATCTGAATTTATTTTATATTTGAAGCCTTTATCTAGTAAATTTATTTCATCTTCTTCAAAAGTTTCGCCTGATAGGTTAATAGTTTTTATATAAAACTCCGTATTTGTATTAATTTGATATTCATTGACTTTTACATTTTTATTTTTAGATTCGACAAGTTTTTTAAGTTTATTTTCCTGAGTTTTGAATTTATCAGATATAATTCCTCCGATGTGTTGAAACAGCTGTCACGCGTAATAATAATTACACAGCAGAACTTGTTTAAAAATAAACTGTTTTTATAAATCCATTATTATTTGCTATGGTTTTAATAACATTGACTTCATTATTATAATTTAATTTTTTCCTAACCACACAATAGATTACCGATAACTTTATGTTTGGTAAATCCTTAAATTGATAGTCCTAATAGGCATAATTATCATAGTTCTACAGATAAATTCATTTGATTTTAATAACAATACTTATTTGGGAAATATAATATTTCACGAAAAACCCCTCATAATTCAAACCAACCTACTAGGTTAACCCCTCCCCTCAATGTAAATTGCCAATGTATATAAACCCTAGTTTGACAGAAATTGTACCAGTCTGAAGATGGCCCTAACAGGCTGAAACCGGTCACGGTCAAATAAAAACAAGTGGAAAAAAGTTTAAAATTGTGTTCTTTATATATATTTATAATGGAATTCCACCACGAAATAACAGTTTCAAATATTAAAACTAATTGAATTATTATGTACAAGCTGGTGAAAAAACTAATCCTCATAAAATATAGTACAGTTAAATTATTTATTAAACATAATGTCCGTTTGACAATTTAGGTCAAAGATTTCATCAGAAAAATACACGTATTTCACATACGTGCAACTTATACCAACATTTTGTCGGTCTATAATTGACCTATTATATTTTAGTATCTTTATAATTTAATAAGATTTCTTTATATGCGTTGTTGTTCATGAACAATCATTGGGTACCTACTTGAGGTGACAATGAACTTTAGGTAAATTTCTCATGAAAACGGCGCTATACAAATGATCCAATAACTATTACTATTAAAATACGTTTTCTTGTAACATTCATATACTTATAATAGTTATAACAGTTTGCTTTCTTCGTTCAGCGGATGCTCAAGCGTTATTAAACTTAAAGAAAGTAATAATTTGAAAGATAAAAAAACGTAAACAAAACTAATACTCAGCAATGAATCTGGCATCTTTTGTCCATCATCAACCTGTCCTGATGAATATTGTAATGCCGGCTAAAGAAAGAGGTATCATATTTTCTGTTTATACGTTGAACATCGTGCATTGGATACGAGCCTGAAGTGATCGGATGTATTTTTATCAAATAATTGCAAATGTAATGAGATCCTTTGCTCTCTGGTTTGTTTTTGCAGGGGTGTGCTTGGTTGAGGCTTCAAGCGGCCGCGACACTTCGCTGAAGACGGCCAAGGCCGGCGGAACTTTCTACTGGGGCCTGTTCCAGCTCGAGAACCCTACTTGGTGTACCCCTGGAGCTGCGGGGGGAACTTGCAATGTGAAATGCGAAGGTAATTCCGTTGTGGCTGAGGTTATATGTCTATATATTCTTCTCGAATATCGTGAAAACAAAAGACGCACACCAATTTGTTTGTTCCCATTGTTCCAATGTAGGGTATTTTCTTTAGTCATTGTATATATAACTTTTTTTTTAAGAAACCCCATCTGTTGAACGTAAAAGCAAAACGCGCTATTGTTTCTCTATCTGCACAGAGAGACTGAACCACAACAATTATAAAAAAATCGCAATGTAAATAAAATAAATCATTAACGATATACCACACGGGTAAAGATTCAATAAACCTGATTTATTTAAAATATATTCAATTTTAATTATTTTTAATTTCCGATCAAAAGTAGCTTGTGTATGACATGACACAAAACGTAGCCATCTTTATCCCAATACTGGCTGAAGTCACTGTCTTTTGTACTTTATAATATTTTATTTACTAGGTGTAATACTTTATATATTTAAAAACATTGTTCGATAATGTGGGCCTCGCTGGATGCCTTTACCTGTGCTGAGACACCGATTTTACAATTTAATAAAAGGATAATATGAAATGAAATAAGAATAAGAAATAAAAACAAAAAAAAACAATATTCAAGGCGGTAATCAAGAAAACTAAAACCTACGATTGTACTTGATGTAAAACCTATGATGTGTGTATTGTAATGATGTTGTGTATTACATATGTATGTTATTATTGTAAATTTATCTATTTTTTTTCTTTAATCTCTTCTTTGCCCAGACTGTAAACAAGTTTTTTCACCATCAGATGTACACTGTAATTTTCCTCTTATTTTGAAAGCCTACAATGCAAAATGTCACCAAGAAGTATCAACATTCCGTTTTTAGCAGTGGGACTGGGAGGTAGGGGGGGGGGGTTTGAAAACTCTGAAAACTGTGACCTTCATCGCACAAAATTTCAGTAAAAAAAAGTCCGAATGAAACGGTAGATTATTTTAAAAAACAAAAGCACGCCGACCACCATCCACAGACACTCTTCTTTATATGTTATACTAGCTGCCATACCCGGCGTTGCCCCCCCCCCCGCCTCCCCCGCCACCGCCGGTTTTTAAATATGAATGTTTTCTTTTCAGATCTAATAACCGATAACATCGCGAAAGCTTCAGCTTGCGCCTCCACCGTCTACAAGCAACTCGGTTTCACCGCCTGGCCCGCCTGGACCTCCGGCTGCCAGACAAACCTCCCTGATATCACAGTCTGCACTTTCCTCAACACACTCTTCAAGAGCAAACTTTGAATTTACTCCCAAACATAACCCAACGAATTCTTCAAGGGGAAATCTTTGATTTTACACGATAACACTACCTAGTAGTAAATTGACCACATACCAACACATACATCTTGAGTCCATCACAAATGTAAATTTATTTTTAATTATATATGTAAATTAACTGGCATTCATTCCGGTAAATCATTCAAAAGTAAACCGAGTATCTTTAAAACTTTCCATTCTACCTCTCTGTACAAATACATTTTACAATTATTTGACTACGTATTTTGTTGTGACTCAAGTGTTCAGATATGAAAATAAATTTTGTAATTTTTACCGCTATATTTAGTGTGCTTTCTTTTCTATGATTATATTTTTTCTATAAAGAAGAATGAATTCCACATGAGAGAAATGGTTTCCCTCGCGACCTGTGATCTTCAGGAATGCCGCGTGGAGGGCCTTTTTTAAGGAACGAACCTAGGTTTAATAAAGACCCATATTGTAGAAGAGAGAGGTGTATCGCATAACATATCTTAGGGATTAAAGCCTAAGAGATAAATAAAGGAAAACAGGGAAAGAAAGGAAAAAGGGAAAATTGGTAAAAACGGAAAGATAGAAAAGTAGGAAAAAAGGGAAAGAGAGACAAAGGGAAAGAACGCGAAAAGGGACAGAAGGAATAGATACACCACTCGAAATATTTGTACGGGAGTGACAATAGCTAATAGAACAGTTGTTGAAACCTTGGTTTTTATTTAGTAATTATTATTGATACTATGTACGGTGGTCTAGTTACGCGTAAAATCAAATGTAACACGTAAATCAACGCCATTCATATAATTATTAGCAGTAGTTCGGCCAACAGGATACTACTACTAATGTTGACTACTGCGCTCTGGTGGAGTAAGAAGGTACGAACACGGAACACAAACGAGTGTAAAAAGTAAATAGATATGGGAGTATGATTCAATATGTACTAGTCCTGCTGATAAAAAGGAAATAACAGGTAGGGGTGGTAGGTATGGATTAAATTAAAAAATAATAACACTTCAATTGACACTAGACAATAATAATGGTGCTGTTTGTTGTTGTGTTTATCCTCATTAATATACATGAAATAATATGCTTCCGAAAAAAATGTGTACAGAAAATCTGTGCGCAATATTCGCTGTCGGAATATTTGTGGTCAGGATAATCAACTGGCTGCAAATGGGAATACTTTTTGTGATTTTTTCAAAAGTTCGATAGTAAATAGAAGACAAATATTAGAAAAGAGAAAAATCTTGCGAAGAGCCGTGTATTATATATTGACAGGGTTTTAAGGGACTTACTTGACCTACTTTAACCAATGATAACTGGAGTAAAAACAGTAAATAAAACTTTTGAATCCGATGACTTTTTACTTTTTTTTTTCAAACAATGCAAAAACAAATTTCGTCACTGGTCACATAACTGACCCGATCTAACTGTCTACCTACTGATTTTTTAATGTTTGAAGTAGAAATAAAATGTCAACGTATTCAAAAAGGTCATTTACATTTCTAACTTCCAATAATGTCACGAATCACTGGTAAAAAATAGTCAAGTACGTCCCTTAACACATCGTACAAGTACATAATACTTAGTTCCTACATTTTGTTATGTTCCTATACATTTCCTTTTTAAAAAGTGTATCTTTCGTCTAGAGGTAAAAGTGGGAATTCCTGTTTTTACGAGCCAAATATATTAATTAATACTCACACTCGGTGTGGCTCGTGAAAAATTAAAATCCCCTTACGGGCACTACCACAGCACAGACTGATTTTTTGGTTTGAAGGGAAAAAAAATTAAAATATGAATTACGCGCGCGGCGTAAAGTACTTACGACACTGCGAGGGTAGTTAGTAGGTAAGAAACAGAAAGAAAAACAAAACTTCTGAAGACATTTATGATAACGAGTGAATTTAGAATTTTAACAGGAGTTCCTTAGGGATAAAAATCTTGGCCACGTGTAAATTAAACATTCAATAATGATATCATTGCAGAAGAATTTTATTCCAAAGATTTCACACTCTTTCTGAAAAAGACTTCATCTTTAATTAGACTTGAATTAAATTTTTATATAGAATCGACGAAATCTTGCAATTAAACATTGTGGTTTAATATGATGTTTTACAAACTTTAATTTGATTGCGTAATCTTGGAGATCTTAGAATCATGCAAGATAAAAGTCGTGATATTCACGTCGAAGAAATTTGTCAGTCGGATATAATTTTTTTTGATTTTTTCTCGGAACTGTTGGATATTTTCGATCCCTTTTTATATTCCGACCTGAGAATTTAATATTTCACCCAGCAGGATGGACAGTGGGTCCGCTGTTTGACAGGAGTTCCACAGGAGAACGGGATGTTCCCTCGATAGAGTTAAAGAGAGTTCTCGTAATGTTTTTTTCTAAATATATAACGCCGTATCCCTGTCCGTAAAACCTGCCAGCCGGTGGTTTTGCCTGAGGCGAGCTATATCTTTGCTGAATCGAATATCGACACGTGTCAGTAAAGTGAGCTGAGTTAACAGAAAATGTTATACTTTTCATTTTAGAAAAAAATCTTTTTTCATTTATAAATATTATGTTTACTATTTCTCTGCATATTCATTTTTTTAATGAGAATGAATTATTTTGAACATTACAAACTCGGCCACATCTATCTGCAGACCCAGAGGTAGACCCAGACTAAGAGGCACAATACTTGTGTAAGACACATGACATAGACGAAGACCTTTCACCCCCCTCCCCCCTTAGGGAAGGGAATGGGAGAGAATCTGTCACCTTGACAGCTGATATTCGCGTTACCACGGCAGCTCCCTAATTCATCTGACCCTCTCGGAAACTACATCACTCTATCTATTTTCCAATCAACTTCCGTCCTTCGTCCATTCTTTATCCCAATTCTATGATCCCTCAACCCCACCTCCATCCCCGTCCCTCTGTTATCCTGATTCTATGATCCCTCAACCCCACCTCCATCCTCGTCCCTTCTTTATCCTAATTCTATGATCCCTCAACCCCACCTCCATCCCCGTCCCTCTGTTATCCTGATTCTATGATCCCTCAACCCCACCTCCATCCTCGTCCCTTCTTTATCCTAATTCTATGATCCCTCAACCCCACCTCCATCCCCGTCCCTCTGTTATCCTGATTCTATGATCCCTCAACCCCACCTCCATCCTCGTCCCTTCTTTATCCTAATTCTATGATCCCTCAACCCCACCTCCATCCCCGTCCCTCTGTTATCCTGATTCTATGATCCCTCAACCCCACCTCCATCCTCGTCCCTTCTTTATCCTAATTCTATGATCCCTCAACCCCACCTCCATCCCCGTCCCTCTGTTATCCTGATTCTATGATCCCTCAACCCCACCTCCATCCTCGTCCCTTCTTTATCCTAATTCTATGATCCCTCAACCCCACCTCCATCCCCGTCCCTCTGTTATCCTGATTCTATGATCCCTCAACCCCACCTCCATCCCCGTCCCTCTGTTATCCTGATTCTATGATCCCTCAACCCCACCTCCATCCTCGTCCCTTCTTTATCCTAATTCTATGATCCCTCAACCCCACCTCCATCCCCGTCCCTCTGTTATCCTGATTCTATGATCCCTCAACCCCACCTCCATCCTCGTCCCTTCTTTATCCTAATTCTATGATCCCTCAACCCCACCTCCATCCTCGTCCCTTCTTTATCCTAATTCTATGATTAATGATATTCTCTACGTTAGGAGTTCACCTGTATTGTAGAACACATAATATTGATTATGTGTTCTACGCTAGGAGTTTATCTGTGTTGTAGAACATTGAAATGTATTGTACACATTAAATTTACTATCATTTAATACAGGCACTGGAAAATTAATAATCGACATAATTTACTATTTGTATATTTTATTGCGGTTTTTTCAGAGGATACTTTCGCCTATTCACGGAAAACGTCACAACTTCCATAAACTAAGTTATTTATAATTTCCCCCGAAAACACCCCCAGCCCTCCGCCCCACGCTCATATAAAACTGCGGTGAAACCAAACGGAGCTGTCTGTCCCGACGCGAAGCGATTTGGAGATTTTCAAACTATGAATGCCGTTAAAAAGGCGTGTAAAATTTATTTTCGTCATTATTATTATACTAAAATAAATTATTTTCATTTTAATATTTTTATTTCGCACATTCCAACTGGCTTCTTCGTAGTCATTATGACGTAGAAAACGCCAATGTTACCCGGCGTGACGTGAATTCACGAATATGTTGTTTTGGCGGCAAATCGTAAAACGCCAATGTTCGTTGAGACGGCTGCATTAGAGGATTGGTAGAGGCCGATTGGGGGAGACCTTTTGACCTCTCCTGCCGGACTCTCTCGACCCATTGCACCGCAGAGGGAGGGATGCATTTATACGTCAGTCGCTTTTGGACACTCTGGACCCCAGATTTCACCTATTCCCTGTCCAATTTTCCTTCAAGACCCTTTTTAAAAGACCCTCCATATAACATATCTAATGATGAGGAGGCGGCTCAAAATAAAAGTGAAAAGCTCAAAGCTAAAAGCTGAAAACTCAAAGCTCAAAGTTCAAATATTATTGCACAATGGTGAAAACTAAAAGAAGAAGCACAAGACTTGATAAAGCTCAAAGCTCAATAATGTCCAAGTTCAATTACCAAAGCTTAATGAAAGCCCGGACAAAGTCGGTGTATTCAGCTTTTCTATTTATGTAAATAAAAATGCGCTTGGATATTTATTTTACAAATCTACGGTTTTATTCCGCGATTGATGAAATGTTGCACACTTGACCTTCAAAACCAGGTCACCTTTTACATGAGATTTCTCTCTACTCCCATCCTACTTTCACACCCCTTGAAGCACAATTTTGATTCTGCTTGATGAAATGTTGCACACTTGACCTTCAAAACCAGGTCACCTTTTACATGAGATTTCTCTCTACTCCCATCCTACTTTCACACCCCTTGAAGCACAATTTTGATTCTGCTTGATGAAATTTTGCACATTTGACATTTAAAGTAAGAGAAAATGTCTATTTTAATCTCTCTTCGAAGAACTGGTATCAGTATTCGAATAGATTATTCATAGAAGTTGTGACGGTACATCCCAGTATATAATTATGCGCACAGAAGGTATGTTTGGAGGACGTGCATACGTACACACAACATATGTGTTGGGTTCCGCAGTCTAGAACGAAAGAGTCCCGCGGGTTTTGACCAATCCTGTAATTGCGAGTCTTTCAATAGCTAGTAAGTTAGAAGGGTTGGTAATGCTGTACTTTGCTAAGAGAATTGTTTCTGTTATGGTGGGAGGCCCCGGAGACCACTGCAATGTTACACTTATTTGTATTACGTTATGTCACGCTGTACAGTACCTCCACTTATCTCGTAATATCTTTAACTGCGACAATAATGTCAATACCAATTCATTCATAAACTCCATTATACCACGCATATACAGCTTACGTAACCAATGTAGAAGTAGCAGATATTATGTTTTTTTAAATGTGTGAAAAAAAAGTGGGTGTGTCAAGCCTACGCAAGACAGAAGTGAAACTTCTAGTTTCAGCTGATGCTTGGCGTGGCGCAGTTCGCTGGTGTCTGAGAGAGAGGAAAGAAGAGAAGAGAGAGAACGTTCGTGAGCGGCTCCCCCACCTCAACAAGGTTTCACTTCAAAAATGCCACAGCCGAGAATCGAACCTCGCTTAACTGATTGAAAGCCAACCACGCTGAGCACCAACTGTAAGCAAAGCCGCATAAATTGATTATATTATGTAGGTTCTGAAAATATGAGAGCTTGTTATGTTTTATAATGTTACCTACATCACACCCAAAATATAATATATTTTTAAAAATAATGTACAATGTACAGAAATAGAATCCCACACAAGATCGCGTAGTGCGCTCTAGCGAACGGATATTTTATCAGAGGGAGATAGTTTTAATTTTTTTTTCTGTAAATTATTACATATTATCAAAATAAATAAATTAATTAAATAAATGTAATACAATTATCATAATATACGGATTAGATAATAATTTTAATCCAACACAATAACGCAAAGCGCGCTCTAGCGGAGTAATGTTTTATCACAGTGAGATAAGTGTTTTTATTATTTTGCAATATTATTTTCTTTTAAAAAATGTTCTGACCTACTAAAAAATAAGATATTGAATGAAAAAGGCGTTAAAAACAAAAAAATAATGTGCGATGGCCGAGAATCGAACTCGGATCAACTGCTTGGAAGGCAACTATGCTGACCATTACACCACCAACGCCAGTTGTCGGGATGAGCTAAGAAGCATTTATATGTTACTTCAAAACTTTGACTAGATCAAATGAACTTTAATCGGTGGTCCCGCATTTTCGTTTCGGTCATGAGTCGGTTTTACTTCGGTCCTCGAAATTGCATGACGCGCGTAAAGAAGTTTCACTTCAAAAAGCATTTCAAATATTTAAAAAAATATTATTAGTTAACAATTTGCTTCCTTTATATTTTTAGTAAAATATAAAATTTAGATATTGTATTTGTATATTTACGCAGTGTAATTGTTCCGTAATTCTGTAATGTACTGTGTACGAACCTGAGATAACATTAGGGCTGCTAACTATCTGACGAAAAAATATATAAAGTGACTGCTGACGTATCCTATTATCATTATCTTTTAAGGCGAGCTTGAAAACCAACTGAAATTCTGACCCCGAGAGACTTAAATGATTAAGTCCATATAGTACATTCGCAGGGTGTCCGGTGTAAAGTGCGCTAACTTCGGTGTGTGATTCTACATGATTTTAGAAGTAAAAAAGATGAAAGGTAAAAAAGTTGAATTGTTTGTTTGGAAAAATAAATATTCTTCTATTTAAAAATATTTTTGTATGGGCAAATAAACATCGGAATTTCGAAAAAAGTTAGTAATCTTTTTTACTTCTACCATCATGTAGAATCACCTCCCGAAGTTAGCGCACTTTACCCCTGGACACCAAATTAGGCCCAAACGACAAATTCGGTAATTTGTGATGAGAGTAAGCTCATTTGAGTTTAATCAACAATTTAATAAAAAAATGCCCAATACTATATATTTCATCAAAGGCTTTTTAAGCTTCTAAATGATGGTTTTTCACCAGGGCGATACTGAAAGTATCCTAACTTCCGGATTCGTTGCCAAGGATCGTAACCATTCATATAGATCATTATAGATAGATAATTTGTTTACTTTGCTCTTGTATTCAACATTAGCTATATTAGTTAGGACCATGGTCAATCGTTTTCGTTGTTTAGTCTAGGTAACTTAATAATAACCCTTTTCAAACTTTCTCAATTAATAAGTCCTTCAGGAATGGCTCAAAATAAACCCATTTTCTATTCAAAATACAATAATTGATACTTTGGACCATTCCATTTAACGTTTTAGAAGGGGAGGGAAAATTGACGAATTGTCTCTCACTTTATCATAAGTGTAAAACATTACACGTTAGTAAATAACATTAAGGGCTGATTTGTAATGCAAAAAAGCCTTCTTTATTAAAAATTGCTGAACTTCAGGGTAAGTTTTTTCGCATCAAATAAATCAATGTTATTATTTTGATTGCATTAATATTATTACCAAGCAACTTTGCGTTAGTACGGTCATCTGGAGTTTGGTCTTGTTGTGCATCGGACATTAACTAAACAAATGCTTAAAATATTTTTGGCACGGCACAAGATTTATTATTCATGAAGATAATAATATTTTAAAATTGATTCATTTCATGTGCGAAGGATATACACACATAGATTCAATATTCCTTTATAAATTAATTATTCATACAATGTAATAATATTTAGTACTTCGCAATTCACACGCTCTTCTATCCTATGCAAATGGTGAATCGATGCGAAACAAATGAAATGGAATTTTAGATTTATTTAGTTGCTGTATGTAAGTACAGGGTGCAGCAAAACAGACAATGCAGTTATGAAGGGCTAATAAAAAAACGGCGCAACTTAAAGAAATGGGTTTTTTTATTTTATTTGGTACATCATGCCGTTTGATGCATCAAGTCCTGAAAATACATCAGAAGGATGATGCTCCCCAGCAGCGATTGATGAAAGCGATTTCTGAAGTTTCGGCCGGTATAACGTCGATTTCCTTTTGATCCTTGAGTTCTTTAAGGTGTGAGGCTGGTGTTTAAAAACATTTTTGTTAGGAGGATGTCGCAAATGATCAAATCAGATGAGCGCATCCCTCAGAGAGATGAGGCGCGCAGGGAACATCTGTCGCAGTTTCGTCATTGTATTCGGCGTCTCCCAGATCTGAGAGACCAGAATTATTCACCACTCCACAGAGATGGAAGTGCGCCACCTCACGTGGACCCGGTTCAACATTTGTTGGGAGCGATTCATACGGTTTTATGGTCAAGAGGCTTCAACTCTTGGACAATCATAATCTTGTAGGCGTAATCTTAGTGAATGGTCAGTAATGCCCAATGCAATTGCATGCTTCCGGGCAGAGCGCCTATAGCTCTTCTCACTTTCTTTGGGTCTTTCTAATCCTCGAGGTCTAAGTCTGGAACCAGTTTCTTCGAATGTACTTGTTTCTTGGAAGGCCCGCTGGGTGGCGATGAAGGAACAGCCATTTTCAAGAAACGTGCGTACGGCGAAGCTCCGGTGTTGTCCGGACCAAACCATGACTGAAAACGGCACGACACTCCCGACACAATAAGACCCTTCCAAGGTTCCTTCCCCCACCACACAAAACTGCACTGTAGCAAGTCCATAAACTTATGAACCCAGACGTCGTTTCCGATAATTGTTAATCATTTTTAGAATCCAACCGATTCAGGTTTACTGCTAAGCGACACGGCGTGATCTTAACGGAATAAAGGAGTAACCTCAAGGCTAATGTGGTGTAATCTTTCCTAAAGTTTATTGTGGCGGCGACGTGAAATTGCACCAAACGAGCTATTCAGAAAATACAATACTTTGTGAGCCAATAGATAATTGGTGCTCCTTATCAACTGTTACGAGAAAAGACTTTTAACGAGAAGACTATGTACGAGTATATAACACTAACAGCCTCGGTGGATGAGTGATTACGATCCTTAGCTACGAATCCGTCAAATCCCTGGGTGCGCAAGTAAATTTTATCCCATTTAATTGCGCTATTTGACAATTTACTAATTAAAAATAATATATTAAAATGTTCCGAAAGCTAAAAGTCTTTCGTGGGTTATTTCTCAATAACAGAATAGAACACGTACAATATTGTTATAGTAGTTTAAGAATACATATACCCACTATATAAAACATTTTTTTTTAAGTAGAGAGTTCTATTTAGAAAAAATTTCTTAGAATGAGAATACTAAGAAATTTTTTAGATACTATTGATGATCTCTTGCCCCGCTAAAATTTAAGAGATACTATTGATGATCTCTTGCCCCGCTACCCTTCGGCCGAGTTTATTGTTCTGGGGGACTTCAATGTTCATAACGAACCATGGTTGAAGTTCTCTGGCCCAACGGACTCGGCTGGCCGACAGGCGGAATCCTTTGCCATTTGCTACGGATTAGAGCAACTGGTACAGGAGCCTACAAGGGTTCCTGATGTCCAGACTCACCGTTCCAATCTGTTAGACCTATTCTTAACAACTGTGCCACACGGTTATAAGATTGACGTCACAGCGCCTCTGGGATCATCTGACCACTGCCTAGTGACGACATCAATCCCCGTTAGCCTCAGACCAACCAATGAGAGGCTGAGGAGAAAAGTGTGGCACTATAGGTCAGCAGATTGGTTCGGTATGCGGGCCCATTTCAACTCTTTTCCGTGGTCAGCTGTTTGTTTTCGGACTTCGGACCCTTCAAGATGTGCCCAGGAGATTGGTGAAGTCATCAAATCGGCGATGGATGGCTTCATACAATCAACTACTAAAGAAACTGGTGTGGGCTCAAAGCCGTGGTTCAGTCGACAATGCTCCGAAGCAGTTCGACGAAAAAACGCGGCTTACCGAGCCTACAACACATCTCGAACGCCCGAAAGCAGATCAGCATACAACAAATCGGCAAAGGAATGCAAGAGAATCATTAATAGGTCAAAATTCGAACACGACCTGCAGATCAGCAAAAAGCTGGCTGCCTGCCCGCATGGCAGCAGAGCATTCTGGTCCCTTGCGGGCTCAATAGGTCGGAATTTTTGCAAACCCAGTTTGCCACCTCTTACCAGACCTGACGGCTCACTAGCAAACACCGCCACCGAAAAGGCTAACTTATTAGGGAAAATGTTTGCGGAAAACTCGACCCTCGATGACGGAGGTGCTGTTCCGCCGTCGGTTCCTCACTGCGGCTTCTATATGAAAAAGCTGAGGATCCGGCATCGGGATGTACTCCACGTTATACGGGGGCTCGATGTTAACAAAGCTAGTGGACCTGATGGAATACCTGCCCTGGTATTGCAGAGGTGTGCTGCGGAAATAGTTCCAGTTTTGACAAAGCTCTTCAAAATGTCCCTGAAGTGTGGCACTGTGCCCTCTGGTTGGAAAAAAGCGGTCATTCACCCTATTCCCAAGAAAGGTGACCGCTCCAACCCGGCCAACTACCGCCCCATAGCGATCACATCAGTTCTGTCCAAAGTGATGGAACGTGTGATCAACGACAAACTGCTCACATACCTCGAGAAGAACAAAATTATCAACGACCGTCAATACGGATTCCGGCGGAACCGCTCGTGCGGTGATCTTCTCGCGTATGTGTCGCATGTTTGGGGGCGGTGCCTGGAACGTCACGGTGAGACCCAAACGGTCGCACTAGACATATCCAAGGCCTTTGACCGGGTCTGGCACCGAGGACTTGTCAACAAATTGCCTTCTTACGGACTTCCCGCATCCCTGTGTACGTGGATTGCTGACTTTTTAAGGGATAGGTCGATTCAGGCAGTTGCTGACGGTTTCACCTCATCCTCACACTCTATAAATGCTGGCGTCCCACAGGGATCGGTTCTGTCTCCGACTTTGTTTTTGTTGCACATCAATGACCTTTTGACATGTGCACCGATTCATTGTTACGCGGATGACAGTACAGTTCATGATAGCTTTTTGTTTGACAAGCCCCCAAAGGGCACACAAACTCCAATGGCTCGGAGGGCTTTGAAGCAGAGAATGGACGGTTATCTCGAGAGTATTTCCTCCTGGGGTAAAAGTAATCTCGTCGAATTTAATGTTTCAAAGACCCAATCCTGTCTGATTACGTCTAAAAGGGATCTAAATGATAATCTAGTCTCCTTCAACGGAAGCAATCTTCCGAACAGGCCTTCCATTGATATGCTTGGTGTAACTATAAGTGACCAGCTCAGGTATGGGGGCTCCATCGAAGCCAGAGTAAAGCTGGCCTCTCAGAAGCTGGGCGTACTGTACAGGGCCCGCAGATACTTTAATAGTACACAACTGCTGACCCTATACAAATCGCAAGTGCGCCCTACTGTCGAATTTGGCAGCCATCTCTGGTCCGGAGCCCCTAAATACCTGAAAAAAACCCTTGACTCTGTGCAAAAACGGGCGGTCCGTTTGATAGATTCCCCAATCTTAACAAACGGACTGCAATCTTTAGAGCACAGGCGTCAGGTAGGTATGCTGTCCTTGTTCTATCGGTATTACAATGGAAGATGCTCTGAGGAACTAGCGTCATTGATCCCTTCGGCACCGGTGCGTAGTCGGGATACACGCCAAACGCGTGCCCAACATTTGTACACGGTTGACACTTGTCACATGAGAACGGGTCGCTTCTACGACTCGTTCTTAAGTTCAACAGCTCGGCTGTGGAACGAACTGCCGGCCTCTGTGTTTCCTCCCTCCTACAACATGGGACTCTTCAAGACCCATGTTCACTCCTTCCTCTCCACAAAAAGACCCTCCACACAGCATCCCCAAAGATGACATAGGCCCTGAGGGAAATGATTTTCTTCAGGGCCTCCTGTGTGGAGTTAATATAAAAAAAAAAAAAAAATCTAAAATCACCTTTCGATGTAACCATTTTAGGTTGCTGGTACTAATTTGTCTATTCGTAACAACTTTCATTTGTTTATCCCGACGAAGAAACGATCGGTTTCGAAACTTTCGTTTGTATTTTTTATTAAATTATGATTTATAATGTGATTTATTTTCATAAAATATAATAATGTTGTTATAAAGTTCTTCAAGTATTTTAGTCCTCATTATTTTGACAGCTGTTCGTTTCGGTGTTCGAGGTCATTTATCGAACTGTGTTAATGCTACATTGAGACGATTTATTGTTGTTATAAAGTTCTTCAAGTATTTTAGTCCTCATTATTTTGACAGCTGTTCGTTTCGGTGTTCGAGGTCATTTATCGAACTGTGTTAATGCTACATTGAGACGATTTATTGTTGTTATAAAGTTCTTCAAGTATTTTAGTCCTCATTATTTTGACAGCTGTTCGTTTCGGTGTTCGAGGTCATTTATCGAACTGTGTTAATGCTACATTGCTACTACGGAGCCAGTCTGCGCGACATGCACGAGATTTCACAAGCCCGCAAACCACCCGTCCGGAGATAGGGACTGTCCGGCTTACAAGGCAGCCCTTCAAAAGGACTTAGCTAAAATTGACTATGGCGTCTAATATTGATTTTGAGACCTCAGATATAGAATACGAACGGATTCAAAAGTTCGAAAACTGGACCCAATTCAAACATGAAACAGGCGATAAAGCAATAAATGTCGTTAATTTGAACATTAGGTCTATCTCCAAGTACTGGAATACATTCCTACTAAGTATTTATAGTCAACTAAATAAAATTGATATTATAATACTCTGTGAAACCTCGATAGACGAAAACAGTGTAAATCTATACAAAATATCAGGATTTAACTCGTTCTATTATTGCCGAACAAAAAGATCGGGAGGCGGGATTATGATTTATATTAAAGAAAACCATACATTCGAAAAAAAAGATATAATAGCTACTACATTCGAGTGCGTCTATGGAACCTTCTCCGTAAACAAACACAAACGTATACATCTATTTGCATTATATCGACCCCCGAACACGAACAAAAAAACCTTCCTACAACAGCTCGAAAATATAATACGAAACATTGATATTAAGGAAACCATCTTGATACTTGGAGACATTAATTTAAACCTATTAAATAAACACGACTCAATAATTCTGCAATACGAAAATTTAATGGCTAATTACGGTCTAGTGAAATGTATATATGACATTACGAGAGAAGCGGTGGTAAATACCTACACAACTGCGACGTGTCTGGATCACATATATATTAGAGAAAAAGAAAAGTGTGAAATTAACTCATGCGTATGCGAAACAAGGATAGCAGATCATTATATAACTGCCGTGTCTGTAGTATACCTTTACACTAAGGACAAAAGCAAAATATCGCACCATGAATACAACACTGTACTATCTGAAAAAAAAGTTGGAGAAATGATTACAAAAACTGATTGGAACTCAATTCAAATTCACACTGATCCGGATATCATATATCAAGACATTAAATCACACTTTAAAAAAATCTACGAAAAAAGCAGTATCACAAAATTAGTAAAAAATACGTATCGCCATAATCAAAAAAGTTGGATGAACGATATTCTCATAGAAAATATACAAACGAGGGATAAATTATGGAGAAAATGGAAAAACATGCCAACAAACAAGAATTATGAAAAAGACTACAAAAAATACAGAAATAATCTAAATAAGCAAATATTAGATGCAAAAAAAACGTACTTCAATAACAAATTCAATAATTGTTTTAAGGATATAAAAAAAACGTGGAACGAAATAAACAAAATATTAGGAAGAAAAAACAAATCCAGTTGTGACGCAGTTATATCTAAATTCTTCTTGAAGACCAAACCGACGGATGAAGTTGCAGAAAATTTTGCTAACTTCTTTGATGAGGGAGTAAATGAGTTACTACACAAATGTGATGTCCGTGCGTCTCCGTGCCAGCTAGACGATTTACCGCATTCTATGTACCTACCCAGAGCTAGCGTAAAACAAATCGAATCTATTATCGGAATATTGAAAAACTCAAAAACACCAGGATTGGACCAAATACGTATGTATGATATAAAAAAACATGTAAAAATACTGAGCCCAGTAATTACTCATTTTATAAACACAATAATTGATACTTGCCAAATACCTGAAGAATTAAAAACTAGTATTGTTAGACCTATTTTTAAAGGCGGTGATCATTCAATTATAAATAATTACAGACCTATTTCCCTATTACCTGCCTTGGAAAAAATTCTCGAAAAATATATAGCAATATACCTAGATGGATATTTAAATAAATTTGGTATCATTGACAAATGTCAGTACGGGTTCCAGAAAAAAAAAGCTGTGACGCACTACTTAATAATTTTTCTAATTTCATAAACACCCAGCTCAACTCTCAAAAACATGTACTTGTACTCTTTATTGATTTCTCTAAAGCCTTTGATACACTATGCCATAAACAAATAATAAAATTTCTACAAATTATTGGAATCCGTGGTAAACTGCTAACTTTTTTTAATAACTACTTATCAAATAGAAAAATGAGGGTAAAAATATTAAATGAGATGAGTAAATCTAAATTTGTAAGGTCTGGTGTCCCACAGGGGTCAATTTTGGGCCCAAAATTATATATTATATATGTTATAGCTATGTCGAAACTATTTAGAAAGGCGCGCAGATTCATTTTCGCAGATGACACCGCACTTGTAGTATCTCATGAAAATCCTCAAATAGCGATTCAAGAATTGCAAACCGACTTTGATGAACTGCTAAAATGGGCACACGATGTAGGATTGGTTATAAATGTAAAGAAAACAAAATGCATGTATATCAGATCACCAAGTTTGAAAATGTGGAATATCCCCAAACTAACCGCACATAACTTTGAATGCATCCATAGAAAAATAATATCCAACTGCCAATGTGAGAAAATTGATTTTGTCAACGAGTATACTTATCTGGGATTAAAAGTAGATAACACATTTAAATGGGATAAGCAAGTTACTAAAATATGTAACCAGCTAAGAGCTCTAGCAAACAGTTTCTATAAATTAAAATTTGTCTTGCCTCATAGCACACTCAAACTAGTATATTTCTCATTAGTAGAATCTATTCTTAGATATGGAATTAGAAGCTGGGGAAATACAAGCATGACATATATTAAGTATGTACAAAATTTGCAAACCTCTATCATTAAAAAAATTGTATCACCTAATATGTATAGACAAAGACACAATGTGCAACTCTTATATTGTGCTGAGGGCCTGCTCCCAATAAAAGGTTTATTTTGGTTCCTTACCATTAAAGATAACTGGGGCGATAGTACTTATAAAAAACCACTGGTACATAGTCACAGCACACGTCTTACAGAAAACAAAGGGCTGAAAATACCTAAAATAACAAATAAGTATGGAAGCCGAACGCTGGAGTACTGTGTACCAGTGATTTTTAATAAGCTCAAAAATAAATTTGTTTTTTCAGAAAATAAGAGTTTAAGCATGAAAACTGTAAAGATGTGGCTTATAAATGAAAAATCTGTATATCTATAAAAAATAGAGCAAACAAATAAGAAAAGGAAAGACATTAATTGAAAGTTTAAATTCTAATATAAATGAATGTAGTTTTTTTTTTTTTTTTTTTTGTTCACTAGCAAGCTTTTTATTTGTGTTATGTTAATTCTATTACATTGTGTTATCGTATATGTCTTACTTTGAATGTGTGTTATCTATGTGCTATATTGTCTTGTATTTTTGAATGTATGTTATCGTATTGTCATTCAAAGTGTTAGTGTACTTGGGACGATTGTATGTAAGAGTCTGTTATTTATTTTATTTATTGTATTATAACTGTATACTGAGATAGAACCTGCAGACAAGCAGCCATGTGGCAGCTTCGTGGGACTATCTATACATTGTCTAAAAAAAAAAAAAAAATGTAAAAAATTTCATTCAATAAAGATCAGCTTATTATTATTTATTAAAAAAAAGACGATTTATTGTTGTTATAAAGTTCTTCAAGTATTTTAGTCCTCATTATTTTGACAGCTGTTCGTTTCGGTGTTCGAGGTCATTTATCGAACTGTGTTAATGCTACATTGAGACGATTTATTGTTGTTATAAAGTTCTTCAAGTATTTTAGTCCTCATTATTTTGACAGCTGTTCGTTTCGGTGTTCGAGGTCATTTATCGAACTGTGTTAATGCTACATTGAGACGATTTATTGTTGTTATAAAGTTCTTCAAGTATTTTAGTCCTCATTATTTTGACAGCTGTTCGTTTCGGTGTTCGAGGTCATTTATCGAACTGTGTTAATGCTACATTGAGACGATTTATTGTTGTTATAAAGTTCTTCAAGTATTTTAGTCCTCATTATTTTGACAGCTGTTCGTTTCGGTGTTCGAGGTCATTTATCGAACTGTGTTAATGCTACATTGAGACGATTTATTGTTGTTATAAAGTTCTTCAAGTATTTTAGTCCTCATTATTTTGACAGCTGTTCGTTTTGGTGTTCGAGGTCATTTATCGAACTGTGTTAATGCTACATTGAGACGATTTATTGTTGTTATAAAGTTCTTCAAGTATTTTAGTCCTCATTATTTTGACAGCTGTTCGTTTCGGTGTTCGAGGTCATTTATCGAACTGTGTTAATGCTACATTGAGACGATTTATTGTTGTTATAAAGTTCTTCAAGTATTTTAGTCCTCATTATTTTGACAGCTGTTCGTTTCGGTGTTCGAGGTCATTTATCGAACTGTGTTAATGCTACATTGAGACGATTTATTGTTGTTATAAAGTTCTTCAAGTATTTTAGTCCTCATTATTTTGACAGCTGTTCGTTTCGGTGTTCGAGGTCATTTATCGAACTGTGTTAATGCTACATTGAGACGATTTATTGTTGTTATAAAGTTCTTCAAGTATTTTAGTCCTCATTATTTTGACAGCTGTTCGTTTCGGTGTTCGAGGTCATTTATCGAACTGTGTTAATGCTACATTGAGACGATTTATTGTTGTTATAAAGTTCTTCAAGTATTTTAGTCCTCATTATTTTGACAGCTGTTCGTTTCGGTGTTCGAGGTCATTTATCGAACTGTGTTAATGCTACATTGAGACGATTTATTGTTGTTATAAAGTTCTTCAAGTATTTTAGTCCTCATTATTTTGACAGCTGTTCGTTTCGGTGTTCGAGGTCATTTATCGAACTGTGTTAATGCTACATTGAGACGATTTATTGTTGTTATAAAGTTCTTCAAGTATTTTAGTCCTCATTATTTTGACAGCTGTTCGTTTCGGTGTTCGAGGTCATTTATCGAACTGTGTTAATGCTACATTGAGACGATTTATTGTTGTTATAAAGTTCTTCAAGTATTTTAGTCCTCATTATTTTGACAGCTGTTCGTTTCGGTGTTCGAGGTCATTTATCGAACTGTGTTAATGCTACATTGAGACGATTTATTGTTGTTATAAAGTTCTTCAAGTATTTTAGTCCTCATTATTTTGACAGCTGTTCGTTTCGGTGTTCGAGGTCATTTATCGAACTGTGTTAATGCTACATTGAGACGATTTATTGTTGTTATAAAGTTCTTCAAGTATTTTAGTCCTCATTATTTTGACAGCTGTTCGTTTCGGTGTTCGAGGTCATTTATCGAACTGTGTTAATGCTACATTGAGACGATTTATTGTTGTTATAAAGTTCTTCAAGTATTTTAGTCCTCATTATTTTGACAGCTGTTCGTTTCGGTGTTCGAGGTCATTTATCGAACTGTGTTAATGCTACATTGAGACGATTTATTGTTGTTATAAAGTTCTTCAAGTATTTTAGTCCTCATTATTTTGACAGCTGTTCGTTTCGGTGTTCGAGGTCATTTATCGAACTGTGTTAATGCTACATTGAGACGATTTATTGTTGTTATAAAGTTCTTCAAGTATTTTAGTCCTCATTATTTTGACAGCTGTTCGTTTCGGTGTTCGAGGTCATTTATCGAACTGTGTTAATGCTACATTGAGACGATTTATTTACAATATTTTATTTAGTCTAACGATATTTGTATTTGTGTAATGTTTAAAGGGTTTTAATAATATTTTCGGTAAAACCCGATTTACTTCCTCTTTCATTAATGGTCTTGGTCTTAATTTGATTGTTTACCTACTTGTTAATAGATATTCGTTATGTGCAGGTTACGAAAATAATTTTAAAAGTGTTTTTTGAGTGCCTGAATTATATTGTTTCAGTTTCTTGAAAATACAGAGGAGCGGCAATAGACAGCATTATTAAGCGAATGTCTGTATGGTTTCGGATTGTTGTAAACGGAAGTAGCGCCCTCTGTTATTGAAGTTACAATACATTGGTCGAATTCAAATAATGTTAAGAAAACATATGAATATACCGTGCGGCGGCTTCGGGCATCGAACCAGGGCCGGCCGCTGAAAGTCGAGGATTCAACTGTTGTATGGTCTTTTTTTGATTTTATGGATTCTTTAGTAATCCTCTAACTGGCTAAGGCTTATTATTTATTGGACAATTTATATAGCGCCGCTTTTATGAGATATCACCTCAGGGGCGCTTTACAGTTGATGTAGGTATTACAAAAAAATATAAATATTACAAAAATAAATTGAAATTAAGTTAAATAAAATGAAGTTCAGGAACAGGTGATGAAGTACAGAAACAGGTGACAAGAAGACGGAGACTCTGCAGCAAAAATCCTAGGTGGTGAGGAAACTGGACCAGCTGCTGCAGCAAAAGAGTGCACCGCGTCCACCAACAATGCCAGCACGAGGTTCGTCATCCGTCCAGGTATGTGTCTGCTGCTAATTAAGCGCTGACACAGTATCCTCACATCGATAACAGACCTTGGCAGCACCGCTGTGACATTCGACGAAGATAGAGGATGGAGACTCTGCAGCAAGAATCCTAGGTGGTGAGGAAACTGGACCAGCTGCTGCAGCAAAAGAGTGCACCGCGTCCACCAACAATGCCAGCACGAGGTTCGTCATCCGTCCACGTATGTGTCTGCTGCTAATTAAGCGCTGACACAGTATCCTCCCATAGATAACAGACCTTGGCAGCACCGCTGTGACATTCGACGAAGATAGAGGATGGAGACTCTGCAGCAAGAATCCTAGGTGGTGAGGAAACTGGACCAGCTGCTGCAGCAAAAGAGTGCACCGCGTCCACCAACAATGCCAGCACGAGGTTCGTCATCCGTCCAGGTATGTGTCTGCTGCTAATTAAGCGCTGACACAGTATCCTCACATAGATAACAGACCTTGGCAGCACCGCTGTGACATTCGACGAAGATAGAGGATGGAGACTCTGCAGCAAGAATCCTAGGTGGTGAGGAAACTGGACCAGCTGCTGCAGCAAAAGAGTGCACCGCGTCCACCAACAATGCCAGCACGAGGTTCGTCATCCGTCCAGGTATGTGTCTGCTGCTAATTAAGCGCTGACACAGTATCCTCACATAGATAACAGACCTTGGCAGCACCGCTGTGACATTCGACGAAGATAGAGGATGGAGACTCTGCAGCAAGAATCCTAGGTGGTGAGGAAACTGGACCAGCTGCTGCAGCAAAAGAGTGCACCGCGTCCACCAACAATGCCAGCACGAGGTTCGTCATCCGTCCAGGTATGTGTCTGCTGCTAATTAAGCGCTGACACAGTATCCTCACATAGATAACAGACCTTGGCAGCACCGCTGTGACATTCGACGAAGATAGAGGATGGAGACTCTGCAGCAAGAATCCTAGGTGGTGAGGAAACTGGACCAGCTGCTGCAGCAAAAGAGTGCACCGCGTCCACCAACAATGCCAGCACGAGGTTCGTCATCCGTCCAGGTATGTGTCTGCTGCTAATTAAGCGCTGACACAGTATCCTCACATAGATAACAGACCTTGGCAGCACCGCTGTGACATTCGACGAAGATAGAGGATGGAGACTCTGCAGCAAAAACCCTAGGTGGTGAGGAAACTGGACCAGCTGCTGCAGCAAAAGAGTGCACCGCGTCCACCAACAATGCCAGCACGAGGTTCGTCATCCGTCCAGGTATGTGTCTGCTGCTACTTAAGCGCTGACACAGTATCCTCACATATATAACAGACCTTGGCAGCACCGCTGTGACATTCGACGAAGATAGAGGATGGAGACTCTGCAGCAAGAATCCTAGGTGGTGAGGAAACTGGACCAGCTGCTGCAGCGAGAGAGTGCACCGCGTCCACCAACAGTGCCAGCAAGAGGTTCGTCATCCGTCCAGGTATGTGTCTGCTGCTAATTAAGCGCTGACACAGTATCCTCACATAGATAACAGACCTTGGCAGCACCGCTGTGACATTCGACGAAGATAGAGGATGGAGACTCTGCAGCAAAAATCCTAGGTGGTGAGGAAACTGGACCAGCTGCTGCAGCAAAAGAGTGCACCGCGTCCACCAACAATGCCAGCACGAGGTTCGTCATCCGTCCAGGTATGTGTCTGCTGCTAATTAAGCGCTGACACAGTATCCTCACATAGATAACAGACCTTGGCAGCACCGCTGTGACCTTCGACGAAGATAGAGGATGGAGACTCTGCAGCAAGAATCCTAGGTGGTGAGGAAACTGGACCAGCTGCTGCAGCAAAAGAGTGCACCGCGTCCACCAACAATGCCAGCACGAGGTTCGTCATCCGTCCAGGTATGTGTCTGCTGCTAATTAAGCGCTGACACAGTATCCTCACATAGATAACAGACCTTGGCAGCACCGCTGTGACATTCGACGAAGATAGAGGATGGAGACTCTGCAGCAAGAATCCTAGGTGGTGAGGAAACTGGACCAGCTGCTGCAGCAAAAGAGTGCACCGCGTCCACCAACAATGCCAGCACGAGGTTCGTCATCCGTCCAGGTATGTGTCTGCTGCTAATTAAGCGCTGACACAGTATCCTCACATAGATAACAGACCTTGGCAGCACCGCTGTGACATTCGACGAAGATAGAGGATGGAGACTCTGCAGCAAGAATCCTAGGTGGTGAGGAAACTGGACCAGCTGCTGCAGCAAAAGAGTGCACCGCGTCCACCAACAATGCCAGCACGAGGTTCGTCATCCGTCCAGGTATGTGTCTGCTGCTACTTAAGCGCTGACACAGTATCCTCACATATATAACAGACCTTGGCAGCACCGCTGTGACGTTCGGCAAGTCCATCATTCATCTCCGTGTAATCTGGTGATTGTGTTAGTGGTGCAATGTGCCCACAATAAAAGGCGACGGTCGGGGTAATAAATTACCTGGGCACTTATTAGGGCCTTCAGAGTTTCCAAGAATTCGGTGAAAAACATCTGGCGTACCTACAGTTTCTCGTCCCAAGTTCAACTTCAGCGAATTACGAATATTTTTTAGTACAATTTTCGATTATTCATTTTTAACACACTGCACTCTAATAACATTACTATAAAGTTCTGATTACTAATTGGTAAGTTAATTTAAATTGTTGATTGACTAATTTTTAAAATAATTTTAAAAGGATGTTGCCTCATTTCCCTTGAAAATACTAAAAAAAACACAAAGCGGTTGGAGGACGGCATGTCGCGTCCTTCTGCCACGAAGGGCGCTACAAAACTCTTAAACTCGCTTATAACAATACCCTTTCATGTGTCTAACTAACTAGTACTGAGGCTCATTTGGCCTTATTACTATTACAATCTAATGGTTGTATTTACTTGACTGATTTTACGTTACATTAATGTGTTTTATGAGGAAAAATTCTTAACTGGACAAAAAACCTGTTAAGAAAACATATTAATTACCGTGCGGCGGCTCCGGACATTGAAACGGGGCCGGCCGCTGAGACTCGAAGATTCTTACCGCTTGGCTACACAGACCTCGTACGATATGTCGAGAGTAATTATAATGCATCTACATCTTAGCGACATCTGTTGAGAGCTTTGTATAATACATAATAATATTTCAATCTAAAAGTTTCCAAGATTGCTTCCGGCTTGAAAGGGTAGATGGTGCATATTCTGTCAGAGTATTTCCGCTTTGCAATAAAATCCAAATAATTTTTTTGAAGTGAAACTTCTTTACGCGCGTCATGCAATTTCTAGGACCGGAGTAAAACCGACTCATGACCGAAACGAAAATGCGGGACCACCGATTAAAGTTCATTTGATCTAGTCAAAGTTTTGAAGTAACATATAAATGCTTCTTAGCTCATCCCGACAACTGGCGTTGGTGGTGTAATGGTCAGCATAGTTGCCTTCCAAGCAGTGGATCCGAGTTCGATTCTCGGCCATCGCACATTATTTTTTTGTTTTTAACGCCTTTTTCATTCAATATCTTATTTTTTAGTAGGTCAGAACATTTTTTAAAAGAAAATAATATTGCAAAATAATAAAAACACTTATCTCACTGTGATAAAACATTACTCCGCTAGAGCGCGCTTTGCGTTATTGTGTTGGATTAAAATTATTATCTAATCCGTATATTATGATAATTGTATTACATTTATTTAATTAATTTATTTATTTTGATAAATATATATTTATTTTATTTATTTATTTATCAGCTGAAACTAGAAGTTTCACTTCTGTCTTGCGTAGGCTTGACACACCCACTTTTTTTTTTTTTAAGTTTCTTTATTCAATAAAATTGTTAGTTACATGCATTGAGGAATTTTTCGACCACCATGCTAGGCACATGCCCGTGTTATGGTGGTCGATTTTCTATACACATAAAGAATGTGCGGGAATATAAAATAAAATATCATATTATTAAAGAATATTTAAGAACATAAAATAATGTAAATGACTATAGTAATATAAGGAAGTATGGAAGAATACAGTAGAATATAAAAATATAATGGCATAATATTAATATAATATAATAGTATAATATAATAATATATATAATAATATAATATAGTAAATAATATAATAGTAAAATAATATAATATTTTTAGTTTTTGTAAGTGTTATTTTTAGATACATAATACAATAGTATATTGAGGAAATCTGCAATTGGTTTCTCAATTAGGTAAATTACATTTGTATTAATGAACCACATTGTAAACTGTTGATTTCCCCAAAGTAAAATAGATACATAAAAAAGAATATAAAAAGTATATAGTTATAAAATCAAACATAGTACTATAGAGTAGGCAAATGAGAAAGGATTATTTTTACTATGGAAATCTATATGTGCTTGATTAAATTGGTAGGTACATTATTTTGCAGCAATTTTGTACAAATAAATCAAAGTCAGAATTCATGTTTCAAGTCCGGCGAATTACACCTAACACTGGAGTCAATTATTATTGTTACGGTGGTTTAGTCAGCTGGTAGCTAAGGTGGCACAGTAGGTACATGGAACTTGTATGCCGTACAGTGGTGCCAAACAGTTTCAAGTAATTTATGTAAAAGTTTTAAAACTTTCGGCTATTAATATTATAGTAATTATATATAGTTCTTTACAAACAAAAACTTTTATTGGTGGTATAACCTGCGTTCTTTAAAGAAATTCTTTAAAGAAATACCTCAAAGAAATTCTTTAAAGAAATTTCGACCCTTTTCGGATATCCATTTTTGGACACCGGCTGCAAAGTGAGTACGTGTACTGGATCTTTTGATGTCGTTATTTAGTGCATTGTATATTTTTGGTGCGATGTATGTGTATTGTCTTTGTGAGAAAGTGGTTTTTGTTATGGGGATTGTGCATTTTCCATGCGTTGAGTAGCGTGTATGTATATTTTTTTGAGTAGAATTTATCAAACCATTTTTCCAGATATGGATGAGAACTATCTTAATATATAGTTGGCGAATGTCCAGGACTGCTAGTTTCTTGAAGAGTGGCTCAGATGGGTAAGAACGAGAACATTTGAAGATGATCCTTAACAAAAGTTTTTGAACAGTCACTAGAGGGTAGAGAATGGATGCAGCACAACCTCCCCATCCTATAATGCCGTACGTAGCTATAGATTGGAATAAAGCAAAATAAACACTTTTGAGTGTTTTTATATCAAGGATTGATCGAAGAGAATTAAAAATATAGCATAACTTACGGAGTCTTTTTGTTATGGAGTTGATTTGGGCCTCCCAGCGTAAATGGTTATCTATAATGACACCTAGGTATTTTATTTCAGTTGACGGTTTAATAATTGGACATGAACAGCTTGTAGTGAGAGATAGTGGGGGAGTGTCTAGATTTTGTGGGCAAGTGTGAATAATTAGTTTAGGAAGGTTTTCTGAGAGAGTTAATTTTCGGATTGAAAAATGTATGTATTGTGTTTTTTTAATATTTAGGGTGAGGAGGTTGGAGTCCAGCCATTTTTTTAATTTTGTTCAGTCCAGAATTCGCCTTCTCAATTGTTGTTCTCCACATTTTACTCGTAAAAATGATAACCGTGTCATCAGCGAAATATATTATATTACCTTCAATATTTTTTCAACGTTTTTCAATAATATAATAATAAAAAAAACAATTTTCATATAAAATAACAATGACTACACGTTCAAACTCCAAGTCCACCAGTAACTTTAGTCCGGAACTACTACAAATTCTGGATAAAAAGTTCGACGACTTTAAAGTTGAATTCCTAGAAAAATCGTTTGCAGACTTTAAAAAAACTATAGTTGAAGTGATAAAAAAGGAGTACAAGGAGAAAATTGAAGAACTTAAGAAGAAAGTTACACAATTGGAAAGACAAATTGAAAACAGTGATCAATATAATCGCTCAAACAACGTTATAATAAGTGGTATTCCGGAAAACAAAAATGAAAATGTTTATGACATTCTATCTAAAATCGGTGCTACAGCTGGATGCAAAATCACCCGAAATGAAGTAGACTTCGCCAGCAGAATTTCCCCCAGAATAAGTCGTACCGTAACAAATGGAAAACCGAGGAACATTGTTGTAAAATTCACGCGCAGATATCTTAAAGATGAACTATTAGCTGCAATAAGGAAGAGAAAAGGGATGTTTGCTTCAGAATTGCAGCTTCCTGGAGTCAGTAGAATTTACATTAATGACCACTTAACCTCTAAAAACCAACATCTTCTAAAAAAATGTCGAGATATAAAAATGGAAAAAAAAATTCGCTACTGCTGGGTAAAAAACTCCAAAATATTCGTTCGTGTAAGTGATTCAACCCCTATAATGTTAATTTTTGATCAAGATGATGTCAACAGACTCTCCAAATTGAAGACACTTCAACCTGCCTTACAAACGCAGGCCCCTTTAGAAAATTAACCTTACATGTCAAATGTAATCTCTGGCAAGGATGGAAATATCTGAATATTGTACACAATTTGTCATTCGTTGCAACACACGAATTATCACCATTTTTTAAGTACAAAATACTACCAAATACTTATGAAATAATGTTAAGTCATAGTAAAATTATTATTTTTAGGGCTTGTTTACAATTCATTAATCATGTGAATATGTCCATAGATATACCTATCAATCTGTCAAAACTAAAGCCTCTTGGAATCATAGACAATATAATTTACCAGAAACAAACACATAATTCGGATGTTCAAAATTACCCCCAGTCACAAAATAATTATTTTATATTTACAAAATATTTTCCAGCCAATTTCACTAACATAATATATAAAATGCTTAACATATATTTTAAAAATGTGCGAGGTCTTCCCACAAAAACTCATAACTTCTTAAATCAGGTCCTTTTGAACAATTTTGATATTTATCTTATATGCGAAACTTGGCTAAAGGAATTTATCCTTGAAAATAATTTTTTTTACAATATGTACGAGTATTTAGAAGAGATTGTGATTACTCTTATTTTTCTCACTCTTAGTATACTGACAGATCTTTTAGTTTATAGCAAATACTTAACCGGTTTTTTATCTTTGTATCAGTCTATTGCAATCGCTACAAATGTGTATTATTATTGTAAACACGAAAATGTAATGTTTTGGATTTCTAAACTTAGGATCCCTTTAGAATTTTTAATTTTTTTAATACTATTACACATTTTTCAATATCAACATTTCAATTACCTAGTTCTGTCAAAATCTGATACCATAGACAAAATCATTTACCACAAACAAACAAAAAATTCTCATGTTCAAAATTGCCCCTTTTCAAAGCATAATATAATAACACATAAATTATTTTCACATCAATTATACATAAAGACATATTTAATTATGCTTAATATATACTTTCAAAATGCATTCTAGCAAAACGGCAATAACACTTTACTATCAAAATGTTCGTGGTTTGAAAAGCAAACTAAATGATTGGCACTGCGAAGTGCTCAATTATGATTTAATTTGTCTTACAGAAACATGGTTAGACTCCTCAATCTATGATCATGAAATAGTAGATGATCGATATAATATTTACAGACGAGATAGGGACACATCGAGTTCTTTTAAAAAATCAGGTGGTGGAGTTCTAATAGCCATAAAGAAAGAAATGACATCTATCACAGTCCCAACACACAGCTCAAAATTTACAGAAGATTTATGGATTAAATTTAAATTAAATGAAACATCTAGGGAAACCGTCAACTTATGTTTGGCGTATTTGCCTCCTGATATACCAATCGAAAATTTCACAGATTTTTTCGAAAAGTGTCAAACAACATATAATAATTTATCATCAGAGGATGTAACAATAATAATGGGTGATTTTAATGTACCATCTATTCAATGCCCACTAAATGTCAACGAAATTCACACCAGACCAGTCATATATAATAGCCATAAATCAAAATCCCTAGTAGACTTTCAAAATTTGACTGGACTTAATCAGTTCAATCATGTCTCTAATAATATAGATCGAATTTTAGATTTAGTGTTTTCCAACCATCACCTGGAAATTCAAATTGCTTCACATGTGCTATCTAAAGTTGACTCCTATCATCCTCCCATTGAGTTCGATTTTCTAATGTCTAAATACAGACCCTTACCCACCAACCCAGATCACATCAAATATAACTTCAAAAAAACGGACTACACTAAATGCAATGAAATGCTATCACTAAATAACTGGAACGATCTTAATACTCTGAATTGTAATGATTCCCTACTACATTTTTACAACTTATTATGGCTATCAATTGAAAAACACACTCCGCGCTTAAGAAACAGCAACAAAAGGTTTCCAATTTGGTTCAGCAGTGCTTTGATCCACCAACTTAGAGAAAAAGAAAAGTTTAGAAAGAAGTGGAAAAAATACAAAAATCAATGTGACTATGACAGTTTTTCCATCTTGAGGGCTAGAGTAAAATTATCCATACGTACCTGCCTTAAAGCCTATGTAGATTCAATAGAAAATTCTCTCCCTAACAGTATCAAAAATCTGTCAACCCTCATTAAATCGAAAAGAGTTTCTAATTCTCTCCCAAAAATCATGCATCTCCATGAAAATTCAGCATCAAATGGCAAAGAAACATGCGAACTCTTTTCTACTTACTTCTCTTCTGTATTTAGCTCACCATCTAATTCTAAAAGTGACTCTATACTTTCTTTCCCACTCTATAATTATCCACTATCTCATATCAAAATAACCCTAGACGAGGTCAAGGTGAAGTTGAACACTCTCGATATTAATAAGGGTTCCGGTCCAGATGGTATTCCTCCACTATTCATTCGAAATTGTGCAGATCAACTTGCAGCACCTTTACACAAATTATTCGTCAAAAGTCTGAACGAAGGGGTATTTCCAGATCTGTGGAAAGTTGCCCACGTCATTCCGATCCATAAGTCTGGCAGTAAAAACGATGTAAAGAACTACCGTCCTATCAGCCTTTTATCTTGTTTTGGCAAAATATTTGAGTCCATTGTATATAAAGACATATTTAATCACGTAACACACATACTTAGCCCTTTCCAACATGGCTTTGTAGCTAAACGATCCACAAACACTAATTTAATCGAGTATATGGACTTTCTGTGTAAATCAATGAATAATAAAACACAAGCAGATGCCGTATACACCGATTTCAGTAAGGCTTTCGACAAAGTTAGTCACCCTATCTTAATGAATAAACTGGATAAAATCGGCATACACGGAAATCTGCTTCGTTGGTTAGAATCATATTTATCAAATAGAAGTCAATTAGTTACTGTTAACGGTTTTAACTCTTCCCCAATATTAGTTACATCGGGCGTTCCACAAGGATCACACCTTGGACCCTTGCTTTTCTTAATCTTCATCAACGACCTTACATGTAAACTCCACTGTAATTTTTCTCTATACGCTGACGACCTCAAGATATATAAAGCAATTAAATCTATGGAAGATTGTGAACTCTTACAACAAGACCTTAACACATTATCTGCCTGGTGTATTGACAATGAAATGGAATTGAATATAGCTAAGTGCAAAGTTATAAATTTCACCAAGAACACCAACAAAACTCTATACTCATATAGCATTTGTGGTCACAATCTGGAAACAGTTGAATCGATCAAAGATTTAGGAATTATATTCGACAACAAACTAACGTTCAACCAACACATAGAATACATTGTAAATAAATCAAATAAAGTACTAGGTTTTATTGTAAGATCAACTAAACTGTTCAAGAACTCTAATAGCCTAATAATTCTATTCAATTCGTTAATCCGTAGTGTTCTTGAGTACGGGTCAACAGTCTGGAATCCACATTACACGACACAGATATCCCGACTTGAATCTGTCCAAAGAAAATTTACACGGATTTTGTCTTATCGATCAGGTGTCTACCATCTTCTAAATGGGTATGAACAAAGACTTACATATTTCAAATTAGAGAGTTTAGTTAAAAGACGAAATATAAATGACCTCTTAATGCTTTACAAAATTGTGAATAATCGTGTTAATAGTAACTTGGTCAATCAAATCACTTTTTACGCCAGGCCCAAATATACTAGAAATATGAACATATTTTGGACCGAAATTTTTGCCAATAACACTGGATATTTTAATCCTATGTCTAGAATGTCTCGATCATACAATGATCTTGCTAAAATACACACTGTCATAGATATTTTTGCAAATAATATAACGTGTTTCAAGAAATATCTCCACGATTTCTGTACTTAAAAAAAAAAAAAAAGAAAGAAAAATAAATAAATAAAAAACTTGTTTAGTGGTTTAGAATTTTTTATTTCTTTTTTTTAATATGTACTCTTTAAATTTTTCTACTTATTATGTGCTTCAATCTTTGTAATTAAGTTTTATGTTTTCTATAATAAATACTGTCATTGTTTCAAATCAAATCAAATCAAATCAAAAATTATTTATTGTAAAATAAAAATTACAAAAGGTGTAGCTTATGGGTAGACCCATTTCTTCCAGCTAACCACATTTATTTAAATACAATGTTTATATAATATTATTTGTTTTATTATAATAATTACAATGTTTATACAGATAAAATAACAATATACCAATGAAAAAATTAAAAATACAAATATATATACCAATAAAAATAGGCGTTTCATTTACGTGAGGTATTCACTCAACGTGTAGTGACATGTATTAACAAGGAAAGTGTTTAGTAACGATTTGAATTTGTGTGTATCTTGTATTTGTTTAATGTTATGTGGAAGGTTGTTATATACTTTAATGGCCATGTAGTGTGGTCCTTTTTGGAATATTGTTTTGTTTGCTTTTGGTATTAGTAAGTTTTCTGTGAGCCTTGTAGCGTATTTATGTGTTGAGTTTTTTAGTGGGAACTTGTCTGTAGATGATCGCACTAACATGCATAACTCCATTATATATATGTCTGTGACTGTCAGAATTTTCAGATTTTTAAACATAGGTCTACAGGAATCTAAACGATCAGAGTTTGTAATTTTTCTTATGCATCTCTTTTGTATGATGAAAACATCTTTAGCGTTTACCGAGTTTCCCCAAAAAATAATACCGTATTTTATTATTGAATATACATAACCATAGTATGCGGCTATTACTGATTCGGTGTTTAATATTTTTCTCAAGGTACCCAGAACATAAGAAAAACTACTGATTTTTGCTACAATTTTTGAGATTTTTGCTACAATGTTTTACATGTTTACTTATGTGAATGTGCAAATGTGATTGCTGCAGACACATTAGTCTAGGGATATTTATAATTGTACTTTTTTATTTTGTAAACCATAATTAATGTTTTTATAAATATCCTGTTTGTGTCTCGAATAAAAAAAAAAAAAAAAAAATAAAAATAAAATATCCAAATTCAACAAGGAGTTCATATATATGAGAAATAAGAGCGGGCCTAGAACACTTCCTTGGGGTAAGCCGTAGGAGATGGGTAAACATTTACTCCTGTATTCTTGATCGGAGTGGATGACGGTTGTTTGTGATCTCTGCGTGAGGTAGTTTTTAAACCATTTCAGGGCAGTACCTTCTATCCCAATCTGTTGCAGTTTTTTTAGAAGAATGTGGTGGGAAATAGTGTCGAAGGCTTTAGACAAATCTAGAAAGACAGCAAGAGGTTTATTGTCTTTATCGAGGTTATCTGATATAATATTGGTAAAGGTTGCAATTGCATCAGCAGTACTACAGTCTTTGCGAAAACCGTATTGGTTTTTGGAAAGGATTTTATTGTCCTCGAGGAATTTGAGGAGTCTTAGTTTTACTACTTTTTCAATGATTTTGGATATTGTGCTCAATAGCGATATAGGCCTGTAACTATTTAGGGAAGATCTGTCACCTGATTTGAAAATAGGGATGATAGAGGCATGTTTAAGTGATTTTGGGAATAAACCGGATTGGAGGCTTAAGTTAATAACATGTTTGAGAGGGCTGGCAATAACGGTTTTTAAATGTTTAGTTGAGTTTAGTAGAGATTTTATCTATTCCTGTTGAGTGACTATTTTTTAATGTTGAGATGATTTCTGTAATTTCCAATTCTGTGGTAGGTGTGAACATAAATGGAGTATAACTGAGATGGGCCAGGGTTATTTCGTTTGCAAGGTTATGTTCCGAAACATTATTTCTAGTTAGATATTATTGGAAAAGTTAGATCTGACTGAGGTGAAAAATTCATTGAAATGGTCTGCGATTTTTATTGAGTCATTACGTGTATTTGTTAATGATAGGCCTTCAATTTTAATTTTATTGATGGGTGTAGTCGTTTGTCTAGTGTGGAATTTGTCTTTAATAATACTCCATATTTTTTTCGTCATTTTCGGCGTTTTTGATTTGTTTTTTATAGTAATCTTCTCTGGCCTTAGAGGTAATTTTTTTGCAGACATTTCTGTATTTCTTGTAAAATATGTAGGATTCATGATCGTTGGGATTTTTTTACAGAGTGCGTGGAGTTTATCACGCTTACGTATAGAATGAAGGATTCCTACAGTTATCCAAGGTTTGAGTTTAGTGTCAAAATGTTTTGTTTTGTGTGGTGTGCTGGATGTAGCGTTGGTTAGGTGGTTATGTAGTGTTTCAACAAGAGATTCGCAGGCTAAATTACGATCATTTTGTTTGTAAAGATTTGACCGATTTTCTTGTGAGACCAGCTCAAAAAGTTTGGTATAGGATATTTTATTTTTTGGAATTTCATGCGGTTGTGGTTTATCTACTTTGTAAGAAAGATAAGTTATGGTAGCGTAGTGGTCTGTGATGGTGCATTGGTATACAAGAGATATAGTTTTTAATTTACATTTTGAAAAAACATGATCAATACAACTTACAGACGAGCCAGATACTCTTGTGGGTGCTGTTATGGCTGGGACGAGGCCATGAAGAGTTAGCATATTTATATAATCATCGGCTTGAGGATGCATAGAATTAATTATATTTATATTGAGGTCACCAATAATAAGGAGATTATCACAATCACTCAGACAAGATAGAAATTGGTTTAGTGAATTTAGAAAAGGGGTTATGTTAGACGTGCCTGGTGATCGATATATAGAAAATATGGTTACGTGTTTATCTATTACAATTTTGAGACAGTTAGATTGACTGATTATGATTTCGTTTACTGAGTGAGATATGTGATTTTTTATGTATATGATAACTCCATCGTTTTGGGTTATGTTATTCTGTGTATTGTAGTGGGTGTAGTTTGTTATGTTTTTGGGAAGGTAATTTTCATTGATCCAGCATTCACTCAAAATGATTATGTCAAAGTCGGAGTTCAGGTCTGTGAGAACTATCAATAATTCGTTAAAATTATGGTTTATGCTTCTGATATTCATTGAGAAAATTTTTAGGGCCGGTAGAGTTAATATTTGTTTAACTTCTAGATAACTGTTTGTTTCTGTACATGGAATTGGAGACAAATTGTCTAGTTGATCGGCTATTTCTACCATTTATAAAGTTTGTAACAAAACACAGTAAGTGGCATAAAAAATAGCAATGACTTTGACACATCGTTTAAAATAACAATGAGAGGCTCCACATATTCATATGATAGATTCAACTTAACATTTAAGACAGTGGTGATAACAAGACTTATGATCAAAAATAGTATCTTTGGGCTAGAGACATACAATAATAATTTACTGCTGTATATAATGAAGAGTTTTAAATAATAATATAAAAATACATAAAAGAAAGTTATGTTGCTCAGCGAGTATTGTTTACGGGTTAATGGGTGAGGGTGACAAAAGGTGTTTATTTGTTTAATGACAGGTGTCCCAATATCTCGCCGTTCATAGACTTGACCCCCTCTGGTCCAAGCAAATTTGAAAAGGTTTGCACGTTTGGCCTTGCGGGCAAGAAACCACAGGTGCTTCGCCTGAAATGTTAGATGTTCGGAAATGTATATAGGGGAACCTGGTCCTGCCATTCCGATTAGGGTGGTGTTAAGTGTGTCCTCACGATTTGCAGCTTGTTTATTGAACCTTTTTACATCTTCCAGAAAATTATCACGGTCGATATTGGACTTGAATTTTATTAGGATGGGCCTGCATTTATCTTTGGAGACTTTTAGTGTAGTGCGGTACGCCGCATCGATATTGGTAGCTTCGTTTGAGTTTATGGTTTTTTTATGTTGAATATAATATTATTTAGGTTTTCGCCGTTGGTTTTTGGGATTCCTCTAATCTCCGCATTTTTGGATCGGTTTAGTCTATCCATCTGTTCCACGTGGTTTTCAATGGCTTCAAGTCTCGCTTCGAGGTTAGAGTTCTTTTTTTCAAGTGATTTATTTTTATCTTCAAGGTCGTGAACGCGAAGTAGAATCTCTTGGTATTGTTTATTCATTGTTTCCAGAGTGGCTAGAATTTGAGTGTTTTGTTCCATTAGTTTGGTAAGTAGTTCACTCTCCGGAGGTGTTGTACCGCTGGCTTTAACAATAGGTACTGCCGATAGACATTGCTTGCATCTGATCTGTGCGCGGCGCTCCTTACTGAGTCTACGGTCTCCGCCACTCCACCACAGTGTAAATGAAAGGTCCCTTTGCACAGGGCGCACACAAAAACGGACTCGGCCGAGACAGTAGGCTCTGAACACGTATGGCAAGGATTATTCATATTGATGTGTTCGTTTAGTTAGTACTTGTTAGTTATTAGATTAGTATGTATTGCACTTCGGTAAGAACGTGTGTGTGCGTATGAGATTATCACTTGCTGTTGACAGATTTAATTGTTGTGATATTTATTTTTTTTAATTTTGGTTTATTTACCAGTTGTTCGTCTTGGCACAAAAACTTTTCACACACTAGATTACTTCCGTACGCCGTAGATGCTAATCAAATAATATAATATTTAAAGAGAAATAATAATAATTTTGTGTTCATTGATTGCTGTTAATTTTGTTTTAGAGAGATGATTCCTACTTCACCGATTCAAAAACACTTCGTATAAATATAGTCAATAAGTATGTATTAAATTAATACTTATTTAAAGTCAGTTTGACCTACTTATATACTAAAATGTTTATATATTTATTTATTAGTTGTACAAAAGAGCGTATCCCTTATTATCCCTTATTATTATAAATGATGGTTTGGAGAGGAGGTTAGCTTTCGGTGGTAATCTTGATATTTTAGAGCTCTCAAAAGATTGGTTCAAAATTGCTATAGGGGATGTTAGGGGGCAGGTGAACTCGAGCTTTATGTCAAAATACACATTTCGGTGGCGTTCTTTAATTTCTTGAGATCTGATTGCCACGCAAGTTAATTTGTTAGTTAAGGGAGGGGGGAGATTGTTTCTTAGTAGAGATTAGTTTTCATACGTCCAGTGAATTCCCAAAAATCTAATTTATACGCCATACCCATACATATACAGTAGAAATTTAAAAATGTTTTTTTTATTTTTAAAACCCGCTGCTACTAATATAAAAAAAGCCGCCTTCAGGGCCGAGCAGCAAAAAGCCCACTTCTACCAATATAAAAGTAGCTGTCTAGAGGGCCCATTAGCAATAAGCTCGCTGCTACTAATATAAAAATAACCGCCTAGAGGGCCCAGCAGCAAAAATACCGCTGCTACTAATATAAATAGTTTTAACTGATTTTAAATCTTAATAAATCACTTAAAATTATTTGCTAATTGCTTTAAACTGTGAAATAGCTCAGATAATATAAATAGCTCAATAGTCACATTGATAAAAAACTAAAACCCTTGCATAACATAATAACATTATTTTCAATTGTTAAATAAATAAGTTTTCTTTACAATAAAAAAAACCGTTTTAGTAAAGTGCTCAAAATTTTAACCGAGGCTTCCTCGCGTCGGGAAAATTATTTAGCAATCACAATTTGAATACGGCGCGGCGTGGGATTGTAATTGTTCTCCAGAACGTTGCCAATAATATCTTACGGACGGATTGTATCTCCGGAAGTCAATATTTCAACGAAATAAAAATAATTGATATTAGGGTTTCAGGTTACAGATTCAAGAAGCCGGGCTGTGTGCCGAGATATTAAATACGGCGTGGGATTGTAATTGTTCTCCAGAACGTTGCCAATAATATCTTACGGACGGATTGTATCTCCGGAAGCCAATATTTCAACGAAATAAAAATAATTGATATTAGGGTTTCAGGTTACAGATTCAAGAAGCCGGGCTGTGTGCCGAGATATTGAATACGGCGTGGGATTGTAATTGTTCTCCAGAACGTTGCCAACAATATCTTACGGACGGATTGTATCTCCGGAAGCCAATATTTCAACGAAATAAAAATAATTGATATTAGGGTTTCAGGTTACAGATTCAAGAAGCCGGGCTGTGTGCCGAGATATTGAATACGGCGTGGGATTGTAATTGTTCTCCAGAACGTTGCCAATAATATCTTACGGACGGATTGTATCTCCGGAAGCCAATATTTCAACGAAATAAAAATAATTGATATTAGGGTTTCAGGTTACAGATTCAAGAAGCCGGGCTGTGTGCCGAGATATTGAATACGGCGTGGGATTGTAATTGTTCTCCAGAACGTTGCCAACAATATCTTACGGACGGATTGTATCTCCGGAAGCCAATATTTCAACGAAATAAAAATAATTGATATTAGGGTTTCAGGTTACAGATTCAAGAAGCCGGGCTGTGTGCCGAGATATTGAATACGGCGTGGGATTGTAATTGTTCTCCAGAACGTTGCCAACAATATCTTACGGACGGATTGTATCTCCGGAAGCCAATATTTCAACGAAATAAAAATAATTGATATTAGGGTTTCAGATTACAGATTCAAGAAGCCGGGCTGTGTGCCGAGATATTGAATACGGCGTGGGATTGTAATTGTTCTCCAGAACGTTGCCAATAATATCTTACGGACGGATTGTATCTCCGGAAGCCAATATTTCAACGAAATAAAAATAATTGATATTAGGGTTTCAGGTTACAGATTCAAGAAGCCGGGCTGTGTGCCGAGATATTGAATACGGCGTGGGATTGTAATTGTTCTCCAGAACGTTGCCAACAATATCTTACGGACGGATTGTATCTCCGGAAGCCAATATTTCAACGAAATAAAAATAATTGATATTAGGGTTTCAGGTTACAGATTCAAGAAGCCGGGCTGTGTGCCGAGATATTGAATACGGCGTGGGATTGTAATTGTTCTCCAGAACGTTGCCAATAATATCTTACGGACGGATTGTATCTCCGGAAGCCAATATTTCAACGAAATAAAAATAATTGATATTAGGGTTTCAGGTTACAGATTCAAGAAGCCGGGCTGTGTGCCGAGATATTTCGATTCGAGTATTAATTCCGGATGGGGTCCCCCTTCTCCGAATGTAAGGCTCGGGTTATACCAATCAGATTTGTCGTCGAAATGGAGGAACATTTTGATTCTGAAACTGTACTGTGTTTATATTTGGAAACATATTTACTAATGTTGAGCTCTTTACATTTAAAGATAAAGCTCGGAACTAGAGGATTTCAGCATTTACACTTGGACAAAGAAACTTGAGATATGTTGTGCCTAAACTATATACTAATCTACCGGACGAAACAAGACAAGTGAAACATTTGAATAAATTGAAAATCTTATAAATACCAAAACAATAACTACACTTGGACAAAGAAACTTGAAGTATTTTGTGCATAAAGTATATTCTAATCTACCGGACGAAACAAGACAAGTGAAACATTTGAATAAATTAAAAATCGCCACTAAACAAAGGATATTCAACGCAGGTCGTGCATTAACCAGTGAACTGATCCAAGTCTAATGAATAATTAATGCATTGAATTACTATGGACGATGAGTAAAGTTGGTAGGTACCTTCTAATAAATAAATGGTTTTATAGGATCTGTCCTGATAATGGATACTAAAGAAGAAGGTAGCGCATCACGGCATAATATCTAAAATCATATCTGGTTTTATAGGAATTTATTATCTATATGTCAATACATAGTAAACCATAGATATCTTTAATACAGGTTCTAATAGTGAGGCAGGTTATATCACACATTAATATGGCTACTATTTTTGTATCTTTATTACTGTGCCATTATACACACCATCTATTACTGTTCTTATAATTAAGGTTCACAGAAAACTTATTAATCCTAAAAGCAAACAAAACTATATTTCAAAAAGGACCACACTACATGGCCATTAAAGTATATAACAACCTTCCACGTAGCATCAAACAAATAACCGACATACTTAAATTTAAATCATCACTAAAAACATTTCTTTTAAACAAATGTCACTACACTTTAAATGAATACGTTACATAAATTAAATACCTCTGTTTTTATTTTTAATTTACTTACATTTGTTAACATGTAATTGTTGAGTTATTTAATATAATGTGTATTTGTTGGGTTAGCTGAAAGAAATAGGATGTAACCTATAAGCTATACCCTTTGTACTCTGTATTTTTGTACAATAAATGTTTTTTGAATATTTTATATATGTCTAATGTTTCCCCAAAATTTGATAAAATATTTGAAATTTTGGCAGAAGTGTCACGCGTAAATCAAAGGATTCCAGATCACCAGACATGTTCTGCAAGTTAAGTTTCCTCAGTCGATTTCATTAGCTTAATCTTCTTAATAGTAATGTCATGTAGGTGGAACCCTCCAAGCACAGTATTACGTCTCAAGGTACTTACATTGGAATACAGAGTCCTAATAGCTAATTTAATGTTGTTTTCATTTATATTCCTCTAAACTCTAAATTTCTCGAGAATGGATTGCCGTGACTTACATATAATGTATTTACAAACTCAAGTGTGCTTACGGCAATAGGATCTCAATGAGATCTGAACAAACGTTTTTACGAAATGGCGCGTGTAGTGTGATTAAATGGCATTCTGTATTTCACTATAATTTAATAGTTACATTTTCGATTGTTAATATAAAATACTAACATAAAGTATGATACCTTTTTGTATATTTTGTATCTGATTACAATAAATTATAGTTTTTTTACCCAAAACAAATCAGGTGAATAGTAATACAATAAGAAGGGAAGTTACCTTGCATCGAACAGGGAAGTTATGCTATTTTTTATGTTTTACTTGCAGTAATACTAAATACAAGTATTTGTGTACTTCATTATCTATTAGATGCATATTTCCATATATGTGGGGATCTTGTAAAAATTAATTAAATAATTTAAAGTGTAAAAAAAGTAATCATACCCTCATATATTTCAATAAATACATCTTTTGTATAATTTAATAAATTATACAAATTCACAAGTCATTTTATTTTTTAATTACTGCCGTTTCGCTCATAGCAGATACAAGACAGACTTAATAAAAATTTATAACTTGTTTTAATTTATATGCAGTGTCCGGGGGTAAAGTACGCTGTAAAAAAATGTATATATTTTTTAATTCCAAGATTTAATGGTTTTTTTTAGGTAAAGAGCTTTAATTTTTGTAGGGTAAAATAAATATTCCTCTATTTGAAAATAAAAAAAAAACATTGGAATTTGTTTTAAATGATGTCGAATGATTCCCCAAAGTTAGCGCACTTTACCACCGGCCACTATGTACCTGGGTTAACAGGGTTATTGCCAATTAATATAAACACAAGTTGTTAATTCAGTGAAATAAAATAAGGTTTCGAGTACACTCTTCTTGTTTTTATTCAATATTTCAATACTGTTGGCACATGTGTCTCAATTTTTCAACATCGATAAAAGGAAAGAAAAGAAAGGGGGCTCTTTTGAATCCAGGTTTGGTTCAATTAAATTTATAAACCCCCGGTAGAGATTTCACAGTTTTCAAAGTATCAACCTCTAAAATTGCGGGCTATTTCGAATGGCCGTATCTCGAATACTATTGCGTTAACAAAAACTGTTTAAAATTTAGATTATAGAAAATTTTGTCTACTTTAAAAATATAAAACATTTTTTTTGCTGAAAAATTAGTCCTTCGGTGTCAAAATTTGAAAAAATGTTTTTTAAAATAATTGGTGTCTTGAATTTTTGTCAAAGATCCGGTGATCTGTCATGTACAATATTGTACAACATACGAACAAATCAAAACTATCCCATTTCATGCAATATAAGATGTTTAAATTTGCTGTATTATCTATCTATTTAATTTTAAAACAATGTAAATACTCGTTAGTTCTTCACCGATTGCTTTCAAATGTGTTATATATTTATAATATGCGGCGCCAACTCGCCATCTGTTGTACTTAAAAGCGCTATTGTTTCTCTATCAGCAACACGCGGCGGGGTATAGCTAAATGTATTATATATTTATAATATTTTACAAAGAAAAAATATTTATCTAAAGTATGTGATGATTATTATAATTTGTTAGATCGTATCGTATTAGCGTATGTTCGTATTTTGTTATTGGATATATGCATTATGCAATATTGCCGAATACTCGTTCCTATGAATTACAATACCCGTGAGAGTTTTTCAGGATAGATAGTTACAGGTATTGGTAACAATTGACGTATTGAGAGAACAAGTTAGACCAAATACCGCGATGGCACTAGAATCTCCATTGCTCTCCATTGAGTTAGGTATATTGAGAGGGAAGAGAAAGAGAAGGTGGAGAGGATGGTTGGAAATAAACGCTGTAACGTTTACAAAGTACACGGCACGCGTTTGGCGTGTTTCCCGACCTGTATCTTGTGAAGACCGCCTGTTATTTTGTTTCCAAAATGTCTAGAAACTTCTGTTTACTTATATGAATTGTGTCAGCACGAACCCGACAGACTTAATACAGCGATTCTTGAGAAATTTGCAATAAAAAAAGTAATTTTGCAGTCCAGTGAAACTATTCTTTTAATTAAAAACAACAACAAAAAAGTATGCGTCTCCACATGAGATATCCTATTCGGAAAAAATGAGTATTGCTGGTTTATTTAAATCCTCTTAAATAAATAGCAGGTTTTTTCCTAATAAACTATTAGTACTTTCATAATATGACGTGTGGCAATGTGAGTGTCACCATTAGTGTGACAGAAAAATATTTTGTATCAGTAAGTTTTTTCCGTGTGGCGCATCGCTTTAAACGCACTCCGTCTCTTTCCAGAAGCACCTTAAATACTTGATATGATCCTCGTATTGTGATTTTTTGCGACGTATGGCAGTGTTATCAGTGTCTTTGCGACGTGTGGTAGTGTGTTAAGTGTCACAACCAGTGTGATAGAAAAATATTTTGATAGTTTTTATGTGCTCTGGAATCTACCAGCCAACCAAAATCTTAAAATGCGTTATTAGCATGAGACCATTGATCATGTTAGGAGCTCCTTATTTTTCCGTCTTTTTTTATTCATTTGACCAACAGCTTTTTGAGTGTTAAAGTACTTGGGTTCGTAATTTCTATTCGTGAGAAAATTAACTAAGTTATTGGAAAAATTCCTGTCTAATGCAGCCGCTGAACTTATAATTAAAAATATTGTAATTGTGTTTTATTTAACATTAACAGCGCAGTTGTTGAAATTATAATTGAGTTCATTGTAATTAAATTGCCGTTTCTCCCAAATTATCAGCTGTTTTAAATTTCTGATTTATGAAAACCAAACCATCATTTAAAAGAATGAATTAATTACAGATGAATATAGATATTTGACAGGATTTAATTTTATATCAAAGTGAACAAAAATCAAAGGCAAATTGTTGACAAAATAGAAAATTAAATCAAAACTTCTGCTAATCATAGTTTTGTTCTGTAATTTAACATCAAAAATTTTTTAAGATATCAAAATAACAAGAACGTAATAATACGGTGTAGGTTTTATTTCAGCTATGGAGAGCATGTCTGTTTTTGAAAGCAGCAAATAATCTTCAATAATAATAATCTCTGTAAATACTGTAGGCATTGGATTTGCTGTCGGGACTTTTTAGAACACTGCCGTTTCTATCATAGGTTATGAAGATTTAAATTCCAGAGAGCTATAATATGGTAAAACAACACTTGTTTGTTGCACACTTATTGGTTTTGGCCATCCAATTTGAAGAAGACACGTAACTAACACCAAAGGACGGATTGTTTCGGAGAATTTGAACAATATATCAAATTTTAAAGTTCATTTTCGGGTTCTGCGAAAGTATTATTCAAGTTCTGTTATTATATCATTATAGACTAGTTGCCTTAAAGGACTGAAATAATAACAAAACTTGAAAAATCTTTCTCAGAGATTGAAAATTAACTTTGAAATTTGAAGAATTGTTCAAATTCCTTGAAACAACCCGTCCTAAGTCTTCGGACGCGACGTATGTTGTAGTTCCTTTAGTTGATACAGTTAGTACTTGAGGATTAAAATGGACGGTCTGAATGCAGCGTAAGAAAATAATATTTAAAAGTATATTTTGAAAATTCGCGCGAAGCCGGGTTTAGTATTCCAACAATTTAGACCTTAAAACATTTCAAAACAAAAGTTATTTTATAAACATTCTATACCGGCTGACAGAAGCCAAATCGAGGCGAATCACCACCTATTCTGATATTTATATAAAAGACTGTTATTTTCCATTAAATTGTTGCTTCATTTCCACGTCATTTCGAATGGGGATTAATTCCGTTTCACTGCCTGTAAAATAACAAATATTTTTTTGTCGTAATATAATAATTTGCTTCCAGGCTTCATGTTCATATCCCATAAAGCAGCATATTCTCGTTATTCGCGCCGTTCACAGAACTGCCTGATGGCAGATTAATGCAAACAACACCTCATTATCATAACCCCTCTGACAGAATGACAACTAGAGGCTGCAGAAAGGAAGGGAAATAAAGACAAGACAACCCCACTCCCACCCCGCGCTGCACAAAGCTTGTGATTACGATCTGATGGTATTTTGACAAGTCTTGTTTGTCGTAATATAATAATTTGAAGCCAGGCTTCATGTTCATATCCCATAAAGCAGCATATTCTCGTTACTCGCGCCGTTCACAGAACTGCCTGATGGCAGATTAATGCAAACAACACCTCACTATCATAACCCCTCTGACAGAATGACAACTAGAGGCTGCAGAAAGGAAGGGAAATAATGACAAGACAACCCCACCCCCACCCCGCGCTGCACAAAGCTTGTGATTACGATCTGATGGTATTTTGACAAGTCTTGTTTGTCGTAATATAATAATTTGAAGCCAGGCTTCATGTTCATAGCCCATAAAGCAGCATATTCTCGTTATTCGCGCCGTTCACAGAACTGCCTGATGGCAGATTAATGCAAACAACACCTCACTATCATAACCCCTCTGACAGAATGACAACTAGAGGCTGCAGAAAGGAAGGGAAATAATGACAAGACAATCCCACCCCCACCCCGCGCTGCACAAAGCTTGTGATTACGATCTGATGGTGATTTTGACAAGTCTTGTTTGTTCGTATAACGGCTGCCTTCTAATTATGCATTGAACGATAAAATAAAATACAGTATATTTGCGGCAAGTTTCAAATTGGTTTGGACCCTGGTTTAAGACCACCATTCAAAACTAAAACTTTGCTTGAAATGACTTTAGCCGTCTTTGGTGACCAGATCTGAATAGCCAGGTACTTCCCCACCTTCCTCTTCACCATCTCTTTCCCCTCCCACCTCCTTCAGCCTCACAACATGCCCGATTGGGGATGCCATAGTCTCACTGGCTCCGGACGGTTGAAAGCAGTTGTCTATTTAAAAGATTTGATCTCACCGCCTAATTATTTGTAAGATTTGGATCTCACCCCCAAAAATTTCCTTTTTGTTATTTAATTCAAATCATAATATTGTTAGTGAAAGGTTTCCTGTTTCTATTTTAAAAATCACGCTTTTGGTTAGTAGCTGGTGTGCTAATTACTTGCGTGTTTAATTAAGCTTGATACAGGCACTCTCCCATCTCTAGTTTCGAGCGCATAGCGGCCTGAGATGAAGATCCCGTAAAAAATACGATACGAACTGCAGTGTTGTTTTTGAAAAGCAGCGAACCTGTATTCCCATGATCTGGTTGTTGCGACAGTGAATATGGAATTCACTTGAGTTTTTCATCGAGAATTTGCCCCACCGAGCCATTTTAAGATCGAAATATCATTTTGCAAAAAAAAGCTAACAGCACACGCTGCTAGCTACTGGCAGGACGCGTTCAGACATGATGCGCGTCCCCTACCACTCCCCCGCGTGACACTTGCACACGACAAATCAGACGCCGTGCGACTGAATAGCATGCGAGCTAGTAGCTATCGGCGACACTATACACATGCCGGCATACTGAAGCTAACAGCGCACGCTGCTAGCTACTGGCAGGACGCGTTCAGACATGATGCGCGTCCCCTACTACTTCTCCGCGTGCCATTTGCACACGACAAATAAGACGCCGTGCGACTGAATAGCATGTGAGCTAGTAGCTATCAGCGACACTATACACATGCCGGCATACTGAAGCTAACAGCGCACGCTGCTAGCTACTGGCAGGACGCGTTCAGACATGATGCGCGTCCCCTACCACTCCCCCGCGTGCCACTTGCACACGACAAATCAGACGCCGTGCGACTGAATAGCATGCGAGCTAGTAGCTATCAGCGACACTATACACATGCCGGCATACTGAAGCTAACAGCGCACGCTGCTAGCTACTGGCAGGACGCGTTCAGACATGATGCGCGTCCCCTACCACTCCCCCGCGTGCCACTTGCACACGACAAATCAAACGCCGTGCGACTGAATAGCATGCGAGCTAGTAGCTATCAGCGACACTATACACATGCCGGCATACTGAAGCTAACAGCGCACGCTGCTAGCTACTGGCAGGACGCGTTCAGACATGATGCGCGTCCCCTACCACTCCCCCGCGTGCCACTTGCACACGACAAATCAAACGCCGTGCGACTGAATAGCATGCGAGCTAGTAGCTATCAGCGACACTATACACATGCCGGCATACTGAAGCTAACAGCGCACGCTGCTAGCTACTGGCAGGACGCGTTCAGACATGATGCGCGTCCCCTACCACTCCCCCGCGTGCCACTTGCACACGACAAATCAAACGCCGTGCGACTGAATAGCATGCGAGCTAGTAGCTATCAGCGACACTATACACATGCCGGCATACTGAAGCTAACAGCGCACGCTGCTAGCTACTGGCAGGACGCGTTCAGACATGATGCGCGTCCCCTACCACTCCCCCGCGTGCCACTTGCACACGACAAATCAAACGCCGTGCGACTGAATAGCATGCGAGCTAGTAGCTATCAGCGACACTATACACATGCCGGCATACTGAAGCTAACAGCGCACGCTGCTAGCTACTGGCAGGACGCGTTCAGACATGATGCGCGTCCCCTACCACTCCCCCGCGTGCCACTTGCACACGACAAATCAAACGCCGTGCGACTGAATAGCATGCGAGCTAGTAGCTATCAGCGACACTATACACATGCCGGCATACTGAAGCTAACAGCGCACGCTGCTAGCTACTGGCAGGACGCGTTCAGACATGATGCGCGTCCCCTACCACTCCCCCGCGTGCCACTTGCACACGACAAATCAAACGCCGTGCGACTGAATAGCATGCGAGCTAGTAGCTATCAGCGACACTATACACATGCCGGCATACTGAAGCTAACAGCGCACGCTGCTAGCTACTGGCAGGACGCGTTCAGACATGATGCGCGTCCCCTACCACTCCCCCGCGTGCCACTTGCACACGACAAATCAAACGCCGTGCGACTGAATAGCATGCGAGCTAGTAGCTATCAGCGACACTATACACATGCCGGCATACTGAAGCTAACAGCGCACGCTGCTAGCTACTGGCAGGACGCGTTCAGACATGATGCGCGTCCCCTACCACTCCCCCGCGTGCCACTTGCACACGACAAATCAGACGCCGTGCGACTGAATAGCATGCGAGCTAGTAGCTATCAGCGACACTATACACATGCCGGCATACTGAAGCTAACAGCGCACGCTGCTAGCTACTGGCAGGACGCGTTCAGACATGATGCGCGTCCCCTACCACTCCCCCGCGTGCCACTTGCACACGACAAATCAAACGCCGTGCGACTGAATAGCATGCGAGCTAGTAGCTATCAGCGACACTATACACATGCCGGCATACTGAAGCTAACAGCGCACGCTGCTAGCTACTGGCAGGACGCGTTCAGACATGATGCGCGTCCCCTACCACTCCCCCGCGTGCCACTTGCACACGACAAATCAAACGCCGTGCGACTGAATAGCATGCGAGCTAGTAGCTATCAGCGACACTATACACATGCCGGCATACTGAAGCTAACAGCGCACGCTGCTAGCTACTGGCAGGACGCGTTCAGACATGATGCGCGTCCCCTACCACTCCCCCGCGTGCCACTTGCACACGACAAATCAAACGCCGTGCGACTGAATAGCATGCGAGCTAGTAGCTATCAGCGACACTATACACATGCCGGCATACTGAAGCTAACAGCGCACGCTGCTAGCTACTGGCAGGACGCGTTCAGACATGATGCGCGTCCCCTACCACTCCCCCGCGTGCCACTTGCACACGACAAATCAAACGCCGTGCGACTGAATAGCATGCGAGCTTGTAGCTATCAGCGACACTATACACATGCCGGCATACTGAAGCTAACAGCGCACGCTGCTAGCTACTGGCAGGACGCGTTCAGACATGATGCGCGTCCCCTACCACTCCCCCGCGTGCCACTTGCACACGACAAATCAAACGCCGTGCGACTGAATAGCATGCGAGCTAGTAGCTATCAGCGACACTATACACATGCCGGCATACTGAAGCTAACAGCGCACGCTGCTAGCTACTGGCAGGACGCGTTCAGACATGATGCGCGTCCCCTTCCACTCCCCCGCGTGCCACTTGCACACGACAAATCAAACGCCGTGCGACTGAATAGCATGCGAGCTTGTAGCTATCAGCGACACTATACACATGCCGGCATACTGAAGACCGCTTTTGAGCTAGTTACTAACTTGTTAGTGTTTATGAACATATGTTTTTTCCAAGTTCCCATTTTTATGTTGTGTGTTAATAAAATTCCAGGTGTGATTCATTTGAATGACTACAAAACACCCAATCTTAGGTACTATTTCACAATCTATCACTTAGCTTGTTCATTAGCGCCGCTCTAAGCTCTAACTAACTAGCTAAGCAACTGGCTAACTCAACTTTCAGACTACCTTCAATATAAAGTATACTATAGATGTTACCGTAAATTTAGAAAAAATATCCATAGCAGAAAACCACCAAACAGTGGGACCTGTGCAATTAGGCCTAGTAAATATTTTCATATTAAACGAAAAAGTAAAGTGACAGTAACCTTTATGGAACAATGTGTTTTTTAGTTTCACGTAAAGTGGTTTATACAGTTTTAAAAAATATATAAATATATATATTGTTTGACATGTTAAAATTTAACGTAATTACATACCTTCGAAATTATTTTATGCACCAACAAAAAAAAATAACTTCCATTCCATGAAAATATAAAGTAATATGTTTAGAGCGAAAAAAGAATATTTACAATAAACCGAAAGTGTTTTTAATCTATTTATTTTATTTATTTATTTATGTCTATACTTGAATACACATTTTACAAATGAATACAGTGGTTTATATTGTAGTACAGAGAAAAAAGTACAGAAATAAGGTATAAAAAATATAAAAAAATATAAAAAATAATGAACATAGGTTGATATTTGTAAAACTGTGTGTGGGTGATATTGAATGTTACGTGAACACCTCACTAGGAGAACCTGTGCTGAGGTGTTTACGTGTTTGTGATTAAGTGTGACAGGTATTTATGTGTTGTAGTAGAAAGTTTTTTTTTTTTCACAGACATATATTGAAACATGAAAACACACATTTATATGTGCGTGTATTTATTTTAGGATAATTCTTGAAGAACGTTTATAATATTTAATTTTACTTATCATATTTTGGTTATGTTTGGTTTGGAATTATAAGCTTTTGAATAAAGTGAATATCTTGATCTATGTAGGTACATATTATACCTACAATACACATCAATATCTACAATAAACAGAGTATTTTTAATCTATGTAGGTACACATTTTACACACCTTTTTTTATTGTAGACAGTACCTAAATCAAATATGCCTATTATAAAATTCATTTTCAATTAAACGCTTTTGAAGTCTCCTAAACCATACTGTCCGCAATCCCGTGTGTCAAACAAACTAGAAGTGACCTCAAATGGTCTGCTCAAAGCGGAAAACTAAAAGTCCACCGATTTAAAAAGACCGCTGGTCGAACACACAGTTGACCGTTAGTTATCATAGACGATGTATGGATGTCGCTTTTCCCCTTGATTAAATTTTTAATGAAAAGTTCAAAAGCAAGTGAATACAAATTTTATAAAAACATACGAATTTCTTTGACGTAGGTAGGCAGGTAGGTTGAAAGCTTTCGACTTTTTTTACTTGCTAAAACTTATTAAATTCAACTAAATAATTTAAAAATATATGTTTTTTATTAGATTGGAGAATATTATATATTAATAAGTACTCGGAGGTTATTTCTAGTGTGATGCATCAATTAGAGCAAACTGATAAATAAACCACTTCGTTTAAAATAGACTTATCACTCTATTTACTTAATAGCCTGGCGGTAAAACAACACACAAATCACAAGGAGCAAAGAATAGTCGTTGCAAGATGGCGCGCGCTAAGTTCTTTACGAGTAGGTAGGTAGTCGGTGTCACATCGCAGACGCCCTCCGCACGAACATAATATCGATTTTAATAAATTTAAAAACTTCATATTTCTAATCATCCAAAAACTAAATTTTAAACATTCTCCATTGTTGGTACAATTATTAAATTGTCGAAAAAGAGGCAAGGATATAAGGTTTGGCGTTTTTCCTCCACATTCTTAAGTAAGGTTAGGTTAGGTTAGGTTGTAGTTTTGTCGCTCCCCCTGATTAGACAGCAATGTATATCAAAATATCTGCCTACTTTCGTTTTTTTGTGATTAATATTTTGTTATTACTTTCAATTGCAAAGTTTGGACATGATGTAAGTATAAAGAATAAAACGAAATAATACAAGTATAAATTGTTCACTGTCTCCTAACCAGGGTTAGTCGTTTCGTTTGCAAGTTGGTTATCACTTTGTTCTCCCAGCCGTGTCTTTACTTTTGTTTCAAATATATGTTCATTCGAAACCTTCGCCAAGTACGATACCCTCTATTCTACAGAACGTAAGTTTTTTTAACAATTTATCAAATTTTCAATTTGATGCAAAGTTTAGCCTGTCAAAATATGGAGTAGTATTTATGTGAAGAAAACTTTGTAAAGTCTTGAGTTTTAGAAGCTATTCTTTTTAAATTTCACTTGAAAAATCAAATAAACCGTTTTAACACTTTTCATCATTGAAATTTGAATAGGTCTTGTCTAATAATATATGATTTTTTTTATTTTTTATTTTTTTAAATACATATACGGCTATACTGCCTTTTATAAACAAACATATAACTGAGTAGAAAAGTAATATCAGTAAAATAATATCAAAATAAAGTCACATTATGGAAAAATAATTTTTGAGTGCATGTTTATATTGCATTAATTTTAAAAAATAAATGTCGCCGATGTTAGCATGTTCATTTCCCAAAATGTGTAATCGACTGATTGGTGAGTAATAATGTGATAATGTGTGTGTGTTATTAAAGTAGAACGGTAGAGTCAGTCTATTGTTAGCGCGACCAGGGCAATGAAATCGTATTAGTTCTATTAAATCAGGGGTATCCAGGACCGAGTGAATTATTTTATATAATATTAATAGATCACAGATTTTTCTGCGATCTGATAAATTTACGAGATTAGTCCAGTTTAATAACAAATTATAGTCCACGGATTCTCTTGGAATACCTAATTTAAAATTAATGTACCTAAGGAATCTATGCTGGACTTTTTCAATCGCTTGAATATGGATATTGTAATGTGGAGCCCAAATCGTAGAGTTATATTCCAAAATGCTTCTCACTAGCGTTATGTATAAAATGCGAATAGTATCAATGTTACAAAATTGTTTGGTTATTCTAAAAAAAAATCCTAAAATCTTCATTGCTCTATTAATAATATTAGTTATATGGCTAATAAATGTAAGTTTTGAGTTAAAAATAATACCTAGATCATTTATTGTTTCTACTGAGTTTAATATAATTTTGTCAAGTTTGTATTCATAAATTGTCGGTTTCTTTATTTTATAAAATCTTATTATTTGACATTTACTAATGTTAAGTGCCAGTTTATTGCATATACACCAATTAAACAAGTTGTTCAAATTTTTTTGTAAAATTATGCAATCAGAAATATTTTTAATTTTGTTTATATAATTTTAAATCATCAGCAAATAACAGAATATCAACATCGGAAAAACGTCTACAATATCATTAATAAATAAAATAAACAGTATTGGTCCTAAATGGGAGCCCTGTGGCACACCACTAGTGGCAGAAGAGGCATCCGATATTACGTCATTTAACTTTACAAACAGTTGCCTATTTGTTAAATAACTCTCTACCCATTTAAGAAAGTTCCCGGTTATACCCATACTCCTTAATTTATTTATCTATATTTTATGACAAACTTTATCGAACGCCTTACTGAAGTCAGTATATATCGAATCTACTTGACATTTATCTGCAAAGGCATTCGCTATAAAGTTTTCATATATTAGTAGATTTGTCAGAGTTGATCTATTCTTCATGAAACCATGTTGAAACCTTGTTATAATCCCATTTAATTTAAAAATAATTTTTTCCAAAATAATTTTTTCAAATAGTTTTGGAATAGTTTTTTTTTTTTTTTTTTAATATTTTTATTCTAGATAAAAGAAAATTACATTTTCACTTATTTAACTAATAGTTGACTGAATACATACAGGTCTATAGTTGCGTATATCGCATTTGTCACCTTTTTTAAATATGGGTGTGATGTAACTATTTTTCCATGCAATTGGAAAATATCCCGATGACAATGACATATTAAAAATTAAATAGAGGGGATACGACAAGGCATGTATACAGTGTTTCAATAGAATTGGTGGTATTTTGTCAGGACCCGAACTTTTTTTATATCTAATTTGTTAATATGGGTTTTAATTTCATTTATATCTATGTGAATGTTAGAAATTTGTAAATTGATGTTAGATGAAAAAAAAGGAATTTCACTATTATCAATTGTGTTGTCATATACATCTTTAAAAGATGAAGCAAATAAATTAACAATAGTTTCTGCATTATTTCCATTTATGCCGTTATAATACATACTAGAAGGTATATCTATTTCATTTCTTTTTAATGACTTTGAGTACTTCCATAAAGTGTTGATGTCGTTATTTGCAATTGAATTTTCCACATTATTTAAGTATTCTTTGTAACAATTTTTAGAAAGATCGTGACATTGGCGCCGAATTGAATTGAATTGAATATAATCTTTAATTGATTTAGAATTTTTGTACTTTTTATGTATTTTCTTCTTCAATAGAGTCAAGTCAATTAAATCTTTATTGAACCACTGAGGGAAAACATTATTTTTACATTTAATGTAAGGCACACTTTTATCTATGATATTGTGAATTATTTTATAGAATACGTTGATATTTTCGTTAATATTTACATGTTTTAAAAAAGTCCAATCAGTAGCATTTAAGCATTCATTAATATGATTAAAATCAGCTTTATTAAAATTGTGAAGTGATTTTTTGCACTGTAGATTTGGTATTTTATTTAGTGATACGCTAATATTTAATGGAGGATGATAGTTATCTACAGGTAATATTATTTCATTTGATTTTACTACAGTTACTGAAGTATCACTTGAAAATACCAACTCCAGTATTTTTTTATTACAATTTTCAATTTTATTTAATTGTGTTAGATTTATAAAATTTGACATGCTTATAACTTCTTTGTTTTTTTTTTTTTTTTTTTTTTTATAGTGAATACCTCACAAGAGTCCCAACTGCTCCCGTCTGGAGCCAGTGAGACTATGGCATCCCCAATTGGGGGATGTTGTGAGGCTGAAGGTAAGTGGGGAAGGGAAAGAGGAAGGTGGGGAAGTACCTGGCTATTCAGATCTAGTCACTAAACACGGCTAAAGCCATTTGGAGCAACGTTTCAATTCTGAATGGTGGTCTTACACCAGGGCGATACTGGTAGTATCTTCCACTCTGGTTGATATATTTGACAAGCCAGCGTTTTCTATACCTGTCAATTCCATAAAGTTTTGATTCCAAATGATGTTCGGAAGATTAAAATCGCCAGTTATAATTATTTTTACTTTTGGATATTTTAATTGTAAAATTTCAATATGATTTGCGATTTACAAGACCAAAAATATTTAAATTAGACAAAAACCCGATTGAATGACTTGTCGCTTAAACCAAAACTAAAAACCACGTTTACCTCATTAATTGTTATTCTAAAATAAGAATCGATGCCTACGACACGGTATAACTTTCACATATATAAACACTCACTTGCCGTAAACTTACTGATATGAGTTTTTTGAGGATAGAGCAGATCGGAGAGTTTTTTGTGGTTTGTGATATAACCACGAAAGTCTTTTTGTCTGGCTTGAGTCATCAGCCAGGCCCCGCTACTTTTGCCGGCCGGAGGAATCCCGCCGGCCCACTGAGCAGGCGCTCGCGCCCACCCAACTGCCTTTATCAAGGCAACCTTCACGCAAAGAAATACGCAACACGAAAATCCACGCTGGCCCCCACAAACCGCCCGCAAGCACCCGAGACGTGCTCCCTTTTTAAGAGGAGGCACCGATTACCGCAAGTCAAGATGTTCCCGACGAGGATGCTCCCCGAAGACCACGAGGACTCCCCGGTCGTGGTACCGGCCGGCGCCCATCAGATAGCGCTTCGAAAGAAGACCGGGACCGTGCGCCTTACGATCCCCGCACCACAGCCCCGCCCCGAGGACCCAAGGACCCGGAGACCATCCACCACCACGGCTCCCACGACGCCCGACGCCACCGAGATGACGGAGCCCATAGCAGGCCCCTCTTGGGCAACAGGACCCAGGCGCCCCCCGATAGGCCCAGCGTCGGCCTACGTGGCGCCCCCGAGGCCCCAGCAGCCGATGGTTACCCCCCAGGATGGAGGCTGGACGAGGCCGTCCAACCCCGTGAAGAGACCCATGTCCCCACGGGGACCACAACCGCTCCAGTGTGGCAACCGATTCCAAGAGTTGCCCGAGGTAAGCGAAGGCGCCGGCGCGCCGCGTATTAAGCGTGCCAACACTAATTCATCTTTCTCCCCCCCAGGTACTTTTATTTTATTTTTTTTTATTTTATTTTATTAGGGATACCAACAGTTTACATCAATAACAGCATAATAATAATTTAGTTACAGTAAATAAACCATTTACAGGTTTCCACATAGGTATTGTATACAAGTGTATCTTAGTGTGATTCCGAGATATTTACTAATGAAAATTACATTTCAAGAAACAAGTTATTTAGGGGGGAATAGGGAGGGGTAGGATGAGGAGGGATCGGTTAGGTTGAGGTATGTATAATGGAAGTTAATAAGGTGGTGGTTGTATTAAATGGTATCTGTAGTTATTGTTGTTGTAATGTATCGAGAGAGTGTCTGTGGGATTTTAAGGAGTGTGGTGCAGAGTTAAATATGTCAAATTGTGAATAGTGTGTGTTAAAAGTGTTGGACGCACGATAGATGAAAGAATTCTGCTTAGAATTAGTGTTGCATCGAGGGAGGCTAAAAATCATGTTTGATCTGGTTCGTCTGTTAGGAACTCGTATCTGAATTCGTTCTAGGAGTTCTGGGCAATCAACAATGGACCTGGCTATTTTTTGAAGAAAAAGTACATCGGCCGAGCTTCTTCGAACTTCTAATGATGGTATATTGAAGTACTCTGCTGAATCTTGGTGATTTAGATGTGGGCGGTAGCTGCGGAAATCCAAGTATCGTAGAAAACGATTTTGAATACGTTCTAGAATTTCCACATACGATATGTATTGCGGGTTCCAAACTTGTGACGCGTATTCTAGTAAGCTGCGAACATAAGCAAAATATAGGATTTTCATTGTTCTAAGGTTATTGAATTTTTTACATGTCCTAAGAATGAATCCTAACATTTTAGAGGCTTTTGATGTGACTGAGTCTATTTGAATATCAAAAATAAGCTTAGAGTCCAATCTCACTCCCAAATCTTTGATTTCTGTTTTGTTGGTTAATATTGAGCCGTTCAGATTATATTCATTGATAATGATATTTTTATTTCGTGTGAAATTCACAACGAAACACTTTTTAACATTAATTTTAAGGGTATGCTGTGTACAGTAAATATTAAGACGGTTTAGGTCCTCTTACATTTTTTGACAGTCATCAGTACATCTGATAGGATAAAAAACCTTCATATCATCTGCGTAAAGTAATGTTTTGGAGTATTTGAAGCATTGGCCTATATCATTGATGTAAATGTTAAATAGTAACGGTCCCAATAGAGATCCTTGAGGCACACCTGATGGGACGGTTACCCAGTCCGATTTAAAGCCACCCACAACTACGACTTGACTACGGTTTGATACATAAGATGAGAGCCATCTGAGAAGATCACCGTGGACTCCGATTTGCATAAGCTTGCGTAATAATATGTCGTGATTCACTAGGTCAAAAGCTTTGCTATAATCTATTATATATATATTGCGTCTACTTGTACACGTTGATCCATATAATCTTGCAAGAATTCCGTGAATGCTATTAGATTGGTTGTTGTTGATTTTCCACTCATAAACCCATGTTGGTTAACATTGAGTGAGGATTTCAAAGCGGGAAACATCTGATCGTATATTATTTTTTCAAACACCTTGCTGAAGACACACAATTTTGAAATAGGACGATAGTTTTCAATGTCAGATTTTTGCCCAGTTTTGAAAATGGGTGTTATGAAGGCAGTTTTCCAAGTATTAGGTACCACACCCTCTTTTAAGGAACGATTGAATATAATGGATAACGGCTTAGAGAGACTGCTTGCGCATTTCAGGATGAAGAAAGGGGGAATTTGATCTGGGCCTGCGCCTTTATTTAGTTTTAAATTTTCCAGATATGTCTGCACCAGACGTTCGTCAACTTCAATACAATGAATAGTGGAAGAATTATGAATGTTGTAGTTGTCTATCTGTGAAGTTGTCTATGTATCTAAGTGAAGGCTGTTACCTAATAGAAATTCCACACAGAAGAAACAGTGCATAGTGCCTGACGCCAGAGCTAACACTGATTCACACAAAACTCCGTCAAATCCTCTGGAGCGGGCACAAAACCGTGGTTTGACCATCGCTGTGCTGAAGCTGTCAGACTCAAAAATACGGCTTTTAATGCACTCCGGAAGATTAGCTCCATGAATAACCTTTCGGAATACCGAAAACGGGCAAGGGATTGTAAGAGAGTTCTAAATAGAGCTAAGAGCGATATTAGATACTCGGGGATCCATAGAAGCCCGAGTAAATCAGGCCTCCAAAAAGTTGGGCGTCTTGTACAGGGCTAGAAGATTCTTCAACAGTGACCAGCTGCTGACCCTGTACAAGTCTCAAGTCCGCCCAACAATTGAATTTGGGAGCCACCTTTGGGCTGGTGCCCCAAAATACTTGATAAACCTGCTTGAATCTGTGCAAAGGAGAGCGATCCGTCTGATTGACAATCCGTTGTTAACAGACCGATTGCCTTCTCTAATGCATAGACGCAATGTAGGCATGCTGTGTCTGTTCTACAGGTATTTCAATGGAGCCTGCTCCAAGGAGCTAGCAGCATTGATTCCTGATGCACCGGTGCACGTGCGCGAAACTCGACGGACACGAACTGAACACCCGTTCACGGTTGACGTTGGCTTCATGAGAACGGGCCGTTTTTACGATTCGTTTTTGTGTAAGTCGGCTCGTATGTGGAACGAGCTACCGGCATCTGTTTTTCCTCCCTCCTATAATCCGAGCCTCTTCAAGGCCCGCATTGACAAATCCCTTCCTACAGCCCCTACCTTACTCCGCCTCAGAACGCCGCCCAACCGGGTGGTGACATAGTTCCCCTGTCTGTGCACTGCACAGGCAGGGAGACACTTGTGAGGTGTCACATAAAAAAAAAAATAAAAAAAAAACTATAGCTTAGGAAAACATGTTTATTTAATATTTGTGACCAATCAGGAACAAATATAGGAGTACTCCCATAGGAGTAATTTGATTAGGAGAAAAAACAGAATCAGAGGCGATCCACTCTCCCAGACACTGACTGACACTACTGTCTGAACAGATAAACCTTAGAAATGTGGTGTGTACCAATTTGAAATAAAACTGATGTCGGCAATTTACAAAATACCTTTCCATTACAAGATCCCAGAGAGGCCAGTGAAATTGTTAAAAAAAATTTTTTGACAAATATAATTTTTTATCATTTCGACCGAAAATTGAGCTCACTAAGGGCACACTACGGATATTTCACAGTTTCGTGGGATTTCACGAACAAGTCCACGGATCTGGAACGGTGAGGGGGAAGATGTATGTAAAATGCCAAAACCTACAATTTAATGACATGCAATTGAAAGTAATAAAATAATAATACGCCGTTTATATGCACCACTTTGCACATAATTTCCCTTCACCCTAGTTTTGGCCAGTGGCGGCTCGTAACTTTAATGTGTACTAGAGTGCTAATGTTCCAATTATAGATTTTTTTTTTTTTTAGAAAATTCTATTTTTGTATAAAGATTTCAGGAAATTTCATTTTACCGTGCGCCGCACGGATTTTCAGAAACTCTTCATGCAAAAAAACAATTTTCGAAAAAAAAAATAATCGTTTTCAATGCCATTTTTGTAATATTAGCACTCTGGTACACCCAAAAGTCACCAGCCGCCACTGGTTTTGTAATATTAGCACTATGGTACATCCAAAAGTCACCAGTCGCCACTAGTTTTGTAATATTAGCACTCTGGTACACCCAAAAGTCACCAGCCGCCACTGGTTTTGTAATATTAGCACTATGGTACATTCAAAAGTCACCAGTCGCAACTGGTTTTGTAATATTAGCACTCTGGTACACCCAAAAGTCACCAGCCGCCACTGGTTTTGTAATATTAGCACTCTGGTACACCCAAAAGTCACCAGCCGCCACTGGTTTTGTAATATTAGCACTATGGTACATTCAAAAGTCACCAGTCGCAACTGGTTTTGTAATATTAGCACTCTGGTACACCCAAAAGTCACCAGCCGCCACTGGTTTTGTAATATTAGCACTCTGGTACACCCAAAAGTTACCAGCCGCCACTGGTTTTGTAATATTAGCACTCTGGTACACCCAAAAGTCACCAGTCGCCACTGGTTTTGTAATATTAGCACTCTGGTACACCCAAAAGTCACCAGCCGCCACTGGTTTTGTAATATTAGCACTCTGGTACACCCAAAAGTCACCAGTCGCCACTGGTTTTGTAATATTAGCACTCTGATACACCCAAAAGTCACCAGCCGCCACTGGTTTTGGCTTCAATGCCACTCATACAAAATCGCACTAATGTTAATGTCCAGGGCTTTTTATGAATGGTTTTAGTATGGTAAATGCCTATAAAGTACTATAATACGTAAAGGATGAAAACATAAAACAAAGCACTTCGTCCACTTGCGATATTCAATATTAGAATTGAAATAAGTCTCGACTTCATTTCACATTTTGCATTTTCAAATGTATCTCAATGCCAATTCTTTTTCCTATTTTTCGTCAGGCAGGTTTGCCATACTATTGAAAATTTTAGTCAGAGTTATCTAGTCAAAATAAAATAATATAATATTAAAATTTGAAGGGAATTCTTAATAAATTAGCAACAAATTTTTTTCAGTGTGCAGCAAATTTTCGAAACCGGAAACAGAACGTACAAACAAATGAACGGACAGCTGAAATGCCAAATGGTCGAGCCACTAGAATAGACGGGAAATAAAAAGATTATGTATTGTTGTAACTGAGACTCGAACTCGGGACGTCCACTCTATCCGGAAGAAGTACACCATCCCAACTTATTCATTAAGCGTCGGAAATATGATTTCTCTTTGAGGTTTCCCGAATACGACTGTAAAAGCGGACGAAGCAAAATCGGTGGAATTCATTGTGGGCTGTCTATACGTATTATGGATTCGGGATGAAAACTGATTTTCGTACAGTTTAATATGGTGGACATTATTTCATATCTGCGCTGCGGTCTGTCGTTATTCAATATGCGGAAATGTTACATATTTATTTTCTAATGATCGTGTAAGGCAAAGATAATGGGTTCTGATAAAGTTTCCATGGATGGGGACCGGCATGAAAAAATCAACCCGTAAACAAAAATGTTTTTATTTTACTATAATACATCTATTTTAAAATTTAAAAACAAAAATAATTTGACTGGATTGAACCTTCCTACCCAACAACTGGAGTCGACAACTATACCAACCTCACCAAATAACAACCTCGGTAGGACCGACATTTATTTCGTATATTAACTGCTGTAATGTCAAATAATTTCAGAGAAATGCGAATATGTTCGCATAAAGTTGATATAATGCATTTTAGTCGACAACGAGTCTATCTGCCGAGTTTCAGCTTTTATTAAATAATTCATCAAATTACAGAGTATAATAACTTATGTTAAATAACATAATTCATCAATTTACAGAGTATAATAACTTATTTTAAATAAAATAATTCATCAATTTACAGAGTATAATAACTTATGTTAACTAAAATAATTCATAACTATTTTTCACTGTTTTTGTTTTTTTAATGTTCCTCTTCTATAGAAGCTGGCGCTTGCGTTTAGAAGAGTGGTAAGCATCAAGATGAAGAATATTTAGTGTTTGTAATTATGATTTAAGGAAATTTTAATATTAAAATAAGATATGTAAATGAACAAAAATTAAAATTTATAATTAATTAAGAAGATAGTTTCATCATTTTGGTATTTTTAAAATAAACTTCTCTTTAATCGCTTTTAGAAGGTGTTTTCGATAAACATATTTACCATTAAATGAAGATATAATATATCTCGACGCTACCTAGTAGAAATATATGTATTTAACAATCTTTAATTTAGCATTTACTACAAAAATAATGTTGGTTGTTTTCAGGTGAAACAAGAATCAATATGCAATAATTGCTGAATAAAACAATAGTACTTATTGAATTATTTGGCGGTTAAAAATAAGCCGACGAAGCACAATAGCTTAGTGCACCTGACCGGAAATCAGAAGGGTGTGGTTTAATTCTCATCGGCGGCATTTATTGTTTTTTGGCAGATTATTTCAATTTATATTTGTGTTTCAATCACAATTACACCAATATCTTAGTTGGTAGGAAGCTGCCTAGTGTTTAGGGTTCCCAAATATAGAGTTTGCTTATCCGATGAGATTCACCGAGAGAACACCTTCATATTAAATTAACGAACCTCGGCAAATAGATCAGAGTTGGATTTAAATATTAGTAGGTACCATCAATGCGAAGCGACGTGATATGAATATTTCAAACTGTATTGTCCTCTCTGTTGCTAAGTAAGATAACTTCTAGGCAGTTCTGAAATGGCCTCTTTCAGTAGCTTTTTTTGTAGTATAATTAAAAACTCCACGATCTCACAACTCTTTGAATAAAACTCCGTAAAAAGTAAAACTTAATTGATAAACGACTGTGTATGTGAAAACATTACTAATTGACATAAAATAGTTCATGGAAAGATATATACATTGTTTACACAGCCAGTAGGGGTTGTTTATATGCTGTATAAATACTTGTGTACTTGAAATTTCTTATTTTTGAAGAGTTAGTAAAAAATACCATTTTAAGAAACTGGTTAAAATTATCTGTTAGATTTTTGTATTTGATATTTATAAATTGGTATATTTTAATTATTATTTATTTGGTAAACTAATGTTTTAAGACAAGATTTTTTATGCATAGCACAAAGGGTACGTTATGTATCTTTTATCGGGAGATTTTTCAATGTGGATGAGTGTTTCAGGCTAATAATTATTGCTTATAAATAATAATGGTATATTTTAATTTCAAACATGAAAAAAATAAAAACAAAAATATTTTTACCCATTCATTTTATTTATAACAAAAATGCGATTTTAAATTCATTGTTAGCGTATTATAAAAGTTGATCGCTATGATTTATATTTACATACATAAAAAATATGTTAATAAAAAATATCACTTTCAGACAATTTTTATTCAAATCACGCGCTAACGGTCATTTAAAGAATAATGGATCCGACATAACCTAACTTTTTCATGACCTTAATTTCACGTGTCAGCATTTAGTACCTACTCGAATCAAAACTTTTACAGTCTTTATACAATATGTAACAAAAACACCGTTTAACGAATGTGAATTGATGAATGTGATTTCTTTAGTAAGGCTGACAGACTTTATTGTGAAAGATATAACGAGCTCTGATGGCTTCTTTCGCCGACAATAAAATTATCGACAGCTATATCCAGTCCATTCCTACCTATCAGCTAACCATCTATGGGTAGCCTCTTAAACTACTATGCTATATCTCCATACGTACAGCGTTTGAAAATATATTTTTAGTATTGTTAGATTGACAACGTTATTTTGATATTCGAATAAGTATGCATAGCGATTACCTATAATTGTTTCGTTCGAATATCAATTCATATGTTCCCCAATTAGGTAATATTAGTAGGGAGCAGTTGGATCTCTTGTGCAGTATTCGTGAAGAAAAATAAATGTAATCATTTGAAGCAAATATGAATACGTAGAAACGATTTGGTTCGGTTTGATTTTACACAAAAACTTATTTCCAATACATGTCATTTATGAATATGATTTATTTGTAGCTCTTGTACGGTATTCACATGAAAAATAGCAAGAAAAGAATAATTTTGAATTTAAAATCAATATGAATTTAACGTAGAAACGATTTGGTTCGGTTTTATTTTACACAAAAACTTATTTCCAATACATGTCATTTATGAATATGATTTATTTGTAGGTCTTGTACGGTATTCACATGAAAAATAGCAAGAAAAGAATAATTTTGAATTTAAAATCAATATGAATTTAACGTAGAAACGATTTGGTTCGGTTTGATTTTACACAAAAACTTATTTCCAATACATGTCATTTATGAATATGATTTATTTGTAGCTCTTGTACGGTATTCACATGAAAAATAGCAAGAAAAGAATAATTTTGAATTTAAAATCAATATGAATTTAACGTAGAAACGATTTGGTTCGGTTTGATTTTACACAAAAACTTATTTCCAATACATGTCATTTATGAATATGATTTATTTGTAGCTCTTGTACGGTATTCACATGAAAAATAGCAAGAAAAGAATAATTTTGAATTTAAAATCAATATGAATTTAACGTAGAAACGATTTGGTTCGGTTTGATTTTACACAAAAACTTATTTCCAATACATGTCATTTATGAATATGATTTATTTGTAGCTCTTGTACGGTATTCACATGAAAAATAGCAAGAAAAGAATAATTTTGAATTTAAAATCAATATGAATTTAACGTAGAAACGATTTGGTTCGGTTTGATTTTACACAAAAACTTATTTCCAATACATGTCATTTATGAATATGATTTATTTGTAGCTCTTGTACGGTATTCACATGAAAAATAGCAAGAAAAGAATAATTTTGAATTTAAAATCAATATGAATTTAACGTAGAAACGATTTGGTTCGGTTTGATTTTACACAAAAACTTATTTCCAATACATGTCATTTATGAATATGATTTATTTGTAGCTCTTGTACGGTATTCACATGAAAAATAGCAAGAAAAGAATAATTTTGAATTTAAAACCAATATGAATTTAACGTAGAAACAATTTGGTTAGAAAAAATACTCTTTGGCAGAAAGTTGTATTCCACGCGGATTACTTATGAATGTGATTTTTTTTCCAAATATGCCATTCGTATGAAACGAGAATCTCAAATATATATTTATTATAAAAATTGTCCTACGTACCATTTCCCTTGGTAGTAATTCACTTTTTTTAGCGCGCCACCGAAATCATAATTCTGTGTTTTAGCGAACACCACTGAAAAAAGCTTTTTTTGGAGGAGATTAAAATCCCCGGGATTTATACGAGTTTATTATTTGTTGTTGTGTCAATTTTGAAAAATGCAAATTGATCTTCTCAGCTCCATTTGAAATTGAGCGTTCATACTAAATGATCATAGAGTAATGCTTTCATTACACCAAGTTTTCCTAAGTGATCAATTTAGAGAGAAATTAGCCCCCTCTTTGTCGCCCTCCAAACTCACCCTAAACTATTCTAAATATTGTGAAGTGAACTCACTTTAGTGTTTTCAAATATCAATAATAGCGTATATATGTTTTCAATTTGGGAGGCGGGTTGGTACCGCCGCCTCATGAACCACTTATTGGAAAACCAACACCTCTTGCCACCCGAGTGGCAAGCTACGGCCGGTGATTTGGCAGGGGTGCCCGGGTCCATCGGGTTATATGCGCGTAGCTGAGAGGCTGGTTTCGGGAGACCCTTTGACCCTTACGCCGCAGTGGGGGGGATAAATTCATTTGTGCACTCCTGGACACAGTGATCCACAGATTCTTACCCAACCCTCCTACATTTTACCTTCCCAGCCCTTCCTCTCCTTCTTTTCCTTAAAAAAGACCCTCCACACAGTATCCCAAATGATGACATAGGCCTTGAGGAAATTTATTTTCCTGATAGCCTCCTGTGTTGGGTTAATGTAAAAAAATATATATGTATATAAAGAATTATCGCTTTGTAGTAAATTCAGATAAAAACAGTGGGATTAGAAATCCTTTATCGATAAATCGATCCTTCGTTTTTTTCTGATATGAAATTTATTTAGTACTTAAAAACTCTCTAAAAAAAATTTTTCACTTACTTGTGAATGGAAGTCGGGGACGCCCGAGAAAGACATGGCACAATCGAATGAACGCAATGCTCGAGCCGATGAACGCAATGCTCGAGCCGATGAACGCAATGCTCGAGCCGATGAACGCAATGCTCGAGCCGATGAAACGATGTATGAATGTGACTGAAGCAAGGACAACCGAGTTGGTTGTCTAACGTCTAAACGGCGGGATGGTTTGTTAGTTTTTTTTACTGCTTATGTTAATAATTAATGAATATAGGTTTTATTTTTAATACCTATATTTGGCGCTCAGTCCTGATATTTATTGGAGACATTTTTGCCGTATTCCGAAGGGAATCAATTATTAAAAAGAATTTTAAAAATACTTATATGTTTTGTCTGTGAACAACGGTTACCAATTTTTTCAGGTTCCGGCCTTACATAAAGTAGAAATTGATGTAAAAGCTATTCGTCTATGTAAACACAATTCGAATACGTTTGAAAAAACTGTGGAAAAGTCAGGAAGGGGAGACTTTCACGACGAAGATTAATTTATTTTGTTCATGTTTTTTCTTACAAAAAAAACCGCGTCTGTAAAATAACCAATTAAAAATGTTTGCTCTGTAAAATTGCAAAAAGGCACTTTTAAACTCTCTTCTATTGCTTTCTGAGTCCACTGGAAAAATTATGGTGGAAAAATTATTATAATTATAAGTTTGTAGAAGTTACGCTATTTTTACTAATCTTTTGTTTGTATTTGAAATTTTATAATTTACAGAATAAGTATTTAATAGAATACAGATATGAAAATCTGTCTTTTTTTAAATAAAACGAAAAACGTCTATTATACAGGGTGTTGGGATTCTGCATTAAACATTTTCAATTTTTTTTTTTTTTTTTCTTTATTTATAAAAAATATATTTGGATACAGGTTTTTTACATGCTTTTCGATTATCACACTAGACACATGTCCGTATTATGGTAGTCGAAATTTATGTAAAATTATATAAATGTAATACATGATTCATTCAGTTGTAAAATAGGTATAGGTTAAATAGGTTTAACTGAAAATAAGAAAGAGATGAAAATAAAGATAAATTAAATAATTATTTTAAAAAGAAATTTTAAACATGAATTGAAATAATAAAGCAAAATGAACTTATTTAATGATGTCAGGTATTCTTTAAAATAGTTCTCTCCCTTCATAAATAACCAATACTGAATATATAATATTATGTACATTTTTTTTTATTTTTTTTTATAGTGAATACCTCACAAGAGTCCCAACTGCTCCCGTCTGGAGCCAGTGAGACTATGGCATCCCCAATTGGGGGATGTTGTGAGGCTGAATGTAAGTGGGGAAGGGAAAGAGGAAGGTGGGGAAGTACCTGGCTATTCAGATCTAGTCACTAAACACGGCTAAAGCCATTTGGAGCAACGTTTCAATTCTGAATGGTGGTCTTACACCAGGGCGATACTGGTAGTATCTTCCACTCTGGAACGTGCCGCAAATATACTATATATTATTTTAATTAATTAATTGTGAAATAACACAAATTAATCAAATAAAATTTATTTGCGCACGCCGGGTTCGAACCCGCGACCTTCGGAATGGCAGTCCAATGCGTTACCACTGGACTATGCCGGCCGTCAATGATCACCATACAGGAAAGGAATTGGAGTAGGTGAATCTTGTAAACATAAAGATAAAAATAAAAATATGGTAGGATACAAATAAAAATAATAGATAATAGATGCTAGGGATAATAGAAATAAAAATAAGAATAATCGCATCAGCGTAATATAAAGTTTTGGTTGAAAGTTAATTTAGAGATAAAACTATTAAGTTGAAAGGCATTCTTTATAATATTTCCTTCCTTGAGCAAATAACCAGTTCTGTACACTAATGGCATAAAGATCATCAGTTTTCGATGTCTTAATATCAATACTCAGTAAGTTGAACATTTTAGGCGCTATATAAGAGAACTGTCGCTGGGCGAAGGCTGTTTTTGTTGGAGGAATTTTACATTTTTGGTGTGATGAGTAGCGGGTGCAAATATTGTGTTGAGTTTTGAGTGTTAAATCATTTTTCCTTATGTGTATAAGAATTGTCTTTACGTATAATTGTCTAATGTCTAGGATTGCGAATTTTTTAAAAAGTGGTTCTGAAGGGTGAGACGGGTGACATTTTAATATAATCCTTAGAAGCAGTTTTTGAATTAAGATCATGGGATTAATAATTGAAGCTGCACAGCCTCCCCATCCCACGATACCGTATGTAGCTATTGATTGGAAAAGTGCAAAATATATGCATCTCATTGTTTGAAGGTTCAGGATTGATCTGAGAGAGAGAAATATATAGCACAATTTGCGGAGTCTTTTTGTTGTGAAATTGACATGATCCTCCCAACGTAGTTGGTCATCTATAACAACCCCTAGATATTTAATTTGGTCGGATTTTTTTAGGTTGGTGCATGAGCAATTATTGAGGAGAGGCGTAAGGGTAATATGGTTTTGCGGGCATGAGTGAATGATAAGATTAGGACAGTTTTGAGGAGTAGTGACTTTGCGTATGGAGAAAAGTAAGCATTTTGTTTTGTCAATATTAAGAGTCAGAAGGTTGTCGTCTAACCAATATTTAATTTGGGAGCAGGTTCGGGTACCGCCACCCCGGGAGCCATGTATTGGATAAAACCGTTCGAACCAAGTGGTTCGCCACGTTTGGTGATTTAGCATCAGCTGCGTGGCATGCCAGATATGGAGAGGCTGGTTTGGGTAGACCCTCTTCAAATCGACTCGACCCGTCGCCTTGCGCCGCAGCGGGAGGGATATATTCATAGGTCCGTCACTCCTGGACACCCTGATCCCTAGATTCCTACTCACCCCTCATATCCTTTTCTTCCCAGAACTTGTTCTCCTTTCTTTCCTTAAAAAAATCCAACATGGCATCCCCAAAGGTGGATATATATATATCCCCATAGGCCCACCGGGGAAATTATTTTCCTCAGGGCCTCGTTTGTCGGTTTAATGTAAAAAAAAATAAGTATAAAAGTTGAATTGTTTGTATAGAAAAATAATACCCTTCAACAAAAAATATTTTTGTAAGGGAATAAAACTATGGAAATTGGTAAAAAAATATTTTCCTTTTTTACTTCTACCATGATGTAGAACCTGCCGAAGTTTGTGCACTTTACCCCCGGATACCCTGTATTTTCGTTTGTTAAATGTTTGGCCTCCTTTGATTTACACTAAAGTTTATGGCTATTACTAACTGTGTAAGAGGAAAAATTAAAAAGTATGAAGCAGGGTAAGGCAAGTAGCCACCCTGGTACGATAAACTAAGGTGTCCATTATAGTGAGATTTTTCAATGGCACACCCGATCAAAGAACGTGTGTAGTAGTTATTAGTCGTAACTTGTCATTTTATGGACCTCGGTAGCCAATGTTGATCCAATATCGCTGCAAGTGGGTCAGTTTACTACCAATAAACTAGCCTAAACAACAGAACTAATAAGGTAGTTGCGAATAGATTTCATTGCAACAGCATGTTATTTTTAAGTGAATTCCATAGTTCCACTAGTTGGAGTGAAAATCTTCTTTTGTCTTTAATCTGTTATTTCATTTTATTTTTATGTGACTCCTCACAACAGCATCCCTGTCTGTAGAGTGTAAAAGCAGGGGAGCTATGTCGCCACCCGGTTGGGCAGCGTTGTGAGGTGGGTTGAGGTTAGATTTATTAAGGGGCCGCATTCCAAATTTCTACCGATTTATAACAAGTTTCTCGTAACACTTTAAGTTTCTAAGTTCTTAAAAAAATATATGCTATTTTTCAAGATATTATCTGAATATGTGTAAGGCCGAAACGTTAATTACATAAAATTCCCTCGATAGAAAAAAATTGCAAAGTATGCTCCAAAAAATATTATTTACACATTTGTTTCTGTTATATTACAAGTTACAGGTATGAAAAAATTCAAATTGCTTCTTTAAATTCTACTTAAGATATTTCTAAAGAAATTTTTGCTGTATTGTTAATAAGTCATGTTTAATTAAATATTTTCACAACTGTCTCTTACGCTTATTGCTTTTAAATCACATTTATTATAGCGCGCTCGCTCCGACATGAAGATAAACCTATCTTTCATTGCAAAGCTCATTCGCCAACTCGAGGGCTTTGGGGGCAGACGTGTCGTTCAACGTTTTATGATATACAGACGTGCGATTACGTGCAAATATTTGAACCTATAAAGATAATTTTAAGCGTATATCAGTTCATAAATATTGTTTTTTCAAAGATGGGAAATAAGCGAAAGACATCTCGTATTCCAAAGAAAACAATATATCTCCAAAGGGTTCAACGCATGATAGGTGAGAAGAAAAAAGTACAATATTTGATTTACAAGCTTATATTTATTATAAACGATAATTTATTATAAACATTTGTAATTCATATTTTTATTTATGTATTGTGTAGTAAAAAGTTATAAAAATTATTATTTTATTTTTTTCAGAATACGATAAACGATAATTTATTATAAAAATTAATTATTATTTTTATTTATGTATTGTGTAGTAAAAAGTTATAAAAATTATTATTTTATTTTTTTCAGAATACGTACTTTGGGAAATAAAACTAATTCCAAAACATTAGAAATTACGGGGCAAGTTCTTATTAATTTAGTTTGCTTGTTGAGGATACTATATGATCGTGATTTATTTGTGAATTAACTTTCTACGTACACAAATACACACGTCACTTTACAATATTACTCTAAGATCTGCTCTGATGATTCACAATGCAACGATGTCCGAAATATAATATAATATGTAATAATAATATATGGGCCATCTGTTTCAAATAACAATACTCGAACGTGGAATCCAGAAAAATAATGAACGGGCGAGCGAAAAAAGCTATTGAAAGTTCTGAAACTGTGGGGAATATAATTTAATAAAATAAAATACTTTTTTGTTTTAAAACCACGATATTTATTAATTTAAGAACCGACCGGTTTCGCTTTACTTAAGCATCATCAGGGTACAAATTAATACTAAACAAGAAGTACATAATGTGTGCATATATATAACAAAATATAGAGGGATACAACATGATACAAATATAAGCAACACAAAGACGGTCATAAAATACATTAACATAAGTGCACAAGTAATGGAAAAACCGCTAGATAATTATGTAGACTAATGGGTTATACGAATAAATCGGGAGAAACAAAACATCAACTGGCAAGGTGGTAAGGAGGTAAGGAGAACTGGGAATTTTTTATGGGTTTATTGGAAACAGACTTAATATTGGACTACTTGATATGTCTAATTGATTATTAAGTATCTGACTTTTGGTTTTTACAGCTTTTTTAATTTCTAGTGCCTCTAAATTGTTTAGTCTGTTACCATGCCCGTTTTTATGTAAGATGTTAGCACCGGTGCTATGACAGAATGTATGATCTTTATCGATCAAATGATTTGCAAATTCGGAAAAACCGTTATTATTGAGGTTTTATTGATGTTTTGTTTCTCCCGATTTATTCGTATAACCCATTAGTCTACATAATTATCTAGCGGTTTTCCATTACTTGTGCACTTATGTTAATGTATTTTATGACCGTCTTTGTGTTGCTTATATTTGTATCATGTTGTCTCCCTCTATAATATATTTGTATCATGTTGTCTCCCTCTATATTTTGTTATATATATGCACACATTATGTACTTCTTGTTTAGTATTAATTTGTACCCTGATGATGCTTAAGTAAAGCGAAACCGGTCGGTTCTTAAATTAATAAATATCGTGGCTTTAAAACAAAAAAGTATTTTATTTTATTAAATATGTCAAACCACAAAGTGATTGCTTTCTACAATAATACAATAATATAATTTAGTTCAGTGATGTTATTTTTTATGTCGGAAGGAGGCCCTGAAGAAAATAATTTAATGAAACTGCAGCAGAACAAAGGCTGTTGCTATATTGACGTTCATGGTATGTTTTGCTCAGATTGACGATAAGGTTTCCAGATCCGCATTTCGCTCGAAGCATGTTTAGGGTAATAAGTTTATAGTTTAGGGTTCTTTCACCGTATTTATGGGAACATTTCAGAACCACCAATCTTTCATTTTGAGTGAATCTTGTGTTTGTGATTAAATTATATTTGACAATTTAAACAAATAATATTTAGAGAAGTTAAAAATAAAATTGAAAGTTCACTGAAAGCTTAAACTATTAAAAGTAGTAATTTCATAAAAATGTAAATAAATAGAGCCCCTTTCACATTTTAGAATGTAATTTTATGTTGCTTACATGTTTTATTACTCTTTATAATTATTGAATTGTTTAAATGAATAAATAAATAATTACAAAAAAGTCTTCTGATTTGTAAGTCCTCAGGAAGCACTAAGGATCTTTCTATCTATCTTTATAATATAATAAATTTGATGAGCATAAAAATGTAAACGTGTATATAATTTATATAAATGTACAAAAGTAGATATTACACGTGTATAAATATTATATTGCGCATATTATACAAGATGTCGGGGGTAAAGTGCACAAACTTCGGGAGGTGATTCTAATTGATAGTACAAGTAAAAAAGAAAAAAAACTTTTTTTGGAATTCCAACGTTTTAAGATAGTTTTCGAGTAAAAAAGTTTAATTTTTTGTATAGAAAAAAAAAAACAATTTCTTCTACGGAAAATAATTTTTTGTGGAAAAAATTTGGAAATTCGAATAATTTCCATTTCATTTTTACTTCTTCTAGCATTTAGAATAACCTCCTGAAGTTTGAGCACTTTACCCCCGGACACCCTATAAAGATAACCATATAAGAAAAACCTTATTGATGTAAAAATATATTTATTGATTTTATAAAAGTTATAAATTACTTTTATAAAAGTGATAATACTATTTTAGTAAAGTAAAGTAATTTTTATACCTATACAAATAACTTTCGTAAATGTTTTTTGTAAAATTAAAAAAAAAATTAATTAATTAAATCCGTAATAAAACCCATATTTTGAGAACCATCTTCATTTCGACTTCGTTCTAATTTGCTCAGTGCTAACTAAAAATGGTTCTGTTTTTCTAAAATTGCAATAGATGTCGGTAATTTAATTTCGTTATTTAAATTATTAAATAATCCCCAAAATTATTCCTAATACGAATTCAGACACCTCTGTCGGATTCTTTTAACACTAAATATTGTTTATTTTGTGGGTGTTGCCCAAATCTAAATTCTTTACGCGGAAAGCGGGCCCTTAAAGAGGCCCCGATTATATTGAGGAGGAGAAACAGATACCGGTAGCTCGTTCCACATACGAGCCGTCTTAACATCAACTGTGTTCCGCGCGTGTCTGTTCCCAGACTCAGGTTGCCCATGACTATAACTGCATTATCGTGCAAAGCTCGAAATGATTTACTAAAGAGGCCCGGATTATATTGAGGAGGAGAAACAGATACCGGTAGCTCGTTCCACATACGAGCCGTCTTAACATCAACTGTGTTCCGCGCGTGTCTGTTCCCAGACTCAGGTTGCCCATGACTATAACTGCATTATCGTGCAAAGCTCGAAATGATTTACTAAAGAGGCCCGGATTATATTGAGGAGGAGAAACAGATACCGGTAGCTCGCTTATTGTACCGTAACATATAAATGACAAATAAAGACTTACCGCGGAAGGTCAGCTTCACCTTCGTCGTCCCCGGCAACTTCAAGGACTTGAGGCGCACCTCCACCGACATCCGCTCGAAACACTCTACACTTTCCTTTGAAATACTGAAACAAACAGAGAATAACTTGTTAATAATTGAAAAAGTCCCAAAGCAACGAAAGTAGGTCAATCGCCCAACTCAACAGGTCCCCCAACCAACCAACCCCTTCTTTGCAGACCATCTTTCTACTGAATGGGAAATGTTTTTTACTCGTATTTTCTTCAAAATCTTTTGTAGTCAATTCTTATACAAGCCACGTAGTGCGGCGAGGCAGGATTGTATTCTCTATGCAAATACCTTGGAATTCATTTATGGCAAGACACAAGTGACAACAGATATACGAAAAAATTACAATAGCAACACAAATTCACTTTTTCACAAATCACCTTCTGCATATATATATTTTATGCCTTTCAATCCACTATATAGATTGTATAATGCAGTAGAATGTAACGATATATATCTTTATAAATAATAGCCTCGTATAAAAACAAGCGTAAAAAGAAGTAATTGAACCAAACATGAAAATTTTTTCTCTGTACTTATTATTTTTATTTATATTTTTTCACTTGTAGCAACTCCGTTTAGTAACTACAAATCTGAATTTACGCTGTGAACATTTTAATTGTAGTTTTAATATTTATGCACACGCCAGTGGCAATTTCATTGATGTAATAATTGTTAACACTCTGTAAATGTTTCAAGCAATGAACAAATATAATTTGATTGATGTTAAATATTTAAACAGAGAAATCAAGTGATGATTACGATTATTGTTTTGTGAACATGAATATTATGAAATAACGGAAATGCGATAAAATGAGCTATTCTCTGGGGTGCACCGCCGGTCGCTAATTAAAATCATTAATAAAATGTTAACATGTAGGTACCTACGCGCCGCATTGCGGTTATAAATACACTGTTATCTGTAAAAGTCCTAGTCATCAAGGAAACACATCATTAGGAGGCAATTTTAAGGTAAATTAATATGTATACAACTTGAACCAAAACATTTAAGTTGTTTTAATAATTTAGAAATAGTTTTTTTATGAAAGTTTCACAACTGGAAAAAGTTGCATATTTTCACTATGATATATGGAGATGAAAAATAAAATGGAGAATTTCGCGATTATGGTGTTATATGGTGAACAATTAAATATGAATTAGTAAGTATATTATTTACTTGAGCATTAATGTGAGGTTAAAGTGCGTGTGTTTTATTTGTTTATTGTGTTTATTTTAGTTGTATTGTAATCTGAATCGTGTGTGTTGTCGGGAGGGATAATCGCTTTGTTGTTGAAGTTATCTTACCTTGTAGGAGCGAGTCCGCCGCAACAAGTAGCACAGGTGTCCGTTTGTCCCGACTTTCGCGTGCTGCTGGCGGGCGCTCAATGCCGGATGCCAGCGCCTGTAGCTCGCGCCCGTCCCACCCCCTCCCCGTCGCCCCCTAACCCGCGCGGCCCGGCGAGAGCAGGCTGCTACGCGCGCCGCGCCGGGGCTACGCTGCCGCCACCCTCCCCGCCTCGCGCACCCGCTCCCGCCTCCCCCTCACGTCCTTTATATTTAGGCTGCGTTTCAAGTTACTTGTAAGAATGTTTTACTTCATTCGGTACAGTTTGACAAAGGGACGCTGCTATCGTTTCAATTAGGGAATTGTTTGGTTAAAACCACATAATTAACTGCTCCCCCTGACCACTGCGTATGTTCTTTACACCATGGCAATTTAAACACTTTTTATACGATAAAATAACATTTGGAACTATACGCTTCATTAGTATGTTAATTATCGAAATAATTTTAATTATTTCCAAACAACATGAATTTAAAAATTACACAAAACAATACAACAAACATTTAACATTTTAAACAAGTCCTATTGCTTGAAATATTATAAATTGTTTCAAACATTACAAATGAAACTCCAAAATAAATTTCTACGTTTAATTGAAATAAATCTATTGCTTTATTTCATGAAAATTTCAAATCACAAAGTCACTGATTTCTCCCAAATAATTATTATGGTATCTTTGGTACATTCTTATTTTATTCTTTGTACTGGACGGGAGTCCGCACAAGACTGTAGATTTAGGCGCCGGGTCCAAACCGTGTCTTCAACCGATGAGATGCTCCTTTACGGCCGATGATGATGATTGTAGTTGGTATTGTGATGAAATCTGCCTCCCGCACCCAGGCTTGGTGAATGTTGGGCCCTGGGTGTGCTGTTGTCTCTGCTCGCTTCTGGTGTTGGCGGTTTTCCAAAGGAGGGCCGGCTGGTCTCGAAGAGGTAACACCAGAAGATCTTGGAGCAGCAGACTTGGCGAGGTGAGGCAGATTCTTGAGCAGGAGTCACTTGTTGATAAATAAAACGCTTGGTTTTGGTGGTAAAGATGAACTAATTTATTTTCAATTTTGTGGCTGCTTATATTTAATTAGCCTGACTCGCACCCGACATTGGGTTTTGAGTCCAAAAGTGGTGGGGGATTGTACCCGCGCCAGATATGTGTTTATATGCCCCGGAAAAATGTCGCATATTCATTTTGCCGGTAGCACACTTGAAGGCAGTCGCTTAAATTTGAGAGTTAGAAAAGATTTTGAGCGCTTACATGAATGATAATTACATAGTTTAAATGCATAGTAGTTATAGGAATGTGTATCTTGACAACTAGATTTTTTGTTTGTCAAGATACGACAAAAAATAAGAAATGTTTGTAAAATAAATGTGTAAAAATGATCTCAAGCGATCAAATTTGTAAAACATGTTAAGTTAGTATTTTTCCGAGGTCCCCCGTAACATAGCGCTCAGAAAGAGATAAGATTCACTATGCTACGAGGTTCCTGGATTTTTGTACACGCAAAAAGGGTAAAAAATATTGTTCAAAAATGGGTTTACATATGGGTGAAAAACAGCTTTTTTAATATCTCCTCAGCGGTAGTATATCGAAAATAGTGTTTATTTGACTACCGCCGAGGGGATGAACAAGTAAAATATACATATTTGCAATGTTTAAAAATTGATTTTTCTATGTAAAATTTACATAGAAAAAATGCTGGACATTGATCCACGCGGCAGGTAAGCCGGCGATGTGGTATCGAAGCCATTCGGAGTCAAAGTTTTCAAGCCGCTTGGGCCGAAAACTGGACAAAAATGACCAGTGGCGGGGAGTGGTGATTTTGCCAGTGGCGTGGAGTAGGGACATTTTATAAAAGTAAAACAATTTGTATGAAATTAAATTAAATGGTCAACTACGTCCGTTACACTCCCCCCGTTTAGCTATGCTGAACTAAAAAATAGGACGTTTATTGGTACGTCGCAGCCCGCGGCGGCCAGTCTCTCTGGGATGGTGCTGGGCTGGTGGTACTGTTGATGTTGCATCGGTAGGCGGGGCCGGCAGGATTACAGCGAGCTTCACATCGGGGTGGACGTAAAATCCGGTGCTCGTCTGGATCCTGGCGGTCGTCACTCGGCCGTCTGCAGCAGGGGTGAATGGAGGAACATGGTGGGCTAGCCTTGATGGCGGCAAGGGCCCCATCAGAGGGGGGGCTGGCTTGCTCCTGCGCATCTTGCAGGTGGGGCAGTTGTGGGCGATCTTGCGAATATTTGTTCGTAGTCGCAGCACATGGTAGCTGCCTTGCACCTCAGCCATTGTTCTCTCATTATTTGGGTGATCGGCTTCCTGGTGATGACGTCTCACCAGAAGTCGTGCATATGCATGATCACCATCCAAAATTATTGGTGTCCGCACTGCTTGGGGCACGTTACTGAGGGCTCGTATTCTTGAGTTCATCCTCAGTAGGCCGTCAGGTCCAAGGAAGGGGCTCAAGGCTTTGAGCCGACTGTCACTTGGTAGTGGATCTCCTTTCTGGAGCGCATTTATGTCATGATAAAATGTCTCTTCTTGACATTTTCTTGCCCATCGGGCCTCTGCTTCCTTGATTTCATCGGTTCTTAAATGATTATCAGGTTGTTCGTGGCTTTTTCCACGACACCTTTTAATAGAACGATGTATCCGGCAGGTAGTTTGAATAAGATGATTGAATGAGGAAAATTTCTTGATGTCGGGCAGTGTCTCTGCCACAGTTGAAGAAAGGCCAACGTTTTGGCGCCTTACATCAATGTGCCTGGGAGACCCTTTCGCGGGGCCGACTGATCCTCTCGTACCATTTGCAGGCACAGATCCAGCTGGTACTCCTCGTACGGCCGCCTGTATCAGAGGTGCTCGCGGTACGGGGCCAGATGGTCCATGGGGCATGGTAGAATGCCACCGGGCATGGTGCCTGGGTGGTCTTCTCTGCAAAGATGCTGGCACAGATCCAGCTGGTACTCCTCGTACGGCCGCCTGTATCAGAGGTGCTCGCGGTACGGGTCCAGATGGTCCATGGGGCATGGTAGAATGCCACCGGGCATGGTGCCTGGGTGGTCTTCTCTGCAAAGATGCTGGCACAGATCCAGCTGGTACTCCTCGTACGGCCGCCTGTATCAGAGGTGCTCGCGGTACGGGTCCAGATGGTCCATGTTGCACTGTATGAGGTCTCTCGGCAATGTGCCTGGGAGACCCTTTCGCGGGGCCGACTGGCCTTCTCTGCGAAAATGCTGGCACAAGTCCAGCTGGTACTCCTCGTACGGCCGCCTGTATCAGAGGTGCTCGCGGTACGGGGCCAGATGGTCCATGTGGCATGGTAGAATGCCTCCCGGCAGTGCGCCTGGGTGACAGTGTGGCTCGTATGGCCAATGTGGTAGCTTCATCCACATGTTCAGAGGTCCCTCCGCCATGGGTGGTCCACCCCAACGCCGTTCGTGATAATATTCGCGTAGAATCACGAACGTCGCGCACTTCCCTCGAGACAATAAGGTGAGCATTGTCTTGCCCGATGAGAAGTGTGGGGGTGATGTAGCGACCGTGGTACCTCTGTACAGGAAGGCTGAGCTGCTTGATGGTATTTGCTCTGATGATAAACTCATCAGCAATTCCGGCGCCGCGTAGAGTGATTGGCACGCGGCGGGACGTTATGTCTGTTGAGCACATGTTTTTTGCTCCGTGTAGTCGTAGCTCACGGGTAGGTCCGGTTGTGCCGATTTTCTGTGCTGTGGTGGCGTCAATAAGGGTGACAGTGGAGCCTTCGTCCAGAAGCGCAAAGGTTTTGATCTGCCGCTTGGGGCCCGACAATATGACCCCCACCACTTTTAACACGGCACTTTCGGTGTGGCGTCACATATTGTGAACGTCTGCCACTGTATTGTTATTTTCACGATAGTTCGGGTTGTGAAGAAGTCGGTGGTGGGGGTATCTGCACTCCCCCACTCCGCACCAGTCACTAACTTTGCAGAATTTGGTAAAATGTTTGCCATTGAGGCATACTCGGCACAATCCGGCACTTTTAACTGTCACAAAACGGGTTTTTATGTCTTTCGCGGCGAAAGTACGACATTCGCTAAGTTGGTGGCCATTTTCACCGCACTGAACACACCCGGCGCGGTTGTCGAACTCGCGAACTTCATTGTAACTGTTTTGCACTTTTTCCCCGCTTCGATTATTTTCTCGATTATTACCAGACAAATTTTGGGGCTTTCGATTATTTTGCGCGAAATGTTGTTTTTCACTAGAATTGTTGTTGTAAACATTGTTTTCCCGCGATAAAAACCGTTCTGACGCGGCAGACGTGTTTAAACTGTTGTCACAAGTGTCACTTTTGTTCGAATTGTTTTTTCGCGAAAACTTTTCTGACGCGGCAGACATATTTAGGAAACTTTCACAGGTATCACGTTTTTTAGCACCGTTTTTGCGCGAAAACTGTTCCGTTGTGGCGAGCGTATGTTCACGGCGTGGGCGGGACCTCGCGGGGTCAACCAAACCGGACTTTGGGATGGCGTTCGCGACGGTTTTCAGGAAGGCGGCAAACTGGCAAATGGTAGCGGAGGCCTCGTAGTGCCGCACTTCCATCAGCCACGCCAACCGCAAGGTGGGCGGCATCTTCCCCGCGATGTCACTGAGCAGCGCTGGATTCGTCAGGTAGCCATCATTGTTGAGGGAGCGGAGTGATGCCACCAGGTTCTGAACTGTGCCAGAGAAGTCTGCGATGTCCTCCAGAGAGGCCTCAATTGTGAGGTGGGGCAGCTTCTTGACTTTGTCCAGCATCAGAGCAGCGAGTGAAGTAGTCCCTCCAAATCGCTGCTCCAGGACTGCCAGGATCTCCGGAACCTGAGCAGGGTCCATCAGAAGGGGGCCGACGGCTTCTCGGGCTTTCCCCTTGAGGGCCCGCTGTAGGCGGATCAAGTTTTCGCTGGAGGTCATCCGACATGTGGAGGTAGACTGGTTAAACTGTGCCCTCCAGGTGGGCCACTCCAGTGGATCTCCAGAGAATGGAGGCAGGTCCTTGGCCATTGATTGTCTGGCAATAAGGGCCGCCATTCGTGGATCGTCCTCGATTGTGGGACGGGGGCTGTCCTGAGCCCTTGAAGCTCTGATGGCTTCTGTCAGGGCGGAGGCCAGCTGAGCCATGGGACTGCCATCATGCTGAACCCAGGCTCTGGTATGTTGGGCCGTCTCATCCGCCGTAGGTTGGGGCGGGAATCTCGGCATGGAGCTGGTACTGGCTGTGGGCGGGCCATCTGGCCGTGCCGGCACGCCATACTCCTGTTCGCGCAGTGGTACGGGCGGCACATGTCCAGATGGTCCAGATGGTTCAGATGGTCCAGGTGGTCCAGGCTGTGTCCATGGCACGTCCCACTGCTCCAGCAGTCCGGCAGGTGATCCTGGCATCGGCGCTGGGTACCCCGGGTGGGGCAGAGGTACGGGCAGCACAGGGCCATGAGGTCCAGGCTGCACCAGTACTGGGCATCCCTGAATGGTCCAGGGTGCTGGTTGCGCAGGGCCTGCTGGCTCTTGCTGCGCACGTGATGCGTACCTCTGGTCCACCAGAGGTACAGGTCCGGCTGGCACTTCTCGTACGGCTTGCCTCTGTTCTATCAGAGGGGCGGGCGGTACGGGGCCAGAGGGTCCAGGCTGCATCATGTTTGGCCACCCTGCATTGGGCCAGGGTGGCGAGGGCGGGGGACCGGCTGGCCTTGGCTGCGCCGCTGCTGTGTACCTCTGGTCCACCAGAGGCACCGGGCTCGGTTGGCCGGGCTGCACCCATCCAGGGCTGTACCCTTGGAAGCGCCAGGGTCCTCCTTGAGCAGGGTACCCTTCCAGGAGTACGGGTCCAGATCGGGCAGGCACTGCTGCTGCTGGTTCCTCGTACCTCTGGTCCACCAGAGGCACCGGGCTCGATTGGCCGGGCTGCGTCCATGCTGGTGGTGACCTCTCCAGGAGCTTCGAAGGTCCAAGAGGGGCAGGGGCTGCTGCTGTTGGAGCTGATTGAAGAGCTGCTTTGAGTCTCTCAATGTGCTCGGTTTGACTGCGAAGCTGTTGTCGCAATGACTCCATCGCATCCTCTTGAGATATGGAGGGCGGTGAGTCATGATCTGCAGGTGGTGCCATGTCAGGAGTAGTGCTGGGCGTGGGCATGGGGGTTACGTCAGGCGTGACGTGAACCGCAGCCGTGGCCTGAGACCCAGCGTCCAGGGCATCTGCAGATGGTGTTGAGGATCCATCGTCTTGGATCCGGCTCGACCGTAAAGTTGGAGACATCCTGGTTGAAGGCGTGTGAGAATCCCGGCTCGAAGGACCACTTGTACTGGACGGGAGTCCGCACAAGACTGTAGATTTAGGCGCCGGGTCCAAACCGTGTCTTCAACCGATGAGATGCTCCTTTACGGCCGATGATGATGATTGTAGTTGGTATTGTGATGAAATCTGCCTCCCGCACCCAGGCTTGGTGAATGTTGGGCCCTGGGTGTGCTGTTGTCTCTGCTCGCTTCTGGTGTTGGCGGTTTTCCAAAGGAGGGCCGGCTGGTCTCGAAGAGGTAACACCAGAAGATCTTGGAGCAGCAGACTTGGCGAGGTGAGGCAGATTCTTGAGCAGGAGTCACTTGTTGATAAATAAAACGCTTGGTTTTGGTGGTAAAGATGAACTAATTTATTTTCAATTTTGTGGCTGCTTATATTTAATTAGCCTGACTCGCACCCGACATTGGGTTTTGAGTCCAAAAGTGGTGGGGGATTGTACCCGCGCCAGATATGTGTTTATATGCCCCGGAAAAATGTCGCATATTCATTTTGCCGGTAGCACACTTGAAGGCAGTCGCTTAAATTTGAGAGTTAGAAAAGATTTTGAGCGCTTACATGAATGATAATTACATAGTTTAAATGCATAGTAGTTATAGGAATGTGTATCTTGACAACTAGATTTTTTGTTTGTCAAGATACGACAAAAAATAAGAAATGTTTGTAAAATAAATGTGTAAAAATGATCTCAAGCGATCAAATTTGTAAAACATGTTAAGTTAGTATTTTTCCGAGGTCCCCCGTAACATAGCGCTCAGAAAGAGATAAGATTCACTATGCTACGAGGTTCCTGGATTTTTGTACACGCAAAAAGGGTAAAAAATATTGTTCAAAAATGGGTTTACATATGGGTGAAAAACAGCTTTTTTAATATCTCCTCAGCGGTAGTATATCGAAAATAGTGTTTATTTGACTACCGCCGAGGGGATGAACAAGTAAAATATACATATTTGCAATGTTTAAAAATTGATTTTTCTATGTAAAATTTACATAGAAAAAATGCTGGACATTGATCCACGCGGCAGGTAAGCCGGCGATGTGGTATCGAAGCCATTCGGAGTCAAAGTTTTCAAGCCGCTTGGGCCGAAAACTGGACAAAAATGACCAGTGGCGGGGAGTGGTGATTTTGCCAGTGGCGTGGAGTAGGGACATTTTATAAAAGTAAAACAATTTTTATGAAATTAAATTAAATGGTCAACTACGTCCGTTACATTCTTGATTAATTTTAATTGTGTATTAACCTGGTTTAAACAAACTAAAATTGTAAGAAAACCATTCCCCAAAATAACACTAAGGGTCTTTCTATTCTCACACAATCCTTGCTTCATTCACATTCATATATCGTGTCATACTATTCTGTTATTCTATTTGATTCTCTGTCGGGTGTCTCCTTCTTGTTCAACCATCACACTAATGCTAAATTATATTAAATAACTATTTCAAGGGCATCTAATAAAAATAGTATTAATATATGTACATTTGTACCAAACACCCTATAAAATTAATAACCCGTCCAACTCCAGTGAAATAGTGGTAATATCATCAACAACTCTAGCCGCTAGAGGCGCTAGTGTAGCACGTTGATATTGATATTCCTATCAATGAATTCTAAGCAAATTGAATTTATTTGCGCTTTCTAATTTGATAAATATTGTTATATTAATATTTCAAAAAATAGGTTCCGTGGTTCAATTTACGAAAAACAACAAAAACACTCCGTTTCAGACAGTCAATAAATCTTAGCAAAATGTAGGTTCCGTGGTTGACTTATGACTTATGAAATATTGGCATACAGAGCTCCGGACCAAAAAGGCTCCTTTCTCTTTCATCATGAATTTAAATATTGGTTGTAGGATAATTTTAATTTAATTTAGGTTCCGTGGTTCAATTTACGAAAACAAACAAAAACACTCCGTTTCAGACAGTCAATAAATCTTAGCAAAATGTAGGTTCCGTGGTTGACTTATGACTTATGAAATATTGGCATACAGAGCTCCGGACCAAAAAAGCTCCTTTCTCTTTCATCATGAATTTAAATAGTGGTTGTAGGATAATTTTAGCAGAATGTAGGTTCCGTGGTTCAATTTACGAAAACAAACAAAAACACTCCGTTTCAGACAGTCAATAAATCTTAGCAAAATGTAGGTTCCGTGGTTGACTTATGACTTATGAAATATTGGCATACAGAGCTCCGGACCAAAAAGGCTCCTTTCTCTTTCATCATGAATTTAAATATTGGTTGTAGGATAATTTTAATTTAATTTAGGTTCCGTGGTTCAATTTACGAAAACAAACAAAAACACTCCGTTTCAGACAGTCAATAAATCTTAGCAAAATGTAGGTTCCGTGGTTGACTTATGACTTATGAAATATTGGCATACAGAGCTCCGGACCAAAGGGGCTCCTTTCTCTTTCATCATGAATTTAAATATTGGTTGTAGGATAATTTTAATTTAATTTAGGTTCCGTGGTTCAATTTACGAAAACAAACAAAAACACTCCGTTTCAGACAGTCAATAAATCTTAGCAAAATGTAGGTTCCGTGGTTGACTTATGACTTATGAAATATTGGCATACAGAGCTCCGGACCAAAAAGGCTCCTTTCTCTTTCATCATGAATTTAAATATTGGTTGTAGGATAATTTTAATTTAATTTAGGTTCCGTGGTTCAATTTACGAAAACAAACAAAAACACTCCGTTTCAGACAGTCAATAAATCTTAGCAAAATGTAGGTTCCGTGGTTGACTTATGACTTATGAAATATTGGCATACAGAGCTCCGGACCAAAAAAGCTCCTTTCTCTTTCATCATGAATTTAAATAGTGGTTGTAGGATAATTTTAGCAGAATGTAGGTTCCGTGGTTCAATTTACGAAAACAAACAAAAACACTCCGTTTCAGACAGTCAATAAATCTTAGCAAAATGTAGGTTCCGTGGTTGACTTATGACTTATGAAATATTGGCATACAGAGCTCCGGACCAAAAAGGCTCCTTTCTCTTTCATCATGAATTTAAATATTGGTTGTAGGATAATTTTAATTTAATTTAGGTTCCGTGGTTCAATTTACGAAAACAAACAAAAACACTCCGTTTCAGACAGTCAATAAATCTTAGCAAAATGTAGGTTCCGTGGTTGACTTATGACTTATGAAATATTGGCATACAGAGCTCCGGACCAAAAAAGCTCCTTTCTCTTTCATCATGAATTTAAATATTGGTTGTAGGATAATTTTAGCAGAATGTAGGTTCCGTGGTTCAATTTACGAAAACAAACAAAAACACTCCGTTCCACAGTCATTAAATTCTAGCAAATAAAATGTTCTTGATTACGTAAAACGTGGATTACATAATGAAAATATAATTATATAAAAATAAGGTGAGTTCAGCAAAGCTATTTAGTTAGTTTCATGTAGCATTCTGTGTTCAAGTTGAAGTTATAAATTATCGTCAATGTTGATGTTCAAAACACATTTTTTTATGTGACGCTGTACAATGTAAAGACAGGGGAGCTATCTCACCATCCGGTTAGGTAGCCTTACGAGGCGGGTTAAGGTAGGGGCTGTAAAAAAGGATTTATTAATGCGGGTCACGAAGAGACCCGGATTATATGAAGGAGGAAAGACAGAATTTTGTGTGTTTGAATTATCGAATAAATTAAAAATTAAATAATTTACTAACGTGATAGGTATAAATATATATTTTTATATTTAATATAATAGATATTTTTTATACTTTATATTATATTATTATATTTTTAGCCCTATTTGGCCTCCCCTGGCGATGCAGCGCCTCACAGATGTTCACGCATGGGTTCGCTGCTTTGATGCGCCACAGAATAGCCGGGACGAGTCAGCGCTACCAGAGATCGGACAACACTCTTGTCCCGGCCGTTGCCCAGTGGCAGGGAGCGCCTCTACACCAGAGATGGAGAATTTCACTCAAGCCACCTTAACCACTCGAACGATCGCGCGTCAAAAAACTTTTTTCTCCGATTGCTCGCGGTTTTTTGGCGACGATTTTGAATATTTTCCGCCAACATTAAAAAAATCAAACCTCCGAATTTTAATACGGAGACATAAAACTGATTGTAGTGCTATATAGCCAATGAATTCACCTATATTTTAATAATTATTCTATATTTTTAGAATTGATAGATAAATTATTAAAAAATCTTTAACTTTATAAATGCGCGAAATTTGCGTTTTTGTGATTTGAAATTGCCGCCAGTGGCAGTTTTAAAAATCTTTATAGAATATTTTCTACATTTTTATGTTCTCTATGGCCTGTTTGATAATCACAGATGCAAGAATGTAATAGAAAAATATTTTTTTGCATGTTAAGATCTCTTCAAAAGTTTGGTCAGAAAATAATTTTGTAAAATTTGAGTGCGTGACGCGTCAAAATTGAAATCACTGTATTATACTATATAATAAATTTACCACCAAAACTGGTATAACGTTAGGAAGATACATTAACTGTCTACAATTATTAATAAGCATAGTCGCCGTGTTGGCTTTATTTTATTCATTTGATGAATTATACAGAGAGCCTATTTCACGATGTCAAAATCATGGTGCTACTTTTTAAATAATTGTAAATTAGAACTGGAGATTTGTAACCATGTTTTTATATTACGTGCAAAACGAGGAAATAAGGCTTAAAGTGAGATATATATCATAGATATAAACATTGCCAATATTTCAGGGGGATACTTTGAAAGTTGATGAAAATCACCAATATTTGACGAAAAATCACTTCTGACAGCTACCTTAAGGTCAATCTACATAGGTTAAATCGGAATATGTAAAATGATGATAAATTTGTATATATATATCAAACCTTTGTATGACCGTAGAATGGCAAATAAAATCAAAGTGATAATTTTATATCTAAACGCAAAGGTATCGAAAAAAATGGGGGATGGAAAATAATTGATGGAACCAATAATTGATTTATTTATTAAGCCCTAATATCCTTTTAAATCAATATTACAGTTGTATGGTTACAATGAAAGAGCAGTATATTGATTTAAACATTGTTTACACACTTTGTCATAATAAAAATGTATTCAGTTTATTGGTTAATTCATAATTTAAGAAAATCAATACATAATAATATCATTGTGCCTCGCTATAGAGTGAGATTCTGAGTATCGCTCTGGTGAGGGACCACCATTCAGAATTGAACATTGCTTGAATTGGCTTAGTTATGTTCAGTGACTAGATCTGGAAAAGCATCTTTACAGAAAAATTGACAAAATATAATTAAGACATAAAAATAAAACGAGTTATTTAATGTGTACAATAAACAGGGAAAAATGAGAATACCTGTGCATTTGTTAACATGCATATTTCAATGATCAGAATTGAAATATACATATTAAATGTCCACCGAACCTTATCATATAGAACCTTTGAGGACAACATAACATGAGACGTGAGTATGCGGAAAGAAATGATTATAAGTCCAGCCATCCAGGCCATCATAATTGATGTTCAAACAAATTTAATTAAATTTATAAATTAGAATTTCATAACTAAAAAACCAAAAAAGAAAAAAATGAAATAAAAAAAAACCCTCAGCAAATCTATATTGTAGTGTGATATGGCTTCATGCAATCATAGCATAATGCCACATCACACACATCACACTTTGTAAGGGTCCTTTTGAAAATGTTATTTATGTTGCACCACGCACATTTCACCTTTTTCCCGCTACGGACCACGAAGTGGTTGCCTTTCAGGATAGGTCGCAGAGTCTTTCCTTCAGCTATTAGGCCAATGGTCCGCACAGTCGTGTCAATTTGACTACGACAGAACAGCAGAAGGAGTTCATCCGCAACCTCACTCCTGAAGTTTCGGTACAAAATGCGTTTATTTTCCTTGCGGAGCTTTGAGCCGTACAATATATACGCATTCTGCACCGAAACGCTTAGTAGTCTCCTGAAAAGCTTCTTGTACCAGACCAGGTTTCGCTGTCGTTCAATGGGGAAGCCTGACAAAAGCTGATCTTTTCGGTCAACCCCCCCCATTACCTTGTTATAGTCTAGTACGAGTTGAGGTTTGTAAATCCAGGTACCAAACTTTTCAACTGCCCCGATTTCTGCCTTATGGTAGGTGGACAACATACTTACCAGGTTTTTGTCCAACCAAACCATTACATTGAGGTCCCCGCAGTTCGAGTATACAAGCTCACCTTCCCTCAGTTTGGTCCGGAGATGGGACTTAAATGCAGAGGGCACAAATTCTCGGTTTAACCGCAATGTGCCCATGCAGTCCATCCCATTTCTTTTGAGGCATCGTGCCAATAATGGACTATTATAATGTGTTCATCAATTGTGTCCTAATGTGTTCATCAATTTATTCATTTTTTATTAATTTCTATATTGATTTTTTATGTATTAATCTTAGAGTAATAATATATTATTACTCTAAGGTATTAACTTAAATGTATACTTTTATGGCAGGCAGAGCATTGCACACGCAGCTCTGTCCAGCTGAATTATTATTATTATTAAATATATTGAAATCTTTTTGTAAAATTTTTCACAATTGTACAAATATTTTATTGCCTTTCTAAACCATCAAATACAGATTTCATGTCCCCTTTAATATTTCGAGCTGTAGGAACTCTTGCGCGGTTTCTCATAAATTAATTTAAAACAAATTTTAAGAAAAAAATAGTTTACTATAATTTACTAACGTGAAATAAAGAATATAATTTAACATAAAATCCACTCAAATGTATGAGGGAAAGCAAGGCGCACAACAGCACACACACACACACACACACACACACACACACACACACACCCTCACACACACACACACACACACACACACACACACACACACGCGCACAACAAAGAGCTCGCTGCCATCGGAATGTATGGGAAATGTCAGAAGTTAAAGGTATTATTAATATTATAGGGTAACTGCACAGGAGATAGGTTCCAGAATACTGTACTAAGTATTAATATAATCTATGTCTTCTTATACAGGGTGTTAAGTACGTTTCTTAACACTCTGCAATCTGCATGTCTTACTTTTATAACATTCTAGAGCTTGTATTCATTTTATACTTTCTGATGTCCTCGTACTAATGCCACATTTAAGTGTTATTTTTAACAATTTATTTTAAACTTTCTTTTTCTTGTATTTAACTGATATATTATGACATTATCATTAGTCAGCACCATAAAACCCTTTTGAGAACAAAACCTCCACAAAGTCAATATAGGGTGTATGAAATATAAATATTACAAAATTTTCAGGGTAGGTATAAAGCCGATTTCCAAATTCGTTTTTTTCTCCTTTCTTTTGTTTTTCTGAATTTTACACATTTTAGTATATATTATGAAATAAGATTATTTGTAACATTACTTTAAAAGACCCTCCACACCGCATCCCCAAAGATGACATAGGCAGTGCAATGAAAAAATGCAGCAGCAGTGTTAATGCAAAAAATATGGGATGCTTTTTATGGTATATTTATGTCGTTGATATTAATAAAACACAAAACTTGTTTCGTAATGAAATTCAATTGGGAGGTTGGGGGGGAGTTGGACACGAATACTTTTACCGAAATACAAACCAAGAATATAATATAGCATTCACATGACATGAGATGTTTACGCCTGTATTCAAAGTATGACTAATTTTAGTTTTTTTGCATTTCTTATATTCGATTTAAAATATTACATCTAGTTCACTAGAATTCACCACAACACTTTACTCCGAACCATCGATAACGATTCAAGTCCACTAGTATTATTTAGATTTCTAAATTTACCTCCGAAAAGATTTCTCTTTTCATATTTGCTATTTTTCTGAAAGAACTAAAAAGAAAATTCTTTAAAATTCTTCCTCGCTAAATATCTAAGAATGTAATAATCTAAGGAAGAAAAGAAAAGTTGTGATATAAAGCACTATTCTCAAGGATTTCATTACCTGCATCTGCACTTGCACGTCTCACATGTAACCTACTTGCTGTGCTTAAATCAGTTTTACTCCACGTGTACGGAAGGAGCCTCAAAATGATGGTAATTTTTCAAAAAATGTTTTCTATAATACAATTATAAATATTGCAAAGTTAAAAAAACATTTTCATAGTTATACGTAATATGAACATATATAATTATTAAGAGTTTAACTGCCTTAGCATGTAATGTATTCATTAGAAGTGTTTATATAAATGTTTTCTGCCCCTTTTAATAGTGGATTTGGGCTTAAAGGGTGGTAGATAATCTCAGTATAGCCCTGGTTTGAAGTGACAAAATCTGAATAGCTAGGTATTTCCTAACATTCCCCTTTCCCACTCTTTTATGCCTCACAGCGTACCCCAATAATAGCTAGGTATACCCCAACATTCCCCTTTACCCACTCTTTTATGCCTCACAGCATTCCCCAATAATAGCTAGGTATTTCCCAACATTCCCCACTACCCCAATAACAGCTAGGTATTTCCCCTTTCCCAGTCTTTTCAGCATAACAGCATACTTTTCTAACAGCATTCACCAATCGAGTACAAATTATACGAATGTTGGATGGGCGTTTGGTGTGTTTCCCAACTAAGCACTGGTCCGAAGGAATCAATGAGGCTAGTTCCTCGGAGGATCTTCCAATTATATACCGGCAGAACAATGAGGGTTAGGTTTGTTTATTAGATCTATTCTTTACTTCTATTTATTTTTCTTCACACTTCTTCACTTTTCTACAAATATCTTCACTACTATTAACTTTTCTTCACTTTATTTGGTACGTATGTACGTGCTTTTATTTATGCAAAACTTATTTACTAAACATGGACTACTTCTAAATATCATTTTGATTATGTGTAATAAATTACTGAGTATCCTCTGTGTTTTTTCGTCATTTGCATGAATGGATTGCTCTCGGAATAATAATGAGGGAGGTGGAGTTTGCGCCGCAGCTCAAACACGTGTTCTTTTATCAAGAAACTTGGAGGATTTCAATGTCGCAGAAGATGCCTCTAATTAGTTTTCTTGCACGAGCTGCGTGCGTATTTCTCTCCACAGTATTTCTCCAGTGGCACTACGTTAAGATAAGTCACCACGGACGATGATTAATATTTGGATGAGACACTAACTCCGCTTAGGTGGAGGTTGGTACATCTACCACTTTAGTGGACACACGACAATTTTTGTAGATGCGCAACACGTAACTACATAAACAAACAAGAAAGTTTGGAAAAGCTGACGAATTTTCCTGAGGAAAGTGTGTTTTCATATTTTTTAAAATGACCGCTAATGCAAGAATAAGTTTTATATCTAAAATTTGAAGGTCGACAAACACAGCCGACATCTAATTATATAATAAGGCTCTCGACTAGCAATCCGTAGGTCGCGGGTCCGAATTCCGGCGTGCGTAAGTGAATTTTATTTGATTAAATAGAGTTGTTTCATAAATATGTTATTTGAAATCATGAATATTATTCAGGGTATTAAGGGATATACGTGACATGCTCCTAACCAGTGATTCCTGACATTATGTGGAGTAAAAATGTATATGATATGGAATGTAAGTGACAGGTCTCCGGTGACTTTTTTGATATATATATATTTTTTAAATTTTCTACAAAAATATAGAAAATCAACAGAAATTGGACGGCAAGGGTCGATGTGAGGGGTTGAGCTGCAAGTCGGCTAAGTGCCCAGTGTCGACGTGTGAAAGATATTTTTTGTTTAATTGTTTTTGAAATTAAAAATTGTCATGGACGTCCCTTAACACCCTGTCTAGGTTTCTAGCTGAAGTCTCCGGCATTGCCCAGACCTAACACAGATGTAGAGAGAAAATTTCCTCTTATTTTATTAATTCGATAGTTATTCATACTTCACACAGAGCACACGCAAAAATATCCCTCCACAAAGATCATCGGAATTTATAGCCTATAATACGTAAAATATCAAAAAAAGTATCGGTAAACTTTTTCGTGAAGATAAGTGCAGTGAAATATTTACAAACTGTGAACTCTAAACGGTCTCATTAGTGATTTCAAGTAAAATAAACTCTGCAAAGTGACAGCGATTATTGTCAAATAAATATCTATCAGCTTATTTTTAAATGAACTTGTGCAAAGATAATTGATATTGCATTTATCTCACACTACGTCATAAGTGGCAAACAGCTCAGTGGCGAGAACGGTCACGGAATCGGTATCGTTAGATATCCGAAGCAAATCAGATCGAATCCTACTGTTTCTAAAAAAAAATTTTTTTTTCTTTCTTTAAACAAATTAAATAAATAACAATATACAATGGATTCGCAAGAGTACATAAAATTGGCCAAAGACGCCGTAAATATACTTACTAACATGGTAATGGATCCCAACAGCAAATTCACGAAAGAGCATATTGCAAAAATAATCCCTAAGACCAACGAAATACTGGGAACGATAGCCGGTATGGCTGCCAGAATGGCAACTCTTGAAGGAGAGCTTAACGCATACAAAAACAAACCACAGTTTTGTCAGCTATCATCAAGTGGCACTGCGGACGTTTCTGGAATTTCAGAAACAATAGCAGAAATGGAGGAGAGGAAAATTCGCGCCAATAATATTATATTGCTCAACATTCCAGAAAGTACGGCAACAATGCAATCGGACTGTATCATTGAAGATCGGAGCCAAGTAACCAGTATACTGAAGAAAGTGGACAACGTCGACACCACCCACATACAAATGTATAGGTTAGGACGAAAAAGTGCTGAAAAAACTCGCCCAATCAAGATTGTACTATCAGATCCGAACCAAGCCAAACTTGTACTAATGAAAAAAACTATACCTCTGGATAATAATACTATTAAAATAAAACACGACCTTACCGTAATACAACGTCAACAAATTGCAAGCTTGTGGAAGGAGTTGGAATCCAGACATAACAATGGTGAATCAAATTTAACAATAAAATACATAAATTCAACACCCAAAATAGTTTATTCACTCCCAAAAAACTCGTCAAGCCGTCTTCGAGAAGATTTTACTACCAGAACGTCAGAGGTTTAAGGACAAAGCTGAACGAATTTAGGATAAACGCCCCAATTATTTCACACGATGTCATCGCTCTTACAGAAACCTGGCTAGAACCGTCAATCCACTCAGCGGAGCTTGGTCTACCCTTTCATCAGGTCTACCGGCTTGACAGAAATATCAACACCAGTTCCAGATCAAGAGGTGGAGGCGTCCTTATAGCAGTCAACAGAAAAATGTCCTCAAAAGTGTTGAAAACCAAAAATTGTGATGTCGAACAAATTTTCATTATGGTAAACGATAAAAATCAAAATTACATTATTGGTTGCGTGTTCATTCCTCCGTCGGCTAATTTATCTATTTATAAAAATCATTTCGAAGATATCGAACTTTTGAAATCAAAACACAAAAAACATAAATTCATAATTTTTGGAGATTACAACCTTCCAAATTGTAATTTCAACTGTACTGATTCCCAATCAGTTACATTATGCGAAAGAGAAATCATTGATATGTCAATATTTCTGAATCTCACCCAATTTAATAATGTACATAATTTGAATAATCGCCTCCTAGATCTTATTTTCTCAAATGAAGAGGACATAATAGTTAGTAAAGCATTAGAGTCTATCCTTCCCATTGATAATCATCATCCTCCACTGTCAGTAATTATTCCAAACAATCTTAAAAAAAATATTAAACTCTCAAGTTCTAGTTTTAATTTCAAGAATGCCAATTACAATGATATTAATGACCATCTCAGCAAAGTAGATTGGACTTTTCTCAAGGAAAACAATATGATCTATAATACAGAATCATTTTATTATAAAATAAATGCCATTATCGTAGACTGTATACCCTTAATAAAATTCAAAGAATCAAAGCATCCAAAATGGTTTAACAAGGAATTAATTCAATTAATAGCTAAAAAAAAAGTTTTACATAAAAAATTGAAAGCAGAGAGGTCCCTACCAAATTATATTGAGTTCAGTAAAATAAGAAAAGATTGTAAAAATATGTCAAAATTTTGTTGCAACAATTATATAAATACGGTAGAAATGTCAATTAATGGAAACATAAAACAATTTTGGAATTATGCAAAGTCTATGAAAAATGATGATATTAGCATACCCTCTAATATGTTTTATGAAAGTAAAAGAGCCAACGACTCCCAAAATGTAGCTCACCTATTTGCCGACTTCTTCAAAAGTGTATATGTCCGGGACTCAATAATAATCAACGATCACTTGCCTAGTTTCTTCACGGATCATGACTTAAATTTGACTAATGTAATAATTGAATTTAACGATGTACTGACTCAGCTAAAACAATTGGATCAAAGCAAGAGCGGAGGTCCTGATAATATCCCACCTGTTTTCTTAAAGAATTGCGCCACTACTCTTGCATATCCACTACATTTTCTTTTTAACCAGTCACTACAAACAGGACACTTTCCTGAAAAATGGAAATACAGCTTCCTCACCCCGATATTTAAAAAAGGAGATAAAAATGAGGTGAGCAATTATAGACCGATCTGCCTTTTATCAACTATTCCAAAAATGTTTGAAAAACTTATTTTAAATAAAATCATTCACTGTATCAAGCCAGTAATTTCTCCTAACCAGCATGGTTTTAATCAGGAAAGTCTACTTTGTCCAATCTCTTAATTTACCAAAACTATATATCAGAATCCATGTCTAAGAAGTTACAAGTTGATTCAGTCTATACTGATTTCAGCAAAGCATTTGATAAGGTTAATCATGACCTGTTGTTAAAAAAGCTTCATAAATTAGGAATAGCAGGGTATCTATACATGTGGTTTAACAGTTATTTAAGTAACAGGCAATTGGCCGTTAAAATTGATGGCTTTATTTCTTATAAATTTAAAGCTACCAGCGGTGTCCCCCAAGGGTCACATTTGGGACCAATTTTATTTTTGATATTTGTGAACGATGTGCTCACTATATTCAACGATGTCGAAGTTTCAATGTTTGCGGACGATATGAAAATATACAAAGCTATAAGAAATATGAACGACTGTCAAACATTGTCAAATAACTTGCGTAAACTATTTATTTGGTGCCAAGAGAATTACCTAGAACTAAATATAAACAAATGTCTAATTATGAGATTTCATAGAATAAAAAATCCAATTATTTATGATTACTCCATCAATGATGTAGTTCTAACCGCTGTAACCGAGGTGAATGATTTAGGTGTAAACTTTGACCAAAAACTGAATTTTATAAATCATATTGAAATTACTTCAAATAAAGCTTTGAAAATGTTGGGTTTTGTTATAAGAATTTGCAGCCAATTTAAAAATATTCAAACATATAAACATTTGTATGTGTCATTGGTTAGGAGTCAAATTGAGTACAACTCGACAGTGTGGGCACCTAGTTACGCTAGTCATTCACTCACGATAGAAAGAATTCAAAAAAAATTCTTAAGATTTATTAATTTCAGAATGGGTATTACAAGGGAATGCGTCAATTATGATTATCTACTATGTCAGCTTAATTTATTAAAATTATCTGAACGTAGAATAGTTAATGACCTAAATTGTTTATATAAAATCATAAATTCAATAATTGACAGCCCTGAACTATTATATTTGATTTCCCTACATATACCTCGTAAACCAACATTGAGGCATTATCTACCGTTCTATTGTGATAACTCCAACACTGAATCTCAATTCTATACCCCCGTTCGCCGTATACAAAATTTGGGTAATGACTATAAAGATGTTGTTGATATATTCAACACATCATTCACCACATATAAACAAGTTATTACCCAATTTATTTTGGAAAAAAGAATATCAAATACAATATAATTTAATTACAGAAACTAAGTAGATTCATTTTATTTCGTTTTTGACATTATTTTTGTAAGAGGTTGTGTTTTATTATGTATTCTATTTCCTTTTTGATTTTGTTTTGTTATTTTACTTTGACTTTGTTTTATTTTTGATTTGTTGTGTTCTTTATAAAAAAACAAGAAAATAACATGTAAAAGCCCTGCCGGGCGTAAATTTATAAATAAATAAATAAATAAATAAATAAATTAATGTAGTTTGCAAAATTTCACCAAGAAGCAACAAAATGCTGGAAAAGGAGATGGGGTGATTTTTTGAAATCTCGTTATACACCCACCTTCCTTTTGTTTTGAAGCTTAGTTGAGTTAAAAAACAAACCACGCCGCCACTGACTCTTGTTAATATTATTCTAGCTGACGTCCCCGGCGTTGCACGGGTTTTTGTGAGCAATATCCGTTAGAGAAGGTATATATATATCAAGGCATTTTCACTTTTGCAGTCTGGAGCCAGTTAGACTATGGCACCCCAATTGGGGTACGTTGTGAGGTAGTGGGGAGAGGAAAGAGATGGGGAAGAGGAAAGTGGGGAAGTACCTGGCTATTGAGTAAGTAATGTTTTATGTGAATACCGCAGAACTCCCAATTGGGGTATGTTGTGAGGTGGTGGGGACAGGAAAGAGATGGGGAAGAGGAAAGTGGGGAAGTACCTGGCTATTGAGTAAGTAATGTTTTATGTGAATACCGCACAACTCCCAATTGCTTCCTACATTGATCCCAACCGTCTGGAGCCAGTTAGACTATGGCATCCCCAATTGGGGTATGTTGTGAGGTAGTGGGGAGAGGAAAGAGATGGGGAAGAGGAAAGTGGGGAAGTACCTGGCTATTGAGTAAGTAATGTTTTATGTGAATACCGCACAACTCCCAATTGCTTCCTATATTGATCCCAACCGTCTGGAGCCAGTTAGACTATGGCACCCCAATTGTTGTATGTTGTGAGGTGGTGGGGAGAGGAAAGAGATGGGGAAGAGGAAAGTGGGGAAGTACCTGGCTATTGAGTAAGTAATGTTTTATTTGAATACCGCACAACTCCCAATTGCTTCCTACATTGATCCCAACCGTCTGGAGCCAGTTAGACTATGGCACCCCAATTGGGGTATGTTGTGAGGTGGTGGGGAGAGGAAAGAGATGGGGAAGAGGAAAGTGGGGAAGTACCTGGCTATTGAGTAAGTAATGTTTTATGTGAATACCGCACAACTCCCAATTGCTTCCTACATTGATCCCAACCGTCTGGAGCCAGTTAGACTATGGCACCCCAATTGGGGTATGTTGTGAGGTGGTGGGGAGAGGTAAGAGATGGGGAAGAGGAAAGTGGGGAAGTACCTGGCTATTGAGTAAGTAATGTTTTATGTGAATACCGCACAACTCCCAATTGCTTCCTACATTGATCCCAACCGTCTGGAGCCAGTTAGACTATGGCATCCCCAATTGGGGTATGTTGTGAGGTGGTGGGGAGAGGAAATAGATGGGGAAGAGGAAAGTGGGGAAGTACCTGGCTATTGAGTAAGTAATGTTTTATGTGAATACCGCACAACTCCCAATTGGGGTATGTTGTGAGGTGGTGGGGAGAGGAAATAGATGGGGAAGAGGAAAGTGGGGAAGTACCTGGCTATTGAGTAAGTAATGTTTTATGTGAATACCGCACAACTCCCAATTGGGGTATGTTGTGAGGTGGTGGGGAGAGGAAAGAGATGGGGAAGAGGAAAGTGGGGAAGTACCTGGCTATTGAGTAAGTAATGTTTTATGTGAATACCGCACAACTCCCAATTGCTTCCTACATTGATCCCAACCGTCTGGAGCCAGTTAGACTATGGCATCCCCAATTGGGGTATGTTGTGAGGTAGTGGGGAGAAGAAAGAGATGGGGAAGAGGAAAGTGGGGAAGTACCTGGCTATTGAGTAAGTAATGTTTTATGTGAATACCGCACAACTCCCAATTGGGGTATGTTGTGAGGTGGTGGGGAGAGGAAATAGATGGGGAAGAGGAAAGTGGGGAAGTACCTGGCTATTGAGTAAGTAATGTTTTATGTGAATACCGCACAACTCCCAATTGCGGTATGTTGTGAGGTGGTGGGGAGAGGAACGAGATGGGGAAGAGGAAAGTGGGGAAGTACCTGGCTATTGAGTAAGTAATGTTTTATGTGAATACCGCACAACTCCCAATTGCTTCCTACATTGATCCCAACCGTCTGGAGCCAGTTAGACTATGGCATCCCCAATTGGGGTATGTTGTGAGGTAGTGGGGAGAGGAAAAAGATGGGGAAGAGGAAAGTGGGGAAGTACCTGGCTATTGAGTAAGTAATGTTTTATGTGAATACCGCACAACTCCCAAATGCTTCCTACATTGATCCCAACCGTCTTGAGCCAGTTAGACTATGGCATCCCCAATTGGGGTATGTTGTGAGGTGGTGGGGAGAGGAAAGAGATGGGGAAGAGGAAAGTGGGGAAGTACCTGGCTATTGAGTAAGTAATGTTTTATGTGAATACCGCACAACTCCCAATTGCTTCCTACATTGATCCCAACCGTCTGGAGCCAGTTAGACTATGGCATCCCCAATTGGGGTATGTTGTGAGGTAGTGGGGAGAGGAAAAAGATGGGGAAGAGGAAAGTGGGGAAGTACCTGGCTATTGAGTAAGTAATGTTTTATGTGAATACCGCACAACTCCCAAATGCTTCCTACATTGATCCCAACCGTCTGGAGCCAGTTAGACTATGGCACCCCAATTGGGGTATGTTGTGAGGTAGTGGGGAGAGGAAAGAGATGGGGAAGAGGAAAGTGGGGAAGTACCTGGCTATTGAGTAAGTAATGTTTTATGTGAATACCGCACAACTCCCAATTGCTTCCTACATTGATCCCAACCGTCTGGAGCCAGTTAGACTATGGCATCCCCAATTGGGGTATGTTGTGAGGTAGTGGGGAGAGGAAAGAGATGGGGAAGAGGAAAGTGGGGAAGTACCTGGCTATTGAGTAAGTAATGTTTTATGTGAATACCGCACAACTCCCAATTGGGGTATGTTGTGAGGTGGTGGGGAGAGGAAAGAGATGGGGAAGAGGAAAGTGGGGAAGTACCTGGCTATTTAGTAAGTAATGTTTTATGTGAATACCGCACAACTCCCAATTGCTTCCTACATTGATCCCAACCGTCTGGAGCCAGTTAGACTATGGCATCCCCAATTGGGGTATGTTGTGAGGTAGTAGGGAGAGGAAAAAGATGGGGAAGAGGAAAGTGGGGAAGTACCTGGCTATTGAGTAAGTAATGTTTTATGTGAATACCGCACAACTCCCAATTGCTTCCTACATTGATCCCAACCGTCTGGAGCCAGTTAGACTATGGCATCCCCAATTGGGGTATGTTGTGAGGTAGTGGGGAGAGGAAAGAGATGGGGAAGAGGAAAGTGGGGAAGTACCTGGCTATTGAGTAAGTAATGTTTTATGTGAATACCGCACAACTCCCAATTGCTTCCTACATTGATCCCAACCGTCTGGAGCCAGTTAGACTATGGCATCCCCAATTGGGGTATGTTGTGAGGTAGTGGGGAGAGGAAAAAGATGGGGAAGAGGAAAGTGGGGAAGTACCTGGCTATTGAGTAAGTAATGTTTTATGTGAATACCGCACAACTCCCAATTGCTTCCTACATTGATCCCAACCGTCTTGAGCCAGTTAGACTATGTCATCCCCAATTGGGGTATGTTGTGAGGTGGTGGGGAGAGGAAAGAGATGGGGAAGAGGAAAGTGGGGAAGTACCTGGCTATTGAGTAAGTAATGTTTTATGTGAATACCGCACAACTCCCAATTGCTTCCTACATTGATCCCAACCGTCTGGAGCCAGTTAGACTATGGCACCCCAATTGGGGTATGTTGTGAGGTGGTGGGGAGAGGAAAGAGATGGGGAAGAGGAAAGTGGGGAAATACCTGGCTATTGAGTAAGTAATGTTTTATTTGAATACCGCACAACTCCCAATTGCTTCCTACATTGATCCCAACCGTCTGGAGCCAGTTAGACTATGGCATCCCCAATTGGGGTATGTTGTGAGGTAGTGGGGAGAGGAAAGAGATGGGGAAGAGGAAAGTGGGGAAGTACCTGGCTATTGAGTAAGTAATGTTTTATGTGAATACCGCACAACTCCCAATTGCTTCCTATATTGATCCCAACCGTCTGGAGCCAGTTAGACTATGGCACCCTAATTGTTGTATCTTGTGAGGTAGTGGGGAGAGGAAAGAGATGGGGAAGAGGAAAGTGGGGAAGTACCTGGCTATTCAGTAAGTGATGTTTTATGTGAATACCGCACAACTCCCAATTGCTTCCTACATTGATCCCAACCGACTGAAGCCAGTTAGACTATGGCACCCCAATTGGGGTATGTTGTGAGGTAGTGGGGAGAGGAAAGAAATGGGGAAGAGGAAAGTGGGGAATAACTTGGATATTCAGTAAGTAATGTTTTAATTCCGAGTGGCAGTCTTACACCTGTCTCTTCCTACAACCAATTCTAAACTCATGTTGAAAGAGAAAGGGGCCTTTTTGGCCCGGAGCTCTGTATGCCATTTATTCAAAAAGTCAAGTCTTACACCGGGGCAATACTGAGAATATCTTTCACTCTGGAACTAATTAAATTGTGAAATGGCCTGGGTTTCGGAGACCGTTCGGATATTTTCATGGAGGAAAGAGTCACAATTCACGGAGAGCCAAAGCTGCCGACCGCGCTAACCTCCCAACACAAATATCTAACTTGTCCTAGGACCCGGATATGTTATCGCAAAACTAGAAAGTCAATTGCAATTATTTTATTTAAAGAAAAATCAATCGCTTTTTTTACATAAGTACAGACAATCCAAACTAAAGAGGACACTTTGAATGTGTGTTTGTCCACAACGATGATTTCGATAGTTTTGAAAAAACTTTTTCAACTGATTTGTAAATTTTTTATTAAAAATTAAATTAAAATGCCTCTGGTTTTCGATAACAAATTCTTGTACCTACTTATCACCAAATTTAATGTATTCGTAGTACATTACATAATTGGCGATTTCGGTGGACCATCCAACACCGGATACTACGAATTCCGGTTTGGAAACCACATTCAAAACATTGAATGGGGGCAAACTCATTTCTCACGATAACTAACACATCTGCCGTGATCATGGAATCTGCAAGGTTGTCTGAAACTCAACATAACTCAAATCGATAACTACACATCTGCCGTGATCATGGACCCTGCAAGGCTGTCTGAAACTCAACATAACTCAAATTGATTTCTGCACATCGGCCGTGATCATGGACCTTGCAATCAAGGCTGTCTGAAACTCAACATAACTCAAATCGATAACTACACATCTGCCGTGATCATGGACCCTGCAAGGCTGTCTTAAACTCAACATAACTCAAATTGATTTCTGCACATCTGCCGTGATCATGGACCCTGCAAGGCTGTCTGAAACTCAACATAACTCAAATTGATTTCTGCACATCGGCCGTGATCATAGACCCTGCAATCAAGGCTGTCTGAAACTCAACATAACTCAAATCGATAACTACACATCTGCCGTGATCATGGACCCTGCAATCAAGGCTGTCTGAAACTCAACATAACTCAAATTAATTTCGGCACATCGGCCGTGATCATGGACCCTGCAATCAAGGCTGTCTGAAACTCAACATAACTCAACTACACATCTGCCGTGATCATGGACCCTGCAAGGCTGTCTGAAACTCAACATAACTCAAATTGATTTCTGCACATCGGCCGTGATCTGGACCCTGCAACCAAGGCTGTCTGAAACTCAACATAACTCAAATCGATAACTACACATCTGCCGTGATCATGGACCCTGCAAGGCTGTCTTAAACTCAACATAACTCAAATCGATAACTACACATCTGCCGTGATCATGGACCCTGCAATCAAGGCTGTCTGAAACTCAACATAACTCAAATCGATAACTACACATCTGCCGTGATCATGGACCCTGCAATCAAGGCTGTCTGAAACTCAACATAACTCAAATCGATAACTACACATCTGCCGTGATCATGGACCCCGCAAGGCTGTCTGAAACTCAACATAACTCAAATTGATTTCTGCACATCGGCCGTTATCATAGACCCTGCAATCAAGGCTGTCTGAAACTCAACATAACTCAAATCGATAACTACACATCTGCCGTGATCATGGACCCTGCAATCAAGGCTGTCTGAAACTCAACATAACTCAAATCGATAACTACACATCTGCCGTGATCATGGACCCTGCAAGGCTGTCTGAAACTCAACATAACTCAAATTGATTTCTGCACATCTGCCGTGATCATGGACCCTGCAAGGCTGTCTGAAACTCAACATAACTCAAATTGATTTCTGCACATCGGCCGTGATCATAGACCCTGCAATCAAGGCTGTCTGAAACTCAACATAACTCAAATCTATAACTACACATCTGCCGTGATCATGGACCCTGCAATCAAGGCTGTCTGAAACTCAACATAACTCAAATCGATAACTACACATCTGCCGTGATCATGGACCCTGCAAGGCTGTCTGAAACTCAACATAACTCAAATTGATTTCTGCACATCGGCCGTGATCATAGACCCTGCAATCAAGGCTGTCTGAAACTCAACATAACTCAAATCGATAACTACACATCTGCCGTGATCATGGACCCTGCAAGGCTGTCTGAAACTCAACATAACTCAAATCGATAACTACACATCTGCCGTGATCATGGATCCTGCAAGGCTGTCTGAAACTCAACATAACTACACATCTGCCGTGATCATGGACCCTTTAAGGCTAGCGACAGCATACCTACCTGTCGCCGGTGCTCTAAAGATTACAATCCGCTTGTTAAGATAGAGGAATCCATCAAACGGACCGCCCATTTCAGCAAAGTGTCAAAGGTGTTTTGAAGGTATGTCGGGGCTCCAGACCAGAGGTGGCTGCCAAATTCAACATATGGAAGGCATTTTCAGATTGATTTTATCTGTTTTGAAAGAGAAAACAAAAACTTATGGTCCTTGAGATTTGCCACTCGAGAGATAGACTATGACTGTCAATAGTGAAACCGAGAAATTTTCTTTCTTTGAATTTAATATTATTTTTTAATTAAAAATTTTATTACAGCAGGACTGGGAGTATAGTGCAATCACTAGAGATATATTTTAATTTTTTTAAAAATTGAGAATAATAAAAAAAATTAAAAAAACATAATAACCCGATGAAAACATGAAAAATACATAAAAATAGGTAAAAATAAAGGATCGTCCATGAGGATTGTCACCACTTCGTCGGCTTCCATCGCTCATTGTGTCCTGCTCCAGAAGCTGACTCTTCAGAGCCAGGTCCGACCCTGAGCCAAGCGGCCAGCTAACATACACCATGTTCCATCGCTCATTGTGTCCTGCTCCAGAAGCTGACTCTTCAGAGCCAGGTCCGACCCTGAGCCAAACGGCCAGCTAACATACACCATGTTCCATCGCTCATTGTGTCCTGCTCCAGAAGCTGACTCTTCAGAGCCAGGTCCGACCCTGAGCCAAACGGCCAGCTAACATACACCATGTTCGATCGCTCATTGTGTCCTGCTCCAGAAGCTGACTCTTCAGAGCCAGGTCCGACCCTGAGCCAAGCGGCCAGCTAACATACACCATGTTCCATCGCTCCTTGTGTCCTGCTCCAGAAGCTGACTCTTCAGAGCCAGGTCCGACCCTGAGCCAAACGGCCAGCTAACATACACCATGTTCCATCGCTCATTGTGTCCTGCTCCAGAAGCTGACTCTTCAGAGCCAGGTCCGACCCTGAGCCAAACGGCCAGCTAACATACACCATGTTCGATCGCTCATTGTGTCCTGCTCCAGAAGCTGACTCTTCAGAGCCAGGTCCGACCCTGAGCCAAACGGCCAGCTAACATACACCATGTTCCACACTTTGGGTGATTCATGTAAACTTGGTATATTATTATTTCTCCGCGCTCGGTCAGTAATTCTACTGTTGTGTTGGAAATAAATGTGTGATTTTGATTTCGAGTGAAGCAAAAAACAATATTCATTGTAAATAATGAAATCGCAAAATTTTATTTCTTTAGAATGAAGTTAACTTAATATTTTATAGTGCCTACATAATATCATATTACATAAATAATATTTTCTTACTAAACATTGTGTAAAAGCTCGTTGGAAGTATAAAAGAGTAAATAAATTGAATAAAAATAGATATACATTATTCCTGGAAGATGAGATTACTTCGCGTGGGGAGGAAATTGCGTATGCCATATATTACGACGTTAATGTGTCATTGTACTGTGGTATGAATTGATTTCACCATTACACATTCACAGAAGTTCCAAACAGCCAAAACAAGTCATTATTATTTATTTTATAGTGTTTTATTCGTAGAATTCATTTTCAATTTTTTTTTACTTGTACGCTGTCAAAACAGAAGAGTTTATTACATATCATAGACAAGGTAAGTACATAGACATGGTAATTTTAGCATATTTATAACAAAAATAAATCAAATTCAATAAAGGCAGGTACTATTGACATGTTAAAGGGTCATGAATTAGTCTGAATTCTTGACAAATTAGTCCCAATTTGAAAAAGGCATAGATAAAGTTTTCTGTTAAATAAATAACATCTACAGGTAGGTACATTATTGCTTGCCTGAATTCTTCACACCATCCGTTCCAACGTTGAAAATGATACACAAATTCAAAGTAAATTTAGTTAGGCTGGACGCACAGACAACAGAAATTTGTATTTTTGATTTAATTAATTATTTACGCCTACCCTATTCACATTTGTATAGCGTTTTAAGTTAAAAAAAGTGAATTTACAATTCGCCCTCTAACCTAATAAGAAATTTATATATTGTACACAATCTATTGAGAATTGGAAATAAATACGAAATGAAGTAAAACAAATAATAATAAATTTATCAATATTTATTAACAAATCTACAGTTAATTTTCTAATTCTGTAAAGGTTCAATTCAAGTTGTGTTATTATGTCATTATTGGTGAGTTGTTTCACTTAACTAAAATGAAAACTGAACTTGAATAGAACTTTCACAGAACTTGAATGTTCACTTTAAAATTCTGTGAAACAACGCGTCCTTAGTATCGTAGTAGAATAACAGAAGGGAATACTATGAGACGATGTATAAATATGATAAAGAGGAGGAAATACTGTGGGACTACGTATAAATGTGATAAAAAGGAGGGAATACTGTGAGACGACGTATAAATGTGATAAAGAAGGGAATACTGTGAGATGACCTATAAATGTGTTATTGAAAGGGAATACTGTGGGACTACGTATAAATGTGATAAAAAGGAGGGAATACTGTGAGACGACGTATAAATGTGATAAAGAAGGGAATACTGTGAGATGACGTATAAATGTGTTATAGAAAGGGAATACTGTGGGACAACGTATAAATGTGATAAAAAGGAGGGAATACTGTGAGACGACGTATAAATGTGATAAAGAAGGGAATACTGTGAGATGACGTATAAATGTGTTATTGAAAGGGAATACTGTGGGACTACGTATAAATGTGATAAAAAGGAGGGAATACTGTGAGACGACGTATAAATGTGATAAAGAAGGGAATACTGTGAGATGACGTATAAATGTGTTATTGAAAGGGAATACTGTGGGACTACGTATAAATGTGATAAAGAAAGGGAATACTGTGGGACTACGTATAAATGTGATAAAAAGGAGGGAATACTGTGAGACGACGTATAAATGTGATAAAGAAGGGAATACTGTGAGATGACGTTTAAATGTGTTATTGAAAGGGAATACTGTGAGATGACGTATAAATGTGTTATAGAAAGGGAATACTGTGGGACTACGTTTAAATATGATAAAAAGGAGGGAATACTGTGAGACGACGTATAAATGTGATAAGGAAGGGAATACTGTGAGATGACGTATAAATGTGTTAAAGAAAGGGAATACTGTGGGACTACGTTTAAATGTGATAAATAGGAGGGAATACTGTGAGACGACGTATAAATGTGATAAAGAAGGGAATACTGTGAGATGACGTATAAATGTGTTATTGAAAGGGAATACTGTGGGACTACGTATAAATGTGATAAAAAGGAGGGAATACTGTGAGACGACGTATAAATGTGATAAAGAAGGGAATACTGTGAGATGACGTATAAATGTGTTATTGAAAGGGAATACTGTGGGACTACGTATAAATGTGATAAAAAGGAGGGAATACTGTGAGACGACGTATAAATGTGATAAAGAAGGGAATACTGTGAGATGACGTATAAATGTGTTATTGAAAGGGAATACTGTGGGACTACGTATAAATGTGATAAAGAAAGGGAATACTGTAAGACTACGTATAAATGTGATAAAAAGGAGGGAATACTGTGAGACGACGTATAAATGTGATAAAGAAGGGAATACTGTGAGATGACGTTTAAATGTGTTATTGAAAGGGAATACTGTGGGACTACGTATAAATGTGATAAAAAGGAGGGAATACTGTGAGACGACGTATAAATGTGATGAAGAAGGGAATACTGTGAGATGACGTATAAATGTGTTATTGAAAGGGAATACTGTGGGACTACGTATAAATGTGATAAAAAGGAGGGAATACTGTGAGACGACGTATAAATGTGATAAAGAAGGGAATACTGTGAGATGACGTATAAATGTGTTATTGAAAGGGAATACTGTGGGACTACGGATAAATGTGATAAAAAGGAAGGAATACTGTGAGACGACGTATAAATGTGTTATAGAAACGGAATACTGTGGGACTACGTTTAAATGTGATAAAAAGGAGGGAATACAGTGAGACGACGTATAAATGTGATACAGAAGGGAATACTGTGAGATGACGTTTAAATGTGTTATTGAAAGGGAATACTGTGGGACTACGTATAAATGTGATAAAAAGGAGGGAATACTGTGAGACGACGTATAAATGTGATGAAGAAGGGAATACTGTGAGATGACGTATAAATGTGTTATTGAAAGGGAATACTGTGGGACTACGTATAAATGTGATAAAAAGGAGGGAATACTGTGAGACGACGTATAAATGTGATAAAGAAGGGAATACTGTGAGATGACGTATAAATGTGTTATTGAAAGGGAATACTGTGGGACTACGGATAAATGTGATAAAAAGGAAGGAATACTGTGAGACGACGTATAAATGTGTTATAGAAACGGAATACTGTGGGACTACGTTTAAATGTGATAAAAAGGAGGGAATACAGTGAGACGACGTATAAATGTGATAAAGAAGGGAATACTGTGAGATGACGTATAAATGTGTTATTGAAAGGGAATACTGTGGGACTACGTATAAATGTGATAAAGAAAGGGAATACTGTAAGACTACGTATAAATGTGATAAAAAGGAGGGAATACTGTGAGACGACGTATAAATGTGATAAAGAAGGGAATACTGTGAGATGACGTTTAAATGTGTTATTTAAAGGGAATACAGTGGGACTACGTAAAAATGTGATAAAAAGGAGGGAATACTGTGAGACGACGTATAAATGTGATAAAGAAGGGAATACTGTGAGATGACGTTTAAATGTGTTATTGAAAGGGAATACTGTGGGACTACGTATAAATGTGATAAAAAGGAGGGAATACTGTGAGACGACGTATAAATGTGATGAAGAAGGGAATACTGTGAGATGACGTATAAATGTGTTATTAAAAGGGAATACTGTGGGACTACGTATAAATGTGATAAAAAGGAGGGAATACTGTGAGACGACGTATAAATGTGATAAAGAAGGGAATACTGTAAGATGACGTATAAATGTGTTTGAAAGGGAATACTGTGGGACTACGTATAAATGTGATAAAAAGGAGGGAATACTGTGAGACTACGTATAAATGTAATATAGAAGGGAATACTATGAGATGACGTATAAATGTGTTATTAAAAGGGAATACTGTGGGACTACGTATAAATGTGATAAAAAGGAGGGAATACTGTGAGACGACGTATAAATGTGATAAAGAAGGGAATACTGTGATATGACGTATAAATGTGTTATTGAAAGGGAATACTGTGGGACTACGTATAAATGTGATAAAAAGGAGGGAATACTGTGAGACGACGTATAAATGTAATAAAGAAGGGAATACTGTGAGATGACGTATAAATGTGTTATTGAAAGGGAATACTGTGGGACTACGTATAAATGTGATAAAAAGGAGGGAATACTGTGAGATGACGTATAAATGTGTTATTGAAAGGGAATACTGTGAGATGACGTATAAATGTGTTATTGAAAGGGAATACTGTGGGACTACGTATAAATGTGATAAAAAGGAGGGAATACTGTGAGACGACATATAAATGTGATAAAGAAGGGAATACTGTGAGATGACCTATAAATGTGTTATTAAAAGGGAATACTGTGGGACTACGTATAAATGTGATAAAAAGGAAGGAATACTGTGAGACGACGTATAAATGTGATAAAGAAGGGAATACTGTGAGATGACGTATAAATGTGTTATTGAAAGGGAATACTGTGGGACTACGTATAAATGTGATAAAAAGGAAGGAATACTGTGAGACGACGTATAAATGTGTTATAGAAAGGGAATACTGTGGGACTACGTTTAAATGTGATAAAAAGGAGGGAATACAGTGAGACGACGTATAAATGTGATAAAGAAGGGAATACTGTGAGATGACGAATAAATGTGTTATTGAAAGGGAATACTGTGGGACTACGTATAAATGTGATAAAAAGGAGGGAATACTGTGAGACGACGTATAAATGTGATAAAGAAGGGAATACTGTGAGATGACGTTTAAATGTGTTATTGAAAGGGAATACTGTGGGACTACGTATAAATGTGATAAAAAGGAGGGAATACTGTGAGACGACGTATAAATGTGATGAAGAAGGGAATACTGTGAGATGACGTATAAATGTGTTATTGAAAGGGAATACTGTGGGACTACGTATAAATGTGATAAAAAGGAAGGAATACTTTGAGACGACGTATAAATGTGATAAAGAAAGGGAATACTGTGAGACGACGTATAAATGTGTTATAGAAAGGGAATACTGTGGGACTACGTATTAATGTGATAAAAAGGAGGGAATACTGTGAGACGACGTATAAATGTAATAAAGAAGGGAATACTGTGAGATGACGTATAAATTGTTATTGAAAGGGAATACTGTGGGACTACGTATAAATGTGATAAAAAGGAAGGAATGCTGTGAGAAGACGTATTAATGTGATAAAGAAAGAGAATACTGTGAGACGACGTATAAATGTGTTATAGAAAGGGAATACTGTGGGACTACGTTTAAATGTGATAAAAAGGAGGGAATACTGTGAGACGACGTATAAATGTGATAAAGAAGGGAATACTGTGAGATGACCTATATATGTGTTATTGAAAGGGAATACTGTGGGACTACGTATAAATGTGATAAAAAGGAGGGAATACTGTGAGATGGCGTATAAATGTGTTATTGAAAGGGAATACTGTGGGACTACGTATAAATGTGATAAAAAGGAAGGAATACTGTTAGACGACGTATAAATGTGATAAAGAAAGGGAATACTGTGAGACGACGTATAAATGTGTTATAGAAAGGGAATACTGTGGGACTACGTATAAATGTGCTAAAAAGGAGGGAATACTGTGAGACGACGTATAAATGTGTTATAGAAAGGGAATACTGTGGGACTACGTTTAAATGTGATAAAGAAGGGAATACTGTGAGATGACGTATAAATGTGTTATTGAAAGGGAATACTGTGGGACTACGTATAAATGTGATAAAAAGGAGGGAATACTGTGAGACGACGTATAAATGTGATAAAGAAGAGAATACTGTGAGATGACGTATAAATGTGTTATTGAAAGGGAATACTGTGGGACTACGTATAAATGTGATAAAAAGGAGGGAATATTGTGAGACGACGTATAAATGTGATAAAGAAGGGAATACTGTGAGATGACGTATAAATGTGTTATTGAAAGGGAATACTGTGAGACTACGTATAAATGTGATAAAGAAAGGGAATACTGTGGGACTACGTATAAATGTGATAAAAAGGAGGGAATACTGTGAGACGACGTATAAATGTGATAAAGAAGGGAATACTGTGAGATGACGTTTAAATGTGTTATTGAAAGGGAATACTGTGGGACTACGTATAAATGTGATAAAAAGGAGGGAATACTGTGAGACGACGTATAAATGTGATGAAGAAGGGAATACTGTGAGATGACGTATAAATGTGTTATTGAAAGGGAATACTGTGGGACTACGTATAAATGTGATAAAAAGGAGGGAATACTGTGAGACGACGTATAAATGTGATAAAGAAGGGAATACTGTGAGATGACGTATAAATGTGTTATTGAAAGGGAATACTGTGGGACTACGTATAAATGTGATAAAAAGGAAGGAATACTGTGAGACGACGTATAAATGTGTTATAGAAAGGGAATACTGTGGGACTACGTTTAAATGTGATAAAAAGGAGGGAATACAGTGAGACGACGTATAAATGTGATAAAGAAGGGAATACTGTGAGATGACGAATAAATGTGTTATTGAAAGGGAATACTGTGGGACTACGTATAAATGTGATAAAAAGGAGGGAATACTGTGAGACGACGTATAAATGTGATAAAGAAGGGAATACTGTGAGATGACGTTTAAATGTGTTATTGAAAGGGAATACTGTGGGACTACGTATAAATGTGATAAAAAGGAGGGAATACTGTGAGACGACGTATAAATGTGATGAAGAAGGGAATACTGTGAGATGACGTATAAATGTGTTATTGAAAGGGAATACTGTGGGACTACGTATAAATGTGATAAAAAGGAAGGAATACTTTGAGACGACGTATAAATGTGATAAAGAAAGGGAATACTGTGAGACGACGTATAAATGTGTTATAGAAAGGGAATACTGTGGGACTACGTATTAATGTGATAAAAAGGAGGGAATACTGTGAGACGACGTATAAATGTAATAAAGAAGGGAATACTGTGAGATGACGTATAAATTGTTATTGAAAGGGAATACTGTGGGACTACGTATAAATGTGATAAAAAGGAAGGAATGCTGTGAGAAGACGTATTAATGTGATAAAGAAAGAGAATACTGTGAGACGACGTATAAATGTGTTATAGAAAGGGAATACTGTGGGACTACGTTTAAATGTGATAAAAAGGAGGGAATACTGTGAGACGACGTATAAATGTGATAAAGAAGGGAATACTGTGAGATGACCTATATATGTGTTATTGAAAGGGAATACTGTGGGACTACGTATAAATGTGATAAAAAGGAGGGAATACTGTGAGATGGCGTATAAATGTGTTATTGAAAGGGAATACTGTGGGACTACGTATAAATGTGATAAAAAGGAAGGAATACTGTTAGACGACGTATAAATGTGATAAAGAAAGGGAATACTGTGAGACGACGTATAAATGTGTTATAGAAAGGGAATACTGTGGGACTACGTATAAATGTGCTAAAAAGGAGGGAATACTGTGAGACGACGTATAAATGTGTTATAGAAAGGGAATACTGTGGGACTACGTTTAAATGTGATAAAGAAGGGAATACTGTGAGATGACGTATAAATGTGTTATTGAAAGGGAATACTGTGGGACTACGTATAAATGTGATAAAAAGGAGGGAATACTGTGAGACGACGTATAAATGTGATAAAGAAGAGAATACTGTGAGATGACGTATAAATGTGTTATTGAAAGGGAATACTGTGGGACTACGTATAAATGTGATAAAAAGGAGGGAATATTGTGAGACGACGTATAAATGTGATAAAGAAGGGAATACTGTGAGATGACGTATAAATGTGTTATTGAAAGGGAATACTGTGAGACTACGTATAAATGTGATAAAGAAAGGGAATACTGTGGGACTACGTATAAATGTGATAAAAAGGAGGGAATACTGTGAGACGACGTATAAATGTGATAAAGAAGGGAATACTGTGAGATGACGTTTAAATGTGTTATTGAAAGGGAATACTGTGGGACTACGTATAAATGTGATAAAAAGGAGGGAATACTGTGAGACGACGTATAAATGTGATGAAGAAGGGAATACTGTGAGATGACGTATAAATGTGTTATTGAAAGGGAATACTGTGGGACTACGTATAAATGTGATAAAAAGGAGGGAATACTGTGAGACGACGTATAAATGTGATAAAGAAGGGAATACTGTGAGATGACGTATAAATGTGTTATTGAAAGGGAATACTGTGGGACTACGTATAAATGTGATAAAAAGGAAGGAATACTGTGAGACGACGTATAAATGTGTTATAGAAACGGAATACTGTGGGACTACGTTTAAATGTGATAAAAAGGAGGGAATACAGTGAGACGACGTATAAATGTGATAAAGAAGGGAATACTGTGAGATGACGAATAAATGTGTTATTTAAAGGGAATACAGTAGGACTACGTAAAAATGTGATAAAAAGGAGGGAATACTGTGAGACGACGTATAAATGTGATAAAGAAGGGAATACTGTGAGATGACGTATAAATGTGTTATTGAAAGGGAATACTGTGGGACTACGTATAAATGTGATAAAAAGGAGGGAATACTGTGAGACGACGTATAAATGTGATAAAGAAGGGAATACTGTGAGATGACGTATAAATGTGTTATTGAAAGGGAATACTGTGGGACTACGTATAAATGTGATAAAAAGGAGGGAATACTGTGAGACGACGTATAAATGTGATAAAGAAGGGAATACTGTGAGATGACGTATAAATGTGTTATTGAAAGGGAATACTGTGGGACTACGTATAAATGTGATAAAGAAAGGGAATACTGTGGGACTACGTATAAATGTGATAAAAAGGAAGGAATACTGTGAGACGACGTATAAATGTGTTATAGAAACGGAATACTGTGGGACTACGTTTAAATGTGATAAAAAGGAGGGAATACAGTGAGACGACGTATAAATGTGATAAAGAAGGGAATACTGTGAGATGACGAATAAATGTGTTATTTAAAGGGAATACAGTAGGACTACGTAAAAATGTGATAAAAAGGAGGGAATACTGTGAGACGACGTATAAATGTGATAAAGAAGGGAATACTGTGAGATGACGTATAAATGTGTTATTGAAAGGGAATACTGTGGGACTACGTATAAATGTGATAAAAAGGAGGGAATACTGTGAGACAACGTATAAATGTGATAAAGAAGGGAATACTGTGAGATGACGTATAAATGTGTTATTGAAAGGGAATACTGTGGGACTACGTATAAATGTGATAAAAAGGAGGGAATACTGTGAGACGACGTATAAATGTGATAAAGAAGGGAATACTGTGAGATGACGTATAAATGTGTTATTGAAAGGGAATACTGTGGGACTACGTATAAATGTGATAAAGAAAGGGAATACTGTGGGACTACGTATAAATGTGATAAAAAGGAGGGAATACTGTGAGACGACGTATAAATGTGATAAAGAAGGGAATACTGTGAGATGACGTTTAAATGTGTTATTGAAAGGGAATACTGTGGGACTACGTATAAATGTGATAAAAAGGAGGGAATACTGTGAGACGACGTATAAATGTGATGAAGAAGGGAATACTGTGAGATGACGTATAAATGTGTTATTGAAAGGGAATATTGTGGGACTACGTATAAATGTGATAAAAAGGAGGGAATACTGTGAGACGACGTATAAATGTGATAAAGAAGGGAATACTGTGAGATGACGTATAAATGTGTTTTTGAAAGGGAATACTGTGGGACTACGTATAAATGTGATAAAAAGGAAGGAATACTGTGAGACGACGTATAAATGTGTTATAGAAACGGAATACTGTGGGACTACGTTTAAATGTGATAAAAAGGAGGGAATACAGTGAGACGACGTATAAATGTGATAAAGAAGGGAATACTGTGAGATGACGAATAAATGTGTTATTTAAAGGGAATACAGTAGGACTACGTAAAAATGTGATAAAAAGGAGGGAATACTGTGAGACGACGTATAAATGTGATAAAGAAGGGAATACTGTGAGATGACGTATAAATGTGTTATTAAAAGGGAATACTGTGGGACTACGTATAAATGTGATAAAAAGGAGGGAATACTGTGAGACGACGTATAAATGTGATAAAGAAGGGAATACTGTGAGATGACGTATAAATGTGTTATTGAAAGGGAATACTGTGGGACTACGTATAAATGTGATAAAAAGGAGGGAATACTGTGAGACTACGTATAAATGTAATATAGAAGGGAATACTATGAGATGACGTATAAATGTGTTATTAAAAGGGAATACTGTGGGACAACGTATAAATGTGATAAAAAGGAGGGAATACTGTGAGACGACGTATAAATGTGATAAAGAAGGGAATACTGTGATATGACGTATAAATGTGTTATTGAAAGGGAATACTGTGGGACTACGTATAAATGTAATAAAGAAGGGAATACTGTGAGATGACGTATAAATGTGTTATTGAAAGGGAATACTGTGAGATGACGTATTAATTTATTAATGAACTCACCTGTGGGGAGAGCTACGTGCTTTTTGAATGCGTTAGATAAAAAATTAGATTTATTTTTTGTGTCCTATAGCGCATTTGCAAGATTTTTGGCATTGCATATACACTGCATAAATGGTACAATTATAACGTCTTAGGCTTTATTACCTGTAATTGTTATAAATAAATGTACAAATTATATATATAAATAAATAAATAAATGTGTTATTGAAAGGGAATACTGTGGGACTAAGTATAAATGTGATAAAAAGGAGGGATTACTGTGAGACGACGTATAAATGTGATAAAGAAGGGAATACTGTGAGATGACCTATAAATGTGTTATTGAAAGGGAATACTGTGGGACTACGTATAAATGTGATAAAAAGGAAGGAATACTGTTAGACGACGTATAAATGTGATAAAGAAAGGGAATACTGTGAGATGACGTATAAATGTGTTATTGAAAGGGAATACTGTGGGACTACGTATAAATGTGATAAAAAGGAGGGAATACTGTGAGACGACGTATAAATGTGATAAAGAAGGGAATACTGTGAGATGACGTATAAATGTGTTATTGAAAGGGAATACTGTGGGACTACGTATTAATGTGATATAAAGGAAGGAATACTGTGAGACGACGTATAAATGTGTTATAGAAAGGGAATACTGTGGGACTACGTTTAAATGTGATAAAAAGGAGGGAATACAGTGAGACGACGTATAAATGTGATAAAGAAGGGAATACTGTGAGATGACGAATAAATGTGTTATTGAAAGGGAATACTGTGGGACTACGTATAAATGTGATAAAAAGGAAGGAATACTGTGAGACGACGTATAAATGTGATAAAGAAGGGAATACTGTGAGATGACGTATAAATGTGTTATTGAAAGGGAATACTGTGGGACTACGTATAAATGTGATAAAAAGGAAGGAATACTGTGAGACGACGTATAAATGTGTTATAGAAATGGAATACTGTGGGACTACGTTTAAATGTGATAAAAAGGAGGGAATACAGTGAGACGACGTATAAATGTGATAAAGAAGGGAATACTGTGAGATGACGAATAAATGTGTTATTGAAAGGGAATACTGTGGGACTACGTATAAATGTGATAAAAAGGAGGGAATACTGTGAGACGACGTATAAATGTGATAAAGAAGGGAATACTGTGAGATGACGTTTAAATGTGTTATTGAAAGGGAATACTGTGGGACTACGTATAAATGTGATAAAAAGGAGGGAATACTGTGAGACGACGTATAAATGTGATGAAGAAGGGAATACTGTGAGATGACGTATAAATGTGTTATTGAAAGGGAATACTGTGGGACTACGTATAAATGTGATAAAAAGGAAGGAATACTTTGAGACGACGTATAAATGTGATAAAGAAAGGGAATACTGTGAGACGACGTATAAATGTGTTATAGAAAGGGAATACTGTGGGACTACGTATTAATGTGATAAAAAGGAGGGAATACTGTGAGACGACGTATAAATGTAATAAAGAAGGGAATACTGTGAGATGACGTATAAATTGTTATTGAAAGGGAATACTGTGGGACTACGTATAAATGTGATAAAAAGGAAGGAATGCTGTGAGAAGACGTATTAATGTGATAAAGAAAGAGAATACTGTGAGACGACGTATAAATGTGTTATAGAAAGGGAATACTGTGGGACTACGTATAAATGTGATAAAAAGGAAGGAATACTGTTAGACGACGTATAAATGTGATAAAGAATGGGAATACTGTGAGACGACGTATAAATGTGTTATAGAAAGGGAATACTGTGGGACTACGTATAAATGTGCTAAAAAGGAGGGAATACTGTGAGACGACGTATAAATGTGTTATAGAAAGGGAATACTGTGGGACTACGTTTAAATGTGATAAAGAAGGGAATACTGTGATATGACGTATAAATGTGTTATTGAAAGGGAATACTGTGGGACTACGTATAAATGTGATAAAAAGGAGGGAATACTGTGAGACGACGTATAAATGTGATAAAGAAGAGAATACTGTGAGATGACGTATAAATGTGTTATTGAAAGGGAATACTGTGGGACTACGTATAAATGTGATAAAAAGGAGGGAATATTGTGAGACGACGTATAAATGTGATAAAGAAGGGAATACTGTGAGATGACGTATAAATGTGTTATAGAAAGGGAATACTGTGGGACAACGTATAAATGTGATAAAAAGGAGGGAATACTGTGAGACGACGTATAAATGTGATAAAGAAGGGAATACTGTGAGATGACGTATAAATGTGTTATTGAAAGGGAATACTGTGGGAATACGTATAAATGTGATAAAAAGGAAGGAATACTTTGAGACGACGTATAAATGTGTTATTGAAAGGGAATACTGTGGGACTACGTATAAATGTGATAAAGAAGAGAATACTGTGAGATGACGTATAAATGTAATAAAGAAGGGAATACTGTGAGATGACGTATAAATTGTTATTGAAAGGGAATACTGTGGGACTACGTTTAAATGTGATAAAAAGGAGGGAATACTGTGAGACGACGTATAAATGTGATAAAGAAGGGAATACTGTGAGATGACCTATATATGTGTTATTGAAAGGGAATACTGTGGGACTACGTATAAATGTGATAAAAAGGAGGGAATACTGTGAGATGGCGTATAAATGTGTTATTGAAAGGGAATACTGTGGGACTACGTATAAATGTGATAAAAAGGAAGGAATACTGTTAGACGACGTATAAATGTGATAAAGAAAGGGAATACTGAGAGACGACGTATAAATGTGTTATAGAAAGGGAATACTGTGGGACTACGTATAAATGTGCTAAAAAGGAGGGAATACTGTGAGACGACGTATAAATGTGTTATAGAAAGGGAATACTGTGGACTACGTTTAAATGTGATAAAGAAGGGAATACTGTGAGATGACGTATAAATGTGTTATTGAAAGGGAATACTGTGGGACTACGTATAAATGTGATAAAAAGGAGGGAATACTGTGAGACGACGTATAAATGTGATAAAGAAGAGAATACTGTGAGATGACGTATAAATGTGTTATTGAAAGGGAATACTGTGGGACTACGTATAAATGTGATAAAAAGGAGGGAATATTGTGAGACGACGTATAAATGTGATAAAGAAGGGAATACTGTGAGATAACGTATAAATGTGTTATTGAAAGGGAATACTGTGAGACTACGTATAAATGTGATAAAGAAAGGGAATACTGTGGACTACGTATAAATGTGATAAAAAGGAGGGAATACTGTGAGACGACGTATAAATGTGATAAAGAAGGGAATACTGTGAGATGACGTTTAATGTGTTATTGAAAGGGAATACTGTGGGACTACGTATAAATGTGATAAAAGGAGGGAATACTGTGAGACGACGTATAAATGTGATGAAGAAGGGAATACTGTGAGATGACGTATAAATGTGTTATTGAAAGGGAATACTGTGGGACTACGTATAAATGTGATAAAAAGGAGGGAATACTGTGAGACGACGTATAATGTGATAAAGAAGGGAATACTGTGAGATGACGTATAAATGTGTTATTGAAAGGGAATACTGTGGGACTACGTATAAATGTGATAAAAAGGAAGGAATACTGTGAGACGACGTATAAATGTGTTATAGAAAGGGAATACTGTGGGACTACGTTTAAATGTGATAAAAAGGAGGGAATACAGTGAGACGACGTATAAATGTGATAAAGAAGGGAATACTGTGAGATGACGAATAAATGTGTTATTGAAAGGGAATACTGTGGGACTACGGTATAAATGTGATAAAAAGGAGGGAATACTGTGAGACGACGTATAAATGTGATAAAGAAGGGAATACTGTGAGATGACGTTTAAATGTGTTATTGAAAGGGAATACTGTGGGACTACGTATAAATGTGATAAAAAGGAGGAATACTGTGAGACGACGTATAAATGTGATGAAGAAGGGAATACTGTGAGATGACGTATAAATGTGTTATTGAAAGGGAATACTGTGGGACTACGTATAAATGTGATAAAAAGGAAGGAATACTTTGAGACGACGTATAAATGTGATAAAGAAAGGGAATACTGTGAGACGACGTATAATGTGTTATAGAAAGGGAATACTGTGGGACTACGTATTAATGTGATAAAAAGGAGGGAATACTGTGAGACGACGTATAAATGTAATAAAGAAGGGAATACTGTGAGATGACGTATAAATTGTTATTGAAAGGGAATACTGTGGGACTACGTATAAATGTGATAAAAAGGAAGGAATGCTGTGAGAAGACGTATTAATGTGATAAAGAAAGAGAATACTGTGAGACGACGTATAAATGTGTTATAGAAAGGGAATACTGTGGGACTACGTTTAAATGTGATAAAAGGAGGGAATACTGTGAGACGACGTATAAATGTGATAAAGAAGGGAATACTGTGAGATGACCTATATATGTGTTATTGAAAGGGAATACTGTGGACTACGTATAAATGTGATAAAAAGGAGGGAATACTGTGAGATGGCGTATAAATGTGTTATTGAAAGGGAATACTGTGGGACTACGTATAAATGTGATAAAAAGGAAGGAATACTGTTAGACGACGTATAATGTGATAAAGAAAGGGAATACTGTGAGACGACGTATAAATGTGTTATAGAAAGGGAATACTGTGGACTACGTATAAAGTGCTAAAAAGGAGGGAATACTGTGAGACGACGTATAAATGTGTTATAGAAAGGGAATACTGTGGGACTACGTTTAAATGTGATAAAGAAGGGAATACTGTGAGATGACGTATAAATGTGTTATTGAAGGGAATACTGTGGGACTACGTATAAATGTGATAAAAAGGAGGGAATACTGTGAGACGACGTATAAATGTGATAAAGAAGAGAATACTGTGAGATGACGTATAAATGTGTTATTGAAAGGGAATACTGTGGGACTACGTATAAATGTGATAAAAAGGAGGGAATATTGTGAGACGACGTATAAATGTGATAAAGAAGGGAATACTGTGAGATGACGTATAAATGTGTTATTGAAAGGGAATACTGTGAGACTACGTATAAATGTGATAAAGAAAGGGAATACTGTGGGACTACGTATAAATGTGATAAAAAGGAGGGAATACTGTGAGACGACGTATAAATGTGATAAAGAAGGGAATACTGTGAGATGACGTTTAAATGTGTTATTGAAAGGGAATACTGTGGGACTACGTATAAATGTGATAAAAAGGAGGAATACTGTGAGACGACGTATAAATGTGATGAAGAAGGGAATACTGTGAGATGACGTATAAATGTGTTATTGAAAGGGAATACTGTGGGACTACGTATAAATGTGATAAAAAGGAGGGAATACTGTGAGACGACGTATAAATGTGATAAAGAAGGGAATACTGTGAGATGACGTATAAATGTGTTATTGAAAGGGAATACTGTGGGACTACGTATAAATGTGATAAAAAGGAAGGAATACTGTGAGACGACGTATAATGTGTTATAGAAACGGAATACTGTGGGACTACGTTTAAATGTGATAAAAGGAGGGAATACAGTGAGACGACGTATAAATGTGATAAAGAAGGGAATACTGTGAGATGACGAATAAATGTGTTATTTAAAGGGAATACAGTAGGACTACGTAAAAATGTGATAAAAAGGAGGGAATACTGTGAGACGACGTATAAATGTGATAAAGAAGGAATACTGTGAGATGACGTATAAATGTGTTATTGAAAGGGAATACTGTGGGACTACGTATAAATGTGATAAAAAGGAGGGAATACTGTGAGACGACGTATAAATGTGATAAAGAAGGGAATACTGTGAGATGACGTATAAATGTGTTATTGAAAGGAATACTGTGGGACTACGTATAAATGTGATAAAAAGGAGGAATACTGTGAGACGACGTATAATGTGATAAAGAAGGGAATACTGTGAGATGACGTATAAATGTGTTTATTGAAAGGGAATACTGTGGGACTACGTATAAATGTGATAAAGAAAGGGAATACTGTGGGACTACGTATAAATGTGATAAAAAGGAAGGAATACTGTGAGACGACGTATAAATGTGTTATAGAAACGGAATACTGTGGGACTACGTTTAAATGTGATAAAAAGGAGGGAATACAGTGAGACGACGTATAAATGTGATAAAGAAGGGAATACTGTGAGATGACGAATAAATGTGTTATTTAAAGGGAATACAGTAGGACTACGTAAAAATGTGATAAAAAGGAGGGAATACTGTGAGACGACGTATAAATGTGATAAAGAAGGGAATACTGTGAGATGACGTATAAATGTGTTATTGAAAGGGAATACTGTGGGACTACGTATAAATGTGATAAAAAGGAGGGAATACTGTGAGACAACGTATAAATGTGATAAAGAAGGGAATACTGTGAGATGACGTATAAAATGTGTTATTGAAAGGGAATACTGTGGGACTACGTATAAATGTGATAAAAAGGAGGGAATACTGTGAGACGACGTATAAATGTGATAAAGAAGGGAATACTGTGAGATGACGTATAAATGTGTTATTGAAAGGGAATACTGTGGACTACGTATAAATGTGATAAAGAAAGGGAATACTGTGGACTACGTATAAATGTGATAAAAAGGAGGGAATACTGTGAGACGACGTATAAATGTGATAAAGAAGGGAATACTGTGAGATGACGTTTAAATGTGTTATTGAAAGGGAATACTGTGGGACTACGTATAAATGTGATAAAAAGGAGGGAATACTGTGAGACGACGTATAAATGTGATGAAGAAGGGAATACTGTGAGATGACGTATAAATGTGTTATTGAAAGGGAATATTGTGGGACTACGTATAAATGTGATAAAAAGGAGGAATACTGTGAGACGACGTATAAATGTGATAAAGAAGGGAATACTGTGAGATGACGTATAAATGTGTTTTGAAGGGAATACTGTGGGACTACGTATAAATGTGATAAAAAGGAAGGAATACTGTGAGACGACGTATAAATGTGTTATAGAAACGGAATACTGTGGGACTACGTTTAAATGTGATAAAAAGGAGGGAATACAGTGAGACGACGTATAAATGTGATAAAGAAGGGAATACTGTGAGATGACGTATAAATGTGTTTTTGAAAGGGAATACTGTGGGACTACGTATAAATGTGATAAAAAGGAAGGAATACTGTGAGACGACGTATAATGTGTTATAGAAACGGAATACTGTGGGACTACGTTTAAATGTGATAAAAAGGAGGGAATACAGTGAGACGACGTATAAATGTGATAAAGAAGGGAATACTGTGAGATGACGAATAAATGTGT